>VZRL01006030.1:0-78212 GCA_013397895.1 Origma solitaria
ATTGAGACCCAATTGATCACACAAGGAACAAGTGTGAGCCCTCCCTCTGAAGAGGAAGGAGTGGCAGAGACAACATACCATGAACTGACCGCAGCCCCCATTCCCAGTCCTCCTGTGCTACCGGAGGAGGAGGTAGAGAAAATTGGGAATGAAGATGAGCCAAGGAGGGGTGGAGGGAAGGTGTTTTATGATTTGGGTTTATTTCTCATTATCTCTCAAATACTGATTTGATTGTTAATAAATTCAATTAATTTCCCCAAGCTGAGTCTCTTTTGCCCATCACAGTCACTGGGGAGTGAGCTCTCCCTGCCCTTATCCCAACCACAAGCCTTTTGTTATATTTTCTCTCCCCTGCCCAGGTGAGGAGAACAGTGACAGAGTGGTTTTGATGCACACGTGGCATCCAGACAGGTTCAACCCCTCAGAGAAGCCCGGTCCAGTGTCTTACCACTGGAAAAGAAATGTTTCCTAATGTCCAGTCTAAATACACAGAACAGTATTTGTAATCTCAAAAACTATTTTTTAAAAATCCTCCCTCGAATTAAAATTTAACTACTAAAAGAAAAGCAGAAAAAATAATCCTGTTTTCAAAGCTTCTTTTCCATCAAAATTTTCATTTCAAACATTAGATTTTTTTAGACATCTGAAAGTATCAGCTATGCAAAACAAACACATATTTGGCATTTCTTCTAGTAAATAATCAGTTTTCTAAATATTTCCTCTGCTTTTAATACAACCATAAATTAAATATATCATAGTTGTATCAAAATTCACTTCCTTCATTTACTTGATAACTTCCGTAGTATTCCTTCTATAAAACCAGAATATTGTTATTTTATGATTATTATAATTAGATGACCCAAAAGAAATAAGGCAAGAATGAACTCATGCAGAAGTCCTCATCACAGACAGTATCACTAGTTTATCTTTGTTCTACTGAAGCATACATCCAAGACATTTATTTCAAGTAAGCACAGAACTTTTCTTATATCCTTGTCTCTATGACTTTTTAAACTACTTACCGACTCTGAAGAGGCACTATTAGCTGAGAATTCTAAATTTTCTTCTTCATTAGACTCATCACTGTGTACATCTGTGTATTCTTTTCTCTGCCTTTTCTGGGATCCAGGATTTGAAACACTTTCTTCCTTTCTCTTACCCATGAGTACTGAAAAATGAAAGTAATGAAATATTATAGGTTTCAGTTTTCTAGGTGATAACATACCTACAGGTGATAGCACAGACATATCAAATTATTTACTTTGGTAAAAGAAATATTAAGATCACAGCAAACATTACAACAAATACTTTTCCAGAAATGAAATTTCAGTAATTTAAGGCTAAGCTTACTATGAAAGAGATGCATCTAAACAAAAGAAACATAGCTTCACTATTCTAATCAAGTTGAATTTATTGATGAAAAATAAAATTACAATGATGATGCCCAAGAAGTATTTATAGCAAAAATGTAATATCCACTTTATGTTATGTGGTTTAATACCACATTTAATCCTTGATGAAAATCAAGGAGCAAATACACTTCATGATTCAGCTTACATACCTTTAGCTATGCTACTCTTGGTTTACTACAAAAACGTGCCTTCATGTGCAAATTACTCAGACCAGGAAGCAGTCACTTGCAAGTTCTTGGCATCCATCACCCAAATATGAACACAAGTATTCATTGAACCTGCTGTTCCATTGAAATCTTTCTCTAAAAAGAAGGAAAACATAAGCTTTAAATGTTGTAATTTATAACATCCAAACTAAAGGTGAAGGCTATGAGCTCCATTGCTATACTACTTGAACATATAAGAGAGTATAACAGTGGAAAACATAACAAAATAATCTCATGTAATCTGTGAGGAAGGCAAAAGACAAAACAGTCTGCACCTCAAAACTATTGAAGAGCTAGTACTGCAAACAAAACTTAACTGGAACTGCAAGCAAACTGCATTAAGTAGCCTCAGAAATTATGACAAATATCAGTGGATGTAGCACCTTATCCCAGTACAAAAAAGCCAAAAGGACGAAGAAACTGACTGCAGCCACAAAGAACCCACTAATAAGATTTTACAAGAAGCAAGGCTTTAAAAGGTACAGGAAGAAATAATCAAAAATTTTAATAAGAAATATACAGAAAATTATACATATTTGAACTTTATCTTCTGTCTCAGTTTGAAAGACAGGTGTCTGCCAAGGAAGGTGGGGACCTCCCTTGGAATGGAGATTATGTTGGCCTGGCTGGCTCCCATCTATCACAAGATTCTGGAGCTGGGGTGGGGGGGCAAAGGGTGGGCAGCAACCATCCCAAACGCAAAACAAAAGGAAAAAAAAGCCAAACAAAGATGGGATGTGATAAAAAGACATCCCTCAGACATCTTCACATATTCTTGATATTTTTGACAGAAAAAGTTCCTTTTGTTACATTAATTGCCCCAAAAACTCTTGCACAAAGACACCCCTAATTTTCTTAATTAAGTTTTTAATTGAAAAAAATCATTGCTTTAAGTCTCAGCACTAATTTCCCTAACTTTAACAACAGTTTGGGAATAACTATTCAAGGCAAATGAAAAGCAGCCGATCCAACCTATCTGAAGGTTATTAAAGAATGCAATACTATAGTGGAAACAAACTGGCAAAACCATATATCAATACATTTAAAAATATGTAATAGACTACTGCAAAGCCAACAATGGACAATACTGACAAATGTCAACAAAAGGTTTTTTTTATGGACCAGGCATCATATTTAAAAACTGAAGTATAAAATATACTGCAGTATATTGCAATATAAAGACTATGTTAATGGAAACTTGTGATGACAGAGTTAAGTTAATAATTCAAACAAGAATCCAACAGTCATTCAGAAAGACAAATCAAGAGTACTGATTTAATAAAGAAAATTAAATTCACTGTCATGGAATGTAAGAGCATACAATTAGGAATAAAAACTGGACCTATAAATGGAAGCAAATAAAGGCAAGACAGATTCAATTATAAAAACAATCAAAGGATCACTACAAATTATGACAAGTAATTATTAAGCATATAATGAGATCACAAAAGTAAAGTGCAAGCCCCAAATGTCCTGTACAAAACTATTATGACTGCTACATGTCATAGTAGAAACCTGTACACATCAGTTACCCTGTACACATCAAAAGATAGGAAGGCAGAGGCTGCATCCACTGATGTTCACCCGTGTTCCAACTTAATAGCCTATCTTTCCACAGTATTCACTGTAATGGAGTTCCACAATTGTTTCCCTTTTCCCTGCATGGCTGGTCACAGCTGGCCTCATCCAGAGCTGACACAATCAACCTGCTGTCACCAAACCCACACCACTGGCTTTCTAGCAGCCCTCACTGGCCTGGTGTCCACCGAAGACAGGAAGGTCTCCCATCTGTCTTGTGGGACATCCACTTTAACCACTCTGGACCCAGCCCAGTTATAACCCTGCTTTTCATCCAGCTGGCAAAACAGAGGTAAAGCAAAGACACCAGAACAGACCGATGATGGGATGAACACAAGATATGGGAAGAAGCAAAGAGCAGACGAAGAAGAAAATACTTGAGGTCTTTAGCTGATGTATAGCACATTATGTTTAACAGTCACAAAGACAGCGATAAAATTACAAATTAACACTAGCATTTACAATAATGAAGTACAACACTATCTGTTGTACCTAAAGGGAGGTATTTCAGAGGGCTGGAAGTCAGAAGCCCAGCCTCACACACAGCAGTGGGGTGCTTTACATTTTTTGGGACTATCTGAGCCAGATGTTCCATGTTAGACTACACGTCTGATGTTCACAACTCCTCTCCTAATACACTTGCAGCCCATGCATAAGAAGCCTATACCAACCAATCTAGACACTGGAAAAGTGTGGAGAGCTGTGAGTCCTTGACTCAGCCCTCTGCACTGTCTTGGCCTGAGGGAAAAAGGACTCAGAGATAAGAACCCACCTCTCAGTCAGGGTGACTACCCAGTGTACTACCCAGTGTACCCTGCTTCTCTATGGTCATGTCCTGTACCCAACTGGCCAACCGACTCCCACCCCACCCCCTGCCTTCCCCATAAAAGAGCCGTGTCTCGGTCTTTGGGCAGGGTGCAACTGCTGTCCCTGGCCTTTCCTTCACAAAAGCTGCTGATAATAAAGGTTATCTTGTGGAATTGCCATAGGGCACCCTCCCCTCCTCTCTGGGTTCCCGAGTCGCCCTTCGGGTGTTTTCACAGAGCTGCTGAAATCACTTGTAGCAGAGAAAGCTGCTACACTTGGTGAAATCACCCTGTTGCTTGGGGGGTTGCTGAAGCCTCTGGAGAAGCTGTTCTTGAGCGGATGCTTCCTCCAAGGAGGCTGCAGCACATCGGGACACCCTGTCCCCCCACCCCGGAAAGCAACAGAAAAGCACTGCCTGACCCACAGAATGGGCATGGTTGAAAGGGAACAAAGTGGGTCATCCCAGGGCACATGGCACAGGATTGTGTCCAGGTGGTTCTTGAATATCTCCTGTGAGGGAGACTCCACAGCCTCTCTGGGCAATCAGTTCCAACTCCTGGTCATCTGCACAGTAAAGATGTTCCTCCGCACGTTCAGGTGGAACTTCCTGTACATCAGTTTCAGCCCGTTGCCTCTTGTCCTATTGCTCGGCACCACCAAGGAGAGCCCGGTCCATCCCGTTGACACCCTCCCTTCAGATATCCATACAGATTGAGGTCCACTTTCAGCAGTCTTTTTTCGAAGCTGAACAGGCCCAATTCCCTCAGCCTTCTCGTAAGAGAGATGCTTCAGTCCCTTAAGCATCTTCACAGGCCTCCACTGGACCCGCTCCAGGAGCTCCATCTCTCTCTTGTACTGAGGAGCTCAGAACTGCACTGCGGCACAGAGGGCAGCTCCGCCTCCTCTACGGACAGCGAAAACGAAAGAGGGGCAGAAATCCCCCAAGTCCACGATTACCTATTACTTTTCCCAAGACCGCACGACCCGGAAGGATCCCCCACCTCCTAAAAAAGAGACATGGTCCCGTGGCGGCTGGAACGCCCGAGCGGCCGCCGCTCCTGCTCTCCGCCGGCAGNCGGGTGGAGCGGGTGGCAGCCGTCGCTCTGCCTTGCGGCCGCCAGGCCGCCCCCCCTCCCCGCCCTCCCAGCGGTCCGGAGAGCGGGTGCTCGCGCGGACAGCGCCCGCCCGGACCCTCGCCCGGCACGGATCAGCCGTCTCTTCCCTCCCCTCCCCTCGCCCGTAGTCTGCTCCGCGACGCGTTACCTGGGACAGCTCCCGACCGCTGCATGGCGGGGCGGACAGGGCGGGACGGGTCGGAACGGGCGGAAGAGCCGCCGCCGAGAGCAAGGCGCCTGCGCGCTCCGCGGGGCCAGTTTCCGTGTGCGCGCCATTTTCGGGTGGGGGGGCGGAGCCGTGGCTCCTGTGGCGCGGGTCGGAGCGGGCCTGGCGGGGCTCCCGTCGCCCGTGCCTTCCTGCCGCGCCTTCTTGCCGCTCCCCGCGGACACCGCCCCGCGCCCGAGCCGAGGCTGAGCCCCCGCGGGAGCTCGGGCACGGCTGTTCCTGTGGGCGCGGTGCGCGCCGAGCGCTGGCGCAGCGGGGCGGGAGTTTTAAACGCTGCGTGCGAGGAGCGCGCTCGTCCAGGCGCTCGGGGCTGTGCTCATCCAGCGGGAAAAATCCGTAGGCGTTGGAGGAGGAATCTGCAACTGCTGGAGCACGCCACTGTTGTACTTCGGGTGCGCAGGTTTGTTGGCAAAGCTGTGCTGGGGTGGTGCAGAGAGAGCGGGGCAGATTTGTAAAAACGTCTGGGTTTTCGTTTTCCTCCGCCATGTTTTCTCACCGGCGCTTTTCCTCCCCCGTGTTTTTCCTCCTTTTTAAAGGCTTCTGGGTGAGACATAAAGTATATATGCTTGTCTGTCTTTGCAAGTTACCTTGGTAGTGTGTGAAAGTGTCTCTGTATGAATTGAATTGCAGCATTAATTGCTTTCTGTAGTTATTTTTAAGTAACTTGCTTTACTGGCTGTGTTCAAAACTTCCTAGAGCAGAATGTAGTCTTAAAACACGATCTAAAATATAAAAGCTTTATAACATTAGCGCATTCTGGCCTAAAGAGACATTGAGAAGCTTTTGTTAAGGGGGTGTTTAAGTTTATGTTTACTGTTAATGATCGTCAGTGATGTCTAAATATATGAAAATATATTAAGTTCAGTCTTGCTTCTTTGGAAGTTGCCATCTCCAGGGTTGGAGGCTTGTGGTGAGCAAAACTCTTAAATAACATCGGAGTAGACAGATCATGTATATTAAGAGTAGTTGAGCTATTTTTACGCAGAATCCAAATTTAAATATTCTACAAAAGAAAGCAAAGGCTGGTTAGTTTCGCAGGCTTTCATAACTCACCCTTAGATTCATATTCAATGGGATATGAAAAACTTAAGTCCCCAAATAGCTATACTTTATTACAATGAAAAATTTGGCCTTTTATACTTATTCTTTTATTGTTTGTAATCTAATAAAATGTAGGGTGTTTGCAGTGTATTTTTCTTTCCCATTAATTAAGTACCATGTGACACTCTATAACAAGATTTAGAAACTGACTAGCGCAGCTGTTATTTAAGAAAATGTATTGATGCAGACTGGCAGAAACTAAATAATGGCACCAAAAAGGCAACTCCCTTCTTTGTTAGGTGTTCTCTCACTGAAGCTGAATTATTGTGCTTGTCTTTTGGGAAGGTTTGGATACTTCCCCTGTGCATCAGAGAAACTGATCATCCTGGACTTCAAGAAATTGTACCATGTATTTGTATGCTTAATTTGTATTTTTAACTTATTTTATGTGCTTGACATGTAACAACAAAAGCAATACTATGTATGCATACAACTGAAATGAGGTTGAGTGATTGTAGCAGTCAAAAAAATGGATTGGAGACCTAAATTCAGTTGAAAGGAAATCTTAACATGAGAACTTGATTTAAAAACAACCTGGAATTGAATAGCTGCCTTGCTTTAAAACAGAATTAGAGTATAAAGATGGCACCCTCCAAATCAGGCATTCTGTTCTGACAGACTGTGGTGTTAAATGTGAGAGACCACCCAGTGCTTTAGCTCCTCACGTGTCTTAAGCAGATCTCTGAGCACAGGTAGGTCATCTAGTCTGATTTATTCAAAGGAGCATTTTAATTTATCTGAGTATACAGTAGTGTCAAAATCAGAGAGAAATACAGAGCATTCTAGATTTTATTTGATTTTTATATTCTAATACTGGGGGAGAAGAGAGAAGACAAATAAGCATGAGACAAACTTTGTACAATAAGACAGAGCAGGAATAAATTGGTATTTTGAGGGGGGAAAGGACAATATATGCTAGAGGCCATGTGAAAAGCTGGCAAGGTGTGAAAACCAGAAGACTAATGAAAACTGAAGAAAATGAGTGCAGTAGTGGGGTACTGTGGAGAGTGGAGCCATATAAGTAAAGCTAAATGAGACAAATATACCACCTAATGGGTGTATGTTTTCAACTAGCATGAATTATGGGTATTGCTAGTCACACAATACCGAAAGTGACGCAATAAAACATACTCACTGATGTGTCTCTGCAGTCACAGTGTTACCAATGTCAAAACATTTGCTGGAAGGGATATTCAGAGGTCATCATGTTGTGTTGAGAGCTTAGTAACAAGTCAAGTTGGCCTAATCCTGTTTTGGAGCTCTGTGATTGCCTGAAGTGATAACTTTGGGGTCTGTGCCTCCCTTAAGTAACAGATTGTTCAGAAACATGTAACAATGTTCGGATGAATGTGGATGTCCCAGGCTAAGAAACAGGTGTGCATCTTGAGACAGGTGTGCATGTTGGATGGAGCTGTTCCCCAGGCATCCAGGACCAGAATAAAGTAATGCCTTCTTAATACTGCATTGGAGTTCTCTTGCCAAATTTCGATGCCAATAACTGTTAATTCCCTGCTCAGAAACTTCCACCTGCATTGGATTAAAGCAGTAGGACAGTGCCAGCTGGATGTTAAGAATCTCTGCAACCTGTGAGCAACTACTGCTGCAATACCATCAGTCTTTTTTTTCCTGAACTCCAACTTGAATTTCCCAAGCCAGAATCTCAGTGTGTTGACCCTTCTTATATCATGTTGGAATGCAAGGAAAGTTTAAATTCTGTTGTCATTGTAAATATTCCTCAAGTAACTTTCAGCTGCGTCTATTTGAACAGAAAATTTTAATGTGAGTCCTATCTCAGATCAGGAAGTAATTCCCTCAAGAATCCTGTGGTTTCTTTAATAAAACTTGGATTGTGTTTATGTAAGGGACACATGAGACTTGGAAATGAATATTTTTTCAAATTTTTAAAATTTTTCTCAACTGTGTTTGTTTTATTTATGTTCAGCTAATTAGTAATGCAACTGTTCAGTACAAAGAAGGTATTTAGTAATAAACCATTTGTGAACTGGAGTCACTACACTTAAAAGACTTAGTTGCAAATGCTCTTGGATCATAAAAGTAGAACTGATAATAGCAAATATATTTATCTTCAGAACCTCACATTCATAATATGTTAACACTTCATGTTGTATTCTGAGACTGTTTTATTTTGTTTGGTCTTCACAGCTAAAATCTTCGTTCTGACAATAAAGCAGCTAAAACAATGGGAGTGACTTATCTGTGGCAAATCCTTGAGCCTGTGAGACAACCTGTCAACCTGAGTAGTCTCAAAGGGAAGACACTTGCTGTTGATTTAAGTTTGTGGGTTTGTGAAGCACAGATGGTTAAAAAGATGGTTGGAGTAGTTACCAAGCCACATCTCAGGTATGCTATCCATATAAATTACTTTTGCCAAAAGTCTTGGAGCTGAATAATTTAGATATGTTACTTACTCAAAAGACTTCTAAGAGTAGCTCTGAAATTCATATGACTGGTGTTTTGATTCAGTTACCACTTATGCTACATATGTAAAGGATTTGAAGTTACTTTTAATTAGACCCCCATGTTGAATTAAATATTTTTAAATCATTCTTCAGGCATTTGAACAACCTTGAAGAATATGTGTATTTTTAATTTGAATGACTTAACCTGAGGAATGAACATGTCTCGGCATCTATAACTTCAAGCACTGTTTTCTGCAAACAGTGCTGACAAAAATGAAAATAAACACAAATTTTCATCAGTGCATGTTATTGGTTATTAGTGCAGAATATTCAGTTATGAGATGGTGTTATACGCTCCTGCGACTTCTGTTGATTTCAGCATGGTATGCATTCAGTCACTTCAGATGTACCTGTATTGATAGGTTTGGGATTAATATTTGATATAAAAGAATCAATATAAATATGTGTTTGGAAGCAGATTTTGGATATTGAATGTTTTTATATTAAGCCTTTTAAGTTTGCTTATACCTTTACACCCCAAAAAGATCTTTCTTGTCCTTATGTCATATTTTCTTGGGAATTTTGTAAAGCTGCTACAATTTCATCATATGACAAGTTCAGCCACAGACAGGTATATATATCAAAGGTTTGTTTAGCTTGGGGGTGAGAGAATCATTAGAGGTCAAGACAATGCTAGGTTTTTTCCTGAGGTAGGCTCAGGAAAGCCTAAGGCATATAAGGAAAATGTCTGAAGAAATCAGGCTTCACAAATAGTACAGTTTATGGAACACTGTGCTTTATTGCAGAAACCTGTTTTTTCGCTTCTCTTTCTTAACGTCAATGGGAATTAAACTAGTGTTTGTCATGGAAGGAGAGGCCCCCAGGTTGAAAGCAGACACCATGAGCAAGAGGAACGAGATGCGCTATGGACCTCCAAAGAAAGTTGGAGCTGCAAGAACAGGGAGATCTTTATTTAAAGCTGTGTTAAAAGAGGTGAGTAACTGAGGGCTCTCTTTCAGTATTTTTAATGTGATAGAAAGAAATCTTAACCAAATTAAATACAGGAACTTGAAATAATAACTTTTGTTACCACCCACCCCCAAAGGTGAGATTACTGAGGTTCTTGTTACTAGATCCCTTAAGGGTGGACTGGGGAGAATGACACTGGAATGACTGGTGTGTATATCTTTTACCCCTGAGCCAGTTGTGTAAGAGAGGAAATTGGCAAGATAAAAAGCATTATTCCCACCTCATAGGATCTATTTATTATCAGCCTCTCCCAGCTCAAAACCCAGCTTGTTTCTAAACAAAGGCTCTTTTGTTGTGGTCATCTTCCCGTGGTGGGTGTGCACCCCTCTGTCTTACATGGATTAGGGGTTTCACCAGCACACACCCAAAACTCTCCCCTTCAGCTGGGGGTTACAAACCTGGCCTCAGCAAAGCACCTGCTGCTTTTTTGCAAATGGGCAATTGTTTGAATTATTTACCCTTGACCCGTTTCCACCTGTCACAGCTTTATACACAACAAACTTAATATTTTGAGGTTTGAAGGAGTGGGCACCTTTGAAGTCAGGCCTTACACCATCTGTTAAGTGTTGTGGGAGAGAAACAGTGTCAGAATAATTCTCTCATTTGATATGTTCCTGTGCATGTTGTGCTGTAGTGAATGACAACTGTAATTGAGCATTTATTACAAAATTTAACGTTGTTTTTGTATCAATACTCCTTTGTATCGTCCCACCCCCATTAACCATTTTTGTCTATTCAGAACTTTATGAAGTAGAATTTATGGACACTCATGGCTTTACTAGATTGTATATATGAATTCATGTTTTATTCTTAAATTATAAAATAAATTATTTTCTCTGAAATTTGTAAGCATATATCAGTGTGTCTTATGCAGTGGTCCAGTCTTGGTAGGATGACAGCATTGTACTTTTGCGCTTCATATTCTCAGGGAGTTTGGCACCTGTTGGAAGATGTCTGTGCTAGCTCAGCATTACTGCTTGAGTAAACAGCATTGCTTCACAAAGAAAAATGCTCCTTTTGTAGTCTTTTGAAAACATCCTAAATGTCTATTTAAAGTTTAAAGTTTGTGGGTGTATACTTTTCACCGTTACAGGAAGCTGGTTTTGCTAAAATAGTGCTTTCATTGATAGCTTGTTATATAGGCAGTGCAACAATAAGCTTTTATATGCACTTGTATTTGAGAAAATGCATACTAATAAGTGAATGTAATAGTTCAGCATTCAATCTCTTTCCTTTTGTGTTCCTTCTATTAGTGTCTTGAACTGCTGGAGTGTTTAGGTGTCCCTTGGGTTCAAGCAGCTGGAGAAGCAGAGGCAATGTGTGCCTACCTAAATGCAAAAGGTCATGTGGATGGCTGCATTACCAATGATGGAGATGTTTTCTTGTATGGAGCTCAAACAGTTTATAGGAACTTTGCCATGAATGCTAAGGTAATGTACCTCACCCTGTTCCCATCCTCTCAACAGACGCTTTATAGAAATGCAAATAGAAAGAAGGGACTTGGAAAAAATACGTAGATGTTATCGAACTTACTTTATAGTAGTTGGGTTTGTTTAAAATAGTATGTTTAAGACGGGAACATTTTATTTAATTCACTGGCAATTGTCTGTGAGAGCAAAACTATTGAGAACAGGGTAACATTGCCTGTGTTTGTGGTACTCCGTGATGTCTCATATAAAGCTAAAATGGCGAGCTTTTTTCCTGTTTCCTTCTTTACAGTGGAGAAGTTGGGTGAAGTAATTGCTTCCTATAAATTTTACCCTTAGGTCATATGGGAGTCCTCAGCATTCTGGATCTAATAAGTGTTCACTAAGTGAACCTGTGAGTGTCTTACAGGTTCATTTTATTATGAATATAGTTGCAATTGAGGCTGTTAGTCTCAAGCATGAATAGGGTAGGGATTGTACATCTGTATCATACTCAATTGTGATCATTCAAAAACCCAAATAACTTTTGTTCTTGAATTGTTCATTTGTTAAGAATACAGTTTTCCAGAACTGGTGAAAAGCTACCCCAAATTTCTGTAATTTGTAATGTTCATCTGAAAGACTTGTGGAGAAAATACTTTGGTGATATGAGAAAATCAGTAGAAAAAAAGAATTCACTACAAACAATTAACTCTTTTCAAAAATATTTAAAGTTGATGGGAGGCTATTTTCTTTGGTGACACCATGTTTGAGTTCTTCCTTGACCTGGTTATTTCATTCAGCTTCCTTGTCATATGTCACCAAAAATGCAGGCAAGCTCAATCTTTCAGGTGTAATTAGTTGCATACATAAGTCAGCATAAAAAATAGTTTCTGTCTGTCAGAGGCATCTGTTCTAGAAAATGGATTACTTTGAGTTGTTGGCTTGTGTGGGGATTTTTTTGTCATTTTTGAGGAAAAGGGCAGTGGCCTGTGTTTTCATTCATCTTAGTCTTGATTTCATATTGGTTTTCAGTCCTTTTACACTTCAGATTCCTTTAGCTTATGCCTAATACTAGGTAATAGTTTTATTCTTTTTCTTTTTTTTATGTAAGTAGCATGTTAAAATGCTCACATGCATTTTAAAAACTTCACTTCCTGAAATGACTTGCACAGCCACCAGTATTTGATAATGTTAGTTTTGCTGCACTTTTTTCTACAGGTAATAAACAATAAAAACACCTAGAATCGTAGAATGTACTGAGTTGGAAGGGACCCATCAGGATCACTGAGTCCCACTCCTGGCCCTACCCCAAGAGTTACACCATGTGCCTGAGAGCATTGTCCAAACTCTTCTTGAGCTCTGTCAGGTGTGTCTTGGTGCTGTGACCACTTCCCTGGGGAGCTGTTCCAGTACCCAGCCACCCTCTGGGTGAAAAACTTTTTCCTCATATTTAGCCCAAACCTCCCCTGTCTCAGCTTCATGCTGCTTCCTTGAGTCCTGTCACTGGTCACCAGAGTGAAGAGATCAGTGTCTGCCCCTCTCCCTTGTGAGGATGTTGAAGGCTGCAGTGAGGTCTCCCCTCAGTCTCCTCTTCTCCAGGCTGAGCAGACCAAGTGACTTCAGCTGCTCCTCACACTGTTTCCCCTCAAGATCCTTTTTTGCCTCCTTTGGATGTTCTCTAATATTTTAATGTCTTTTTTATATTGTGACACCCCAAACTGCCCCCAGCACTCGAGTGAGGCTGCCCCAGGTCAGAGCAGAGCAGGACAATCCCCTTCCTTGCCCGGCTGGTGATGCTGTGTCTGATGTCCCCAGGACAGGGCTGTCCCTCCTGGCTGCCAGGCCTCTGCTGACTTGTGTTCACTTTGCCATCGACCAGGACCCCCAGGTCCCTTTCCCCATCGCTGCTCTGCAGCATCTCATTCCCAGTCTGTGCACACAGCCAGGGTTACCTCATCCCAGGTACGGAATCCAACACTTCCCCATGTTAAACTCCATATGGTTGGTGAATGCTCATCACTCTAGTTTGTCTCTCTGCCCTTGGGAGAGTCAACAGCTCCTCCCAATTCAGTGTTGTTGGCAAACTTACTTAGTATTCCTTTGAGTCCTGAAATTGAATTAACGCATTTGGTACCAAGTTTAGGTTGTTAATGAAGATGTAGAAGAGAAGTGGGCTGGGGATGGGAGCCCTTGTGGAACCTGACTAGTGACATGTTGCCAGCCTGGTTTAACCCCATCCACTGTAACTCTTTGTGCCTGACCTGTGAGCCAGTTGCTCACATCGTGAACATGGTTATCCAGCTGTGTGCTGGACCTCTTGGCTTATTTTAGCTTCTTTCAATGGGTCATGCTCATACTTGAAGTTCCAGAATTGTAGTTGTTCATGTGGTGTCCATGCATTATATTATAAATTTTAATGGCAGGTTATTTTTTGTCTATTAGACCCTTATGGGGTAGACCCCTTTCCTGCAGGTGTGGGTCAACAAGGGTGAGTAAGCACAAGGGTTCAGTTCAAGACTGAACATGACTCAGGGCAGTTCCTTCCCTGATGTAACAGAAATAATATGCAATAAATTTCTCTTGCAGGATCCACATCTTGACTGTTACACAATGTCCTCTATTAAGGAGAAACTTGGTTGTGACAGAGAGTCTTTGATTGGGCTAGCAGTTCTTCTGGGCTGTGATTATCTTCCAAAGGTAAGCAATATAATTTTTATTAGGTGCTTATACTGTCTTGAAAAACAACTAAGTGTATCAAGGGAGATGTGCATGCTGGCAAAGCTGTATGCAATGCGTGATTACTGAGATCCAGTAGAAGATGTGTAGTAAGTCACTGTAAATTCTATTTGTGAAAGGCTAAAGATAACCAAAAGGTTTTATTAACATCAGTCTAAGACTGTTTTGTATTGTTCCAAACATTTTCTACAATGGAGGTGAAGGTTAAAGTTTAGATGCTGATTACATTGAGCCAAGGTATGTGAACTCCATGCTTTGTGAGGATGGTTTGTAACAAGTCATACACAAGTGCATCCCTGGCAGAGTAGATGTGGAAAATGAGAAAATAAGGCTCTGTCTGTGCTGTTTGGAAGACCTAATAGTGATGGTTTTGAGCTGTAGTTATTAGTAAAGGCAGTTCTGGACGCAGTTTGGATGTAGTCCTGTTCCGTTGTTCGTAAATACATAATTTATGAAGAATTAGAAATTATCTATATGAAAGCTAACCTAATTAATTGAGAGGAATTACACTCATTACTACTTAACTTTTTTCTTTTTTTCTTTCCTGTAAGCTCTTGAATTCTTTTTTGAGACTTTGAACAGAAGCTGTTTTAATGGCTATTTGAAAGGGAAAAGAAGTGGGATGGAACTTGATTTCCATACAGTTAATCATGTAGTGACTTCAGGCAGTGGTTGCTCCCATTCAGGCTTACAATTTGAAAAAACTGTCCTTTAAACAACTGATACTGCTGGAAATACACAAACCTTTCATTATTTTTGGTTTGAGTTCTGGGGTGTGTTTTTTTCTTTTTTAGTTTTGCTTCTGTTTTAAGAATCTTTAAATAGTTTGTTACTACTGTGTGAAGAGAGGGAGTAAAAAAAATACTGGATAATCAGTGGTTATTTGTACCAAAGCAGCTCCTGGAATGCCAGGTTCTTACAAAGCCCTGAAGTGTCACAATTATGTGATGTCCAATAGCTCCTTTGAGTTATTGTAGCTTAGCAGAGTAGATGAAGGCAGAAACTTGTAAGGAAAGCTGAATTACAGGAGTGCTTAGGGAATGGGGATTGGCAGAACAGATAAATAAGAATACCATGCTAAAATTGCACTTACTTTGTTGCAAATACATCAAAATAATGCTTTTCTTGCAGAAGCTGAATATCTGACTCTACTTGAATGTTTGGCTGTAGTCCAGTGAGGACTTGGTTTGGAATGTAGATTTATTTTATATGGTATTCAGTTCTGCCATTACAGCTGAACAAATATAGATTGATTTGTAATGATGCTGTAGAAAGTGCACTCAATACAATCTTTATATTTGGCTGTACTGATTCTTGGCAAAATAGGGTAAAGATGGAAAGAAGAACTGTAAATCAGTATTTGTGTTTTAAATCATAGTCTAATAAAATAGTTTGGGTCAGAAGGGACCTCTGAAGTTCACTTAGTTCAACCTCTCTGCCATGAAGGACATCTTCAATTTGACCAGGTCACTCAGAAACTCTCTGGGCAACCTGTGCCAGTGTTTCACTACTTCATTGCAACTTCTGTATTCTGAACCTAAATTCTTTTAGTTTATTATAGCTTTCTCCTTCTTTCTTTGCCTTGTTTTATCTGAGGTGCTGTTGGGCATAAGAACATCTTGTGTGTTATTACTGGCACTACAGTTGTAATCTGTGACCTGCTCTGCCCTTAGAACTTGGTCAAAAATATTTTTCTCAATTTATTCTCAACATCTATAATCACTTTTTGTCATTTCTCTACATAATGTTATAAAGGTATTTTTTGGTGAGAATATGAATATTTTGTTTGTAATTTAGTAATGTTTCATATTTCTCTATAGGGGGTTCCAGGAGTTGGGAAGGAACAAGCTTTAAAGTTAATTGAGACTCTGCAAGGTCAAAACTTACTGCAAAGGTAAAATAGAAATTTATGTAGGTACTTTGATTTTATTCAAAGACTTAATAGTATGTACTTCAGCTCCAAGACAATATTTGTAATACTTTAATTTAGGGAGGATATTACCATATTCTTTACCTTGTGTTTGCTAAAGGAATTGGGTGTTTTGCTAGGCAAGCTTCTTAATTGTTTTAAACATTAGCTGGCTCCTAGGTCTTGAGCTAGCAGCTATATGTTGATATATTGGAGTGAAAGTTGTAGGGACTGATGATAGACTTGCTGATTTTTAATGGGGTTGTGGATAAGGATTTGAGATACTACGTGCTTTCTATGTTGGGTACCATAATGTGTGTGTCAATACTAGAAATCCAACATGATATATGGTAAAATAACACTGTTTCATAGGTTGGAAAACTGTTTCTTGGATAGATGCTTGAGAAGTATAAAGAGAGTATTTTTCAGTGTTTAAAGCATAAAAGCTAAAAATATTTCTTGATCATTTTAACATCATCCTTTTAGGTTTGAGCAATGGAAAGAACAATTCCAGTATGATGATAATCCACCTTTGGTTGTTAAAAGGGTAATTCACTGTTCAGAGTGCCATCATCCAGGTCAGTGTGAAAAGTGCTGAATTGTATTTTTAGCCTAATTGATTAATTGTTATTATGGGGTGAGGGGTGATGATTTTTGTTTGTTTTGATTGGGTTATGGGGTTACTATTAGTGTTAAAAGTGCTTTTCAGCTTCTGGACCATCTTCGTATTTTCAATATTGTGTATATGTATCCTTATGTGAACACTTTTAAGGCTTGGGGCTACTTTTCTTCAAATGTGAAACTAGTTGCCAGAAGATGGAATGTTATCACAGTGTTGTTGTGGGATCCCAGATATTTGCCTTTTTAACATGATCAGTAAAGATAGTATGTTATATTCTATACTGCCCAGCAATTATTTCTTTAGTTGCCTGAATGGGTCCTGCATCAAGAGGACTGAATCTCATCATTGATCAGGTTTGCTGCAATGTTTTCTTAGAAAGAAATTAATCCCAAGGACCCTCATTTTGGTATCATATTTGATCAATGAAGTCATTCAAACCCATCATTTGTCAAAGGCAAAGCCTGATTCAGACGTATTACTTATATGTGTTTTCCAGGTTATCACACATTACTTCTGTAGTTTTTAATACAGTTTTCAGCTTAAGGTCTGAAACTGTTCAGGGAAAAAAATTTTCAAAAAAATGGAAGCTTGAATGTCTTTGTCAGTTTTACTGTAGATCCATAAATGCAGCTAATGCACTCAGATCTGCTTGCAGCTGCTATTTACATCAGATTAATATGTGTTCTGTGCTTTGTATTTGTAATATTGGCTTTATAGATTTAGAGATTTTGGACACCCCTTTTCTCCTCACTTTGTGTGTCTGCTACTATAGGATCTTACAAGGAACATGAGCAGAGTGGATGTAAATTCTGTGAAAGCGTGAGATGCTGCAGACCCAGTGACTCCAAACACTGCTGCCCTTGTGCATGGCATCGGTTGGAGCGAGTGAAACAGGCAAATGTAGTGGAGGACAGTATCAGAAAGTAGGAATGGCCTGAAAATTTAACTGCCTTTCCCTGCATTCATGTGCAGGGTGAGCATTTAGATTCTGCATTTTTTTCCCATTTGTCCTCAGTTCCTAACACGTTTGTTTTACCTGCAGAAAAGCCAAGAGCTGTGAAGGCTTTCCATTCTCTGAGGTAACAAACGAATCTACTTAATTTTTTTAATGGTTGAAATTTCAGTTTTCTGCTCTCTCTTAAACTGTCTCTTTTATGTTTTATCTCAAGGTTATCCAAGAGTTTCTTGTAAACAAGAATAAATTGATCAACATAAAGGAATGTCGAAGGCCAAATTTATTGTCCTTTCAGGTATATTACAAAATATTGGACATTCAGCTTTGTAGTCTTTTGTTCATTACTAAGGAAGGCATCTGTGATAATTGTGATTTTCATTGGTAATTTTACTGGAAATAAGAATTAAAGAATCTTGGTAAAAGATCTTAATATACCTCACTTTTGAAAGCCTAGAATTGAAGACTTTGGAAAAAAGGAGTTCCTGTAAATAGGTCTATAGAAAAGTGGAAGAAAGAGAAAGATCACTTGTCATTGTTTTGTTTTTCATTGTCCAGTGTTACAAGATGGGAGTGAGGATGTTAATACATGCACATTAGCATTATTTTCTAGGAAGGCTTTTTACTTGTTTTTTATCAGCAAAATCAGATCTCTTAAAATGTTTCATTTTTTGGGATTCATAATGTCAATGTAAGAATTATGGATAGTATAGTAGACCACAGTTAAACAATGGGAACCCATGTTCATCCTCTCACATGTGAAATCTAAAACTTTCACAGCTCCTTGCAGAGCTGATGTGAATCTGACAAGGTGTTTAAGAACTGTCTCATCCCTGCTGTTGCCACCACACAACTGTTCTCTTGGCTTGTCACTGGCAGCTGATGAATCTGCCTTGGTAGGGATGCCTGTTCCCTCCCTTGGCAGTGAGGTGGCGTTGGGCATTACACTGATGTATAAAAGCACTTCAAATATTGTAATTATTTAGTCCAGTGTCCCAGCTATATTACTGTCCAAGCATGATATCTAACAGAATCAAGAAAGTTCTAAAGTTGGGGATTTTTTTTTTTAATGTGAACAGATATTTGCTTCAGAGAAGATGGAATGGACCAAACATTACGCTTGTAAGAAGCTCTTAGCACTTTTGACACGTTATGATATGATCCAGAGAAAATCTGGATACATTGACTCAAAACAACTGCAGGCAATACGGTAAGATAGCTTGATTTTTTTGAACTATGTATGTTTACTTCAGCTGACAGTTGAAAAACACAGATTTTTTCATTAAAGAAAGGAAACGTGGTTTTCTTCCATCTTTGTTTCAAGCTTTGTGCTTGTTTTGAAGAGGTAAAAATTTAGAACAATGCACCAATTCTTCTACTGCTGCATGAAGTAATACATGGGGCAGTTTCCTTTCACTCTAACTGGCAGTGCTTGTGTTGTCCCATGCCTACTTCTTGTTCTGTTTCATTGGATCTGCCTAGGTCATCTGCTTGGGTTCTTAGCAGAAGTTTAATTGAATTCTGTGTCTCAAAGTAAGAGCTCGGGCTTAGAAATGAGCATCTGCCAATTCAGTCAGAGTCTTTAATGGTTATCAAACCTACCAGCTGCCATTGTACTATGTGTCAAAACTACTTTTCATTCAGCACTGCTGGATTTAGGAATGTAAAAATAGCCAAGTATACTGTTACTAAAAATGGACATTCAAGTTAAAAGAGCAAGATAAGCATGTAATTACTTTCTCCTAGAATAATTACCCACCATCCAGGTTTCTGTTACTTAGGAATTTTCTGAGCTGGAATTAGTATTTTCTTACTCTGTCAGCCCTCAATGTAATTAATTTTTTTGATGATCTAATCTTTTCTTAAACTTGAGTAAACTCCCAGAATCTACAGTGTCTGTTGGCAAATCTGGACTTCACTGTGTGAAGGGAATTTTAACTTACTTTAACTTTATCTGATGGTTTCATTTCCCATCTGAAACCCAGATTGCCCCTGCCTCCCTAATGCTTTTATTGGAAGAAGGTTAGTAGTTTTTCCATGCTGGTCAAGATTTTCAGACATTAAACAGGGGCCCAGGCGGACAGTCACTAGCAGTGTGATATTATCTCTTCAGAGTTGATGTGTCATAGTCTTAAATTATTACTTCCAGGGATGCTGATCTATTCAGTGTTAACTTTCTAAAGACTGGGGAGACTGGTTGGGGGATGCTTTTAAAATAGATTGGAAGATAAATTACCGGTGTTTGCCTTGACAAATGAATTCATTGACATTCTCTGTCTGTAACACTTTCTAGTGTTTCAAGAGTTTAAAATACACACAGTGTGTGCTTTTGAAGATTTCTTTTGTTAACAAGTGTTTAAAAATGCAGTAAGGGTTCAGCAGGATCAGCATGATCCTACTCTTCACATGTAGGAACTTTCTAAACTGGGGTATAGATAATGATTTTAAAAAAATCTCACAGTGACTGATTATCCCTGTTCAGTTCAAGTTCTATTTCCCCTCATGCTGTCATGCAAAAGGTATAAATGACCCTATCTGGTCATTCAGAAAAATACTGTCCAGGACAACAGCCTTCTGTGGCATTAGTATCTTCAAATCATAGAATTGTTTAGTTTGGAGAGGTCCAACAATTAACCTGACACTGACAAGTGCACCACTAAACCATGTCCCTCAGTGCCACATCCTACACATCTTTTTAATTAAATATCTCCAGGGATGGTGGCTCAACCACTTCCCTGGGCAGTTTGTTCCAATGCTTTACAACCCTTTCCTTGAAGAAATTTTTCCCAATATCCAGTCTAATCCTCCCCTGATACAGTTTGAGGCCATTTCCTTTGCTTTATCCCTTGTTACTTGGGAGAAAAGACTCCCCTTTCAGGCAGGTCAGCTGAAGATACCAAACTGATGTTTGTAGGAGTCTGCATTATGTTTGTCTGTTACAGAAGAGCTTTTTTGTTTTGTGTAAATGGTCTTCTGAGTGCTAAAAAAAATAACAATGTTTCAGTGCTCAAATCTGTACTCCAAATTTTACTGTGTACAGAGTAGTGTGTTTTTTTAAAAGGTGGAGTAATTTCAATTTTATGAGATTTTTTTTTCTCTGAATCATTCCAAGTTAGACTATTGAAATATTTTTAGATTTAAGTCCAGACTTAAGTCATTTAATGGACTTTTCTCTTCTTACAGGATTGTTAAGACACGTGTTAAAAATGGAATTCCATGTTTTGAAATTGAATGGCAAAAACCAGGTGGGTCTGTTTTTTATGTATATTATGGAACAAAACAGTTCATAGAAAAAAATAAAATCAAGCTTTAAAGAGGACAAGAGTTTGGCAACACTCTGAGGCAATGAAATGTGGGTGAGATTGGAAACTGTTCTGTGGAAACAACAGAAAATGTGCATCAGATTTTACATACCCTGAAAGTAAAAATGCTTTGAAGACAAAAAATTTACATAGAAAGCAAGGGACTCAGTCTTCAGCTACTTTTTCTGGTACATGTTAATAAGACTTGAACTGTGTATGTCATACTTTATTTCACTGCGTACCTGAAGCTGTGACTATTTACTAGCTAGAAAATTTTCTGTGCTGTCAGACTCCTCCATGTAGTGTGTCCATTTATGCCAGGAGACTGGCAGGAAGAAAGAGACTTCACTTGTAGGTAAATCGCAAATATCATACAATTGACTTTTTGCGTACCTTCTTTGTACTAAAATCTCTGCTGTTTGGTTTTTCATTCCCTACATTGATGTGTGTATATCCATGTCAAAAGTACATTCGTTATTTTTTCAGAACATTATGTTGATCCAGAAGATGAGCCTGTGGAGTTGTTTGTAGTCACAGTAGAAGAAGAGTCTTTATTTCAGGCTGCTTATCCTGATGTTGTTGCCCTCTATCACATGGAAAAGTCAGAAGTTCTTCAGAAGAAACAGAAAAGTACGTCCAGAAGCTTATTTCTTATGAATTTATGAGTCTTGCTAAAATGTAAAAAAGCAAAAACATTTCTTCCACTCTTGAACAATATAATGTCAAAACAAGATGAGGTCATGATACCTAGCAGGGACTGTTGCTTTAATCTTACTATTTTATACTTTAGCACTAAGAAATCTGAACTGTGATTTATATGCTATTTGAAGTGCACTTTTTATTTTTTTTTTTTTCAGAAAGGAAAGACGGACCAGAAGGAAAGGAATTACCAAACGCTTATAATGAAGTTACCAACCTTCTGTCTCAAATTAATTTAAAGCCTACATACAGAATTCTTCCTGTGCAACACTCCAGGTCAGATACAAAAGCTTCCCCAGAAGATCAGACACAGCAGAGAAGTACTGGATCAAAAGATGTAGCATTAGCTGCAGCTTCCTGCATATCAACAGTTCACATGCCAGCATCAGCAGCTGCTCTTGCTGACTCATCCAAGCCCTCACAAAGCACTAAGTATTCGGGGATATCATCCTCTTCCTCTGTACGAGCTGGTCTGCAACTGAGCAGTACTGATGGGAAAGGAACCTCCTTCAGCACTTCAGCAGCCCATGGAGGTGATGACCATGATCCAGCAGCTGACTTAACCACATGCGTAAAATACTCACATCTGCTAGGTCATGAACGAGTAAGAAATAGCCCAGAATATTCTGATGTTACACAGTCTGATACACATTCTGATAGCGAAGATGATTCGTTTTCAGATGATGCTCTAGCACAACTTCACGAGTGGTCTTTAAGCGAGCGAATACTTAAGAAGATTCCCATTCCATCGCAGCCTTTGTCTGAAGATGTAATGCAACTGGAGTCTTTGAAATGTTTTAAACAAACAAAAGAAACATTGAATCTTGATAGAAATCATGTCTCTTCCTCATGTCAGTTAAATAAACCAGTGCAGGAAAGTAAAAATGTTCTATCAGAAAAATCAGCAAGTGAATGCAGTGTACATATCTATCAAGATGAGTTCAAAAAAGCTAATATCCTGGCTGAAATGGTGCAAAAAGACTCTTATATAAGTGGTTCAACATCTCTGGCCTTCAGTGGGCAAACAACAGGGACACTTCTTCCTGGGTGTGAAATGCTTCCAGCATCTCAAAAGGCAGGAGATGCAACTGGCTGTCGCATTGAAGAAGCTTGTATCGAAACTACTACTTGGAAAGCTTCTTTTAAAAAGAGTGTGTGTCAGAACAGATGCTCTTCTAGCGAAGATAGTGATGATGGACACATAGATAAAATCCTGGTTTATGAGCAGCAGAAAAGGCAACTGAACCCTGACCAGTTTAAAAAATGTTTTACAAAGAAAATGAGTAGTGTTGTTACAAGCAAAAGGACAAGCAGTGACTCAGCCCTTACAATTAAAGGGAAGAAAACAACAACCAATTTAAAGAAAGCTGTTAATAGTTTCTCAGTGCAGGTATCTCCACAACCATCTTCTGCAGAGCAAATTAATTGTTCCCAAAGTCCAGAGCAACCAATTAGGAGATGGGATTCTGATCCCACACAGCAAGACAAAAGTGATGTTCTGACTGATGCATGGGCAGACAGTCCCCTTCCCCTGTCTGAAAGACTGAAACGAAGAATCAAAATCAATTAGGTTGTCCATAAAATAGGTTATGATAACTAATTATCAGTTAACTACTGTTTAACTGTCAGTTTTTGAAGAGTTCTTTCTAAAAGTGTCTGCAGTATTCTCTATCAATTTTATGTGGACACAGTTTTGATGAATAGGAAGTGCTGTCACTGAAGCTGAAGTTTGAAAGTAAAATGTTAACAAAAGTACCAAACAGGTGATTGTAGGCAAGTACCAGTGTTTGTGGGCATGTTTACATCCTGAAGTTGATATATAAGCGTCAGGATACAGTATGCAAGGATGAAGGAGATTTATTTAAGAAAAAAGGTTTTTTTCCTAACCAGTTATGAGGATTTTGTGTACAGCTATTAGTCTTGCTTATAAAAACAGACTTACTAAAATAGTGTGTGCAATGCTGTTGGATACTCTTAATAAGACAAAGGGATGCAGCATTTTGAAACTGAAATTCTCCATTCTGGTCCACTAACTTAATTTTGCAAGTTTTGGAATGGGTTTTGAAATCCTGTGTTTCTGGTTTTGCTGATGATCTGTGAAGGTCCAGACAGAGACACACAGCAGATGTACCTTGCAGGGTAGCTGCATTTATATCTGCCGTGCCCCATAATAAGCTGTTCTTTGGGTGTGTGCATCTTCCAAAGAGTGGAATAAGCCATGTAAGGATACTCTGGTTTTGTAGCTATCATATCTAACATCTAAGGAAATTTGATGACTGTTTTAATTAAACCGTTATAGTTTAGGGCATTTTTTCTTAAAGAAGGTTGAAATCCTATCTAACATTCACTTCCTTTCATAATAGAGTGCAAGTTAAGTTACAGAGAATCTAATTATGATGTTGCAGATTCTTTGAATAATACCATGTAAATGTTTGGGGTTTTTTTAAAGGGGAAACTTGAGTACAATTACAGTTTTGAAGGTGCTCTTCCTACCTCTTTATTATAGAAGCAGTCTGTTCATACACCAAAAATGTTGTCAACAGTTGCCTGTTGAAGGAATGCCTCCTTGTCTATATTTGCATTTGTAACTTTTTCTGTGCACCAGCAAGAAGAAAGGTGACTCTTGCCAAGATGTATTGTTAACAATAGAAATTTAATATGGCTGTGCCTTAGTGAAAATGTCAGTTCTTCATAATGGCCAAGGACCAACTAGTGAAACTAAATTCTAGATGTATTTAAGGAAGACATAGGTAGCCTATAGATAATAATCTGTAATTGGCCAAAATGGTAGTTTCTTAGTTTACTCTGTGGGTAGATGGAAAGATTTTATTTATGTCTGGTTTTCCAAATGAGAAATGTATTCTAGAAATGAGAAAAAAATCAAAAATATTGGAAACTTATTTTCAGTTTTGAAGATGGTCTTTGTCTTCTGGAGGCTCTTAAGCACAAGGCTGATGTGAGAGGGTAGCTGGAAGAATAGTATTGTCAAGGAGAGTCCTGAGTCACCTGGGGACTGTAAATGGAGAGATTCATAGTATGACAATGGTTTGGGAAGGGACCTTAAAATCATTTAGTTCCAACCCCCGTGCCATGGGCAGGGAACCATTCCTTATGGAGTGGTCAGTAATGGAGAGATCTGAATGGGATTTTTTTGTGGAAAAACATTGTCCTTGGTTATGTGTGATTTTTTTTTTTTTCCTTGCTGATGATTTTAAATACTGAAAGTTGAAATCAAGAGTTTAAATTTTCATTAATAAAAATGCCAACATGCCTCCCAGGGTATGGGAATGTGCTCTTTTCTTGGGGGGATCATTCAGTTTCACCCACAATGTGTGGATTTCTGTGGTTTAGAGCTTTCTTCAGAACTGGGGAGCCAGAGTGGTTTTTGGAGGGAATTTTCTTTGTTTTACAAATCTCCTTGGGATGACTGCTTTATTGGATGAGGAGATGAAAATACTGTGTCAGAATTATGACAAGTTCATATTTTGTGGATGATGAAAGTCAGAAATGAGATAGAAGATACTGAGAACTGCAGAGGAAAAAATACTGTATTGCTGATTTTTCTCACTAATTAATCTGGTTTCACAAGTACCGTCCAAGCATGAAAAGCAGAAAATTTTCAAATTTTTTAATATGTAATGCATCCAAATTCTGTGCCAGTTTTCTGCCACTACTTTAGAAACGGCAATAGATGTGAAAAAAACAACTGTATAGGATGCTCCCTCTATTAGGCTGTAGCTGCTCATTGCAGCAAATAAAAACATTTATCATTGGGGTTGACTGTTCCTTGAATTAAACTTGTGATTCATTAGAGAAGGGTAATTACAGTTTTTAAAGTGTTTTGGTTTCTTATCTTTATGTAATTTACTCAATCTGAAGATTAGCGATGATTTTTCTTTGGAGCTTTCTGCTGTGCTGACTGCTTTGCAACCTCTCACACTTGTGAGAATGATGTTTAAATAAATTGAGGGGTTGTAACATAACTTTTTTCTGCAGGGAATGTTTCTGCAGGATTATGTTAAACTGCCTGTAAGAATAAATCAATAGATGCATCAACCTCATGAGCCTGAATAGATTTTCATTTATGATCTGTCCTGCTCTATCCAAATAGGCTCCACCAGGGTGCTTCATACAAAGTAATAAAAATGTACCTACTGTGGAAGTGGAGCAGGTAAGTGGTTCATCATTCTTAAAGTAGTTTTCTGAAAGGTTTTGTGCAGAACTACTGTCCCAGCCCGAGTGCTTTACCTGATCTATCAGTACTCATGCTGGCATCCCTCTAGCTTGAATAATGCTCACAGAGATGCAGAGCAGAGCCATAGGTTCTGTTTTTTGCAGTATAAATGTCATTATTTCCACTTACAAACAGTATTAAACATTAGTTAAATGGAGCTCATTTGTTTAGCATAGCTTAACAAAGGGAAGCATTTACTTGGCATTTTGTAGGATTGTAACTCACTATTTCAGGTCCATAATCAACAACAAAGGATAATAAATGCTGTTTACATGGTATATATACAAAGAGAACTCAAAAAAATATAATTCAGAACACAACCTCTTAATGTCTATATGAAAGTGTCATTTTTCAATTGGTAGAGATTATTGAAGTACTTCCCCGCTTGTGTGAACCTGCTTAACAAACAGAAAAAAATTGATGAACTCAATAAAGCTTTTGCTAAGAAATTTCCTAATTTGAGAAGGGAATTATTTAACTTTGAGGATTTGCACAGCCTTGGCTCTCTGCTCTTATGTCAAGGAAGATGCTTGGAAGTGGAGTGGTGAAAGAGACTAATGGCAGCTGTTACTTGAGACAAGATAGTCTTTTCATGTCTAAAAAGGTGTCAGGCCCTGCCATATTATATCAGCAGATAAAAGGAAACTGCAGTTAGAATATTACTGGAAGTAGTTGTAAACCCAAGTGCTACTGACGAAACCATAAACCTGGCGCTAGATTTAATGCTTTTTCCTTCAGGAAACAAAACACTTTAACTGTTTCAAGAAAACAAAATTACCATGGGTGACAGAACCGCTCTGCACAGTTCTCCTGCTCATGTGTCCTGCATTGTAGCCACGATCAGTACTGAACTTAAGATTAATCACATACAAAATTTTTAAGGTTCTTTAAGCTCAAGCCTTCTGTGTACCCCTGCCCCAATTTCCCTTGACCAAGTTGTAGAGGTTTTATCACTTCATGGACTGAGTGCAACTGGAGAAAGGGGCATACCTTTAGAAATTTTGCTCATTAAAAACAGCTACCTCTACTAAAATTTCTGATGGATATTTAACTTTAATTAGCTGCCTGAAAAAAAATTCAATGAAGAAGTTAATTGAATATTTCTAATGCCAATATAGTGTAGAAGTAGTTCTACATTAGTATTTGTTATTTTAATATCTTATTTTAAAATGCAATTTGCTCTGCTAGAGCACCTTTGCATCCAAGCTTGAAACCCAGTTAGTTGTCTCATGAAGTATTTTTGACAAAGGTTGGATCTGTGGCAAGCTGTGGTTATTCTTTGGGACATGGTAGAAGAAACTGTGAATTTGGTCTTTTTCGGATCAATTCATGGGGAGAGGAACCCTTATATGCTATCTTCTTCTTCCATTCCAACATCCCAGTGTTGTCCTGGCAGTGACACCACATAACAACAGACAGACAAGATAGACCCAACCCTAGAAATGGTCCAAGTTTTATCTTCTGCAAAAACTGTTGTCCTCCTTGTGTATGGCTCCTACCATAATTTTTAGAGAGGCGTGCACAGCCCAACATCTACTCCTACTTTTCTATTACCTTTTAAGCTGAAAAATACAAGCTTTTACAGCATGGTTTCAGATTAGTGATTTGTGTTCTCTAGGTATTTATTATTTATCATGAAAGGAGTAGGATTTGTAGGTGTTCTTCCTATCAAGTCCAAGGGAAGGTGATGTGTTTGCGCTCACATATCTCCAAGCAGAAATACACCTTTGTTCTGGTGTCTACTGAAATGCCATCATCAAAGAGGATGTCGCTTTGTTTCCCTTTCTAAAAATCCCTAATCTTAGTGCTTGCAGATTGCTTAGAATTTGCAAGAAAGATATTTGGGAAAAGTTTTGGCCTCATGATTTTTGTTTGTGATTTCTAAAGAAATACTGTTTTCAGTTGATGGCATAATTTTATTTTCCCCCAGGATTACAGTCAGTTGCTAACTGTTACGGTTTTTAGTACGGTAATGGTAAAAACTCATAGAATATGTTATTCTGCTGTTCTGTTTAAGAATATTCTTTTTAGCAATACCAGAAGAAACCACTACAATAATCACATAGATAAGAGGTTCTGAGATATAATAATGAAAGCAAGCAGGATGAACAATGGCATTTTCTCTTTGGGACTGGTTGTGGGTTTTTTTGAGCTTCAAAGGCCAAGTTTCTATTTACCAAACAAACCTTCATCCAGAACCTTCTATTCCAGCACCTTCCACATTGTAATCTCTGGTGTTAGTGGTTTGGAAAGGGGGCTGAAAACTGTCCCATTATAATCTATTGATTTCTGTGTAACAATCTACCATAGTTAATAAAAAAATTTTGAAAGGCCACTAATTCTTTGCTTGTTCTGTTATCTACAGCTAACCACTGAGGTCTTACAGAGAGAACATTCCTCTCCCCACACTGATAAGCTGAAAAATATAACAGTGTAGAATGGGCATATGGCTCTGGCATTGAAAATGTTTGAATTTTTACAGAGAACTGAACAAATCCATCAAGATTATATTCCTACCAATAATGGTGGTGTGCGTCTTGCAAAAACTACTTTGTTATAATATATTTACTTTGTAAGATACCAGCAATTTAAGTGTGGGATTTTTTTCTTTTCTATGACAAAACCAAACAGTTTGTGTTGGGAAGCCATAAGTTACCAATTCAGAAAAAATTGCTACCCCCAATCATTGGCATTTTCCAATGGCCAGGCCATTCTCACCACAGAAGCCAAAGATTTGGAGCTGCTTTGGCATGACAGTGAAAAGGAGATTTCAAAGCTGTAGGGTCCTCATCCATGTGGGTATTGACATGACCGTCTATAGCCCTCTTGGATGGAAATCTTACAACCTTCTTACTCACCACTGGGGAAAAGATCTGAGTTTGTATATTGTGATTAACTGCTGATATAACTCAGAAGATAACCCAATTTAAGTGACTGTGGTGGGATGAATGTTTCAGAGGGAGAATTTATCAAAAATCTGACCAACAGAAGAGCCAGTGAGGTACAATGCATCCCTGGTGCAGATAAAAGTTAGCAGCACAGATGTTCTGGGAAGTCTCACCAGATTCACCTGAGGACACCTTCTGAAGAAGCTTGTAGAGCTCAGGGTCCGCAGCCAGCTCCTCTTAGACACTGCCTTGTCCAACCCAACCAAGAGCTTTCTGACAGCAGCCTATCCTCTTTCAAGTTCCAAATAGAGTTCACTTAACAAAACCTCTCTGCAGTTGATCTTTCAACAAAATACAGTCCTAGGATTTCCCCTTATAAATAAAGTATAGTGTGACTGTGGGGGTTTATAACTCTTGCTCTTCTAGTCAATTACATTGTTCAAATATTCTATTACATCACTGAAACTATCCACAAAAAACCCCAAGACATAGTTCCTCTTAGGAAAGTAATTATGTTTGCAGAATGACAGCCAAAAGTAAAGATGGGTACAGCATCTACCTGGAGAACATACAATTTAGGAAGTGCACATTAAAAATTTCCCTAAATGTGATTCAAGCTAAGAAGCCAGTTGATAATTGCTATTACATCAATCACAGTAGCTCATAGTTTGGCAATGAAAAGGAGTGGCTTATTGTAAGTGCTCTTTTATTAATCTATTGTCACAGATCTCACTTTAACTTTAATAGCAACATTATGTGATCACATATTTTATTTATGGATCATTTGAAGACTCTGTTATGCAGATATTCAGATTAGTGGGCTATCAAACCATTAGCCAAATAAATCTAAAGGTAATAAAACTCACAGGAAGATGGATGGCTTTTTTTTCTTGTTCTTTTCAGCTAATTCAGGCTAATTTAAGCCTTTCACAGAATGGTGATAATGAAGGATTTGTTCTCAGCAGCGTTATGGCAGGTGATTTGCATTTGAAAGTTTGACACATTTATAGGCCTTTGATCTTTTCCCCTCAGTGCTTGTGTCCCTGGCCAGACACCTACATGCACATTTTACTAGGTGGAAGATCTAGGGGCAAAAGCAGCTCTGAGACTCACCCTGAAGATGCACACTAGAAAAAAATAATTAAACTATTTGTGTCCAGGAAATATTTTATTGCTGAATTTGAATGGCCTTTATATAACACTAGAAATAAATACATTTAAACTTCTTTTATGAGAGTTTATTATAAAGTAGAGAAAGTCCTCATGGAAAATTTTAAAGACTACAGTCTGATGGCCCACTGGCTATAAAGGTTGGCTTCTTCTATAGGTTTGGATTTATTATTGAAAGGAAGTTCTTGCTGCAGGACACTTGAAGAATTTTGACACCGAGTGAACTCAAGAAAAGACTGTAGCAACCTTGGAGCCACTTATTTATTTTTTTTTTTAATTTTTGCTTTGCTAAAAAAAAAGCAAAACCAAAAAATTAACTCTCTGTGCAAGAGAGCTATCTCTGGGCTGGAAGAGGAAGCCTTGGGAAAAAAAAATCAGGGTGCTACTGGCACCGTAAGCATGCGTGAGAGTAATCAAACACAAAACCCTATGGCATATAAAAAATGTTCTTAACATTCACTATCTAACCCCCAAAAAAGTAGGGAGTCTAAGGATTCAGTAGGATCATAGCTGAGTGTTTGACACAGGACAATTGTATCTCTCATGATTCTTTAAAATTTAACATGACAAGCTGATTCCTCTTTTAATAATCATCATAATAATAATTATCATATTATCATGATGATCATAATAATGAATTCCAGGTGTGTGAGCCAGTGCCTCATTTCATTCTCATCTCAGATTTGATTCCTAAAGTAGTCTGAGTTCACTAATTAAAAATTCCCTGGACGAAGTTCCTTCCTGTGTCATTAGCAAATGGTGTTTCTACAAATTGAGCTTTTCCTCTGAAAGAATATAAGGCCCTGGTAAGTTCTTTGGAGGAAGCCACACTGATCTCAGGAAAACTCCAAGGACAGAGGTGTCTGGCCAAACAGCCTCAGGCTCTGGGTTTTATTTGGGAGGATGTGGCTCACCACCCCAGAATACTCGGCCTTTTTAAAGCTGTGTAATGAGTATTGATTAGCCATTGTCTGGAGTACACTGAAAGTAGCAGGGACTGTGTAAATGTTAGCTTAATTCGGATGCACATCAATAGGGAAACTCCAACAGCATTTTGAGTCCCTGCATTCTTTTTTCTTTGTCTGCTTTAAAGGATGCTCCTTCAATTAAGAGTTAACTTCACATTGCATGTACTTGAAAATTCAGTTCCCCGTACATTTTGTTCTTCAAAAGAGAACGCCATCCATCTGTGTTACTTCGCTTTCAACTCATCAGAGAATGTGAGATATCAGATAAGAGCGAGAGACTGATGAATGCACATCCAGCCTGACAGGGCAGGTCAATGTCAGGGAAATCAACGTTCTATTTTTTTTTTTTTTTTGGTTGTTGTTGTTGTTGCTGTTGTTTTTGGGGGGGTTGGTTTTTTTTTTGTTTTATTTTTACTACAGCCATTTGCCAATACTTACTGTAGAAAATCACTTCTCTGGAATCTCAACTGGCTTAAAGCAGTATCAACTGGAGAACTGAGATTTAATTGCTATTTCCATCTCCATTTTGTACAGTCTTTTAAGTTGACCGCTGTGGTGGGCACTATGGAGATCTCTGCAGAGAGGTAATCCCACCCCTGACCAGCCTGTATCCAAGGAAGGGAGAGATTTGGGGGAGCAAGAGCAGAAGACAGGGTCTCTGTGATCCTGCAGGTCAGTGGCAGCGCTGAGAACAGGACACTGGTGACCTGATTTCCCGTCCTGATTGTGACCTGATTGTGCTGCCTCCACAGACAGTGCTTTACTGTTTTCCCTGGCTTGCAGCAAACTGGACGCTAAGAGAGTGGAATTGCAGCCAGGACCAGCTGCCTCCTGGATTTGCATACCTGCTGTTGTAAGATCTACCTGCTTATTCATGCATGCACCACTTTTACACATCCCAATTACCATTAACTAAGCAGGAACTCAGGCAGGGTGCAAACCAGATGTGTGTGTCTCCTCGGAGTGATGGGGACAGCAGCACACAGCTCAATGGGCTCTCAGAATGAAGGGTTTGATTGGTAACACTTTTTTCCCTCTAGTTCTGTATTTTACCTTCACTTTGTTTGACCTGATAGATTCATAAGTTTGACTTACTGGCCCATACATAAGTATTCCTGGTATAAGTTTAGGTTTTTTACTCTCTTTTGTGTTTAAAAAAAAATTAAAAGTTACAGTTTTCTAAATAGCAGTGACTTAAAGTAAATTTTTTTTTTGCCACTTTACAACCCTGAGTCCCTATCCCTATTTGATAAGCTGTGCTTAGGACTGCCTGAAAAGCCTGTTTCAAGTGGATAATCTTTTCCTGCTTCTAATCTTAACTTTATCCATGCAACTGAGTAGGTAGAGATGTATGATTTATACGAGCAGGGGATGTCAAGAAATGGCATAATTTTCTACAGTCGGTACCAAGAAGCACCAAAAAGACTGAGACACAGAAAATCAAGTAGATGAAACCTTAAAGAGAAGGAGAGAGAAATTAAATGATAAAGAAAAGAGGATAAGGAATAATATTTAGTGATAGATGGGACAAGCTAGAGGTAGAGAAATTGAGAAGAGGTGGAAAATAAAAGTTGATCATGAGGTAAAGAGAAGGAGCAGGGTCTTCAGTGGTAGAGAACACAGACCTCTGTACAATGACCTTGTAACCCAAACACAACTGTCCAAATATCTAATCATATAGGAAAAGTACCTGTGTCTTCTGTCACCAGCAGAAAAGCTCTGATGAATCACTAAAATCACCCACATTTTAATACTATTTGAAAACTTCTGCATATGCAGGATTACCTATAAAAAGTGTAAACAATTTTACTCAAATATATTCATGGAACTGTTGTAAGACTGAGTTTAATTCAGTAGGCAAAATTCATGGAAGCATTCTGAGCAAATGAAAAAAAAATATTCCCAAATTAGCATCCCATTCAGATTCGTCAATAGCCTGAAGGACAAACTTGGGGTTTTTGGTGGGACTGAAAGTGATTAAAATTAGGATTTAGCAACTTGCCAGGAAATTTATGATTGCAGTTTGAAATCAATGGTCCTCACCCATGGGCTAGCCATGTGCCTGAAAGGTGCTCAAACAGACACACAGCACTTTATTTCAGAATGTGAAATATGTAAGTGCTAAATAAAGTTTGTAATGTAACACTTGTATGTTGTCTCTTATTGATCCCTTTTATAATTATCAAACTGAACTACCGGCTGTGCCCAGAACATAACTTCATTCAGCAGGGAGATGAAGAATGGTTTCTATCAGCAGCAAGCAGCAAATCTGCACATCAGTCCTAGGACATGGGGGAGGAAGAAATGAGCAGGTACTGATGAGGAGGTTCAGTGGACAAAAACGAACAGCCTGAGCTGAAATGTAATCACAGCAACTGAAAAATAGCTCCCTTCACAAACACCCAACTTCAGCTCTGCAGCTCGACTACAAACAGTTTCAACTGAGCTTATAATGCAATTTTCCTGGTTATTGGAATTTCTTTTGAGGTTTATCTAGTTTTGGAAAATTCATCATGTTGCAAAATGAATGCATAAAAGCCCATTATAATAGCAGGAAAGCAAGAGTACAAACCCTTAGGTGCTATCCCAGTTTTTTAATAAGTCCTGTGAAGCCACAGTTACGCATGGCAAAGGCAATCATCCCAATGTTCATGGGACAGTAGAAGAAACACTTGGGGATAAGTTATATTGTACTTCACAATTTATTAAATTTGAATGTATACTTTTAGGCAGGAAAGGTGGCATTGCTGATCTTCAAGTATTTGCAACAGGTAACCCTCCACCTCTCCCATGAAAAACTGAGATATATCCACTCCATTAGAGCAGACAACAGTTTTTAAAACTAAATGTGAAAGCTGATATAATTATGTTGCACTAGGTGATAACAGAGTTCTCCTGCAGAAACAGCTTCTATAATTTTGGTATTATCTGTTACTTCTCATTTCTGAGCAAAATTAATTTTATTAGGCTCCCCTTCCTACCCCAGCTTTGCCCTTTCCTTCTGGCTGAAGTAGCCAGGGGACATTAAAGACCAACCACACAGTCAAACCTCCTTTCAACTTCTGTTAACAGGGGTATTAAAAAGACATTCCTAAATATCAGCTGAAAACCACTAGGTAATAAACTCTCTACTTAAAAGGTGGGTAGGTGTAAATTCCACACGTAGGGCTTTTCATCTGGGAAGCCAGTTGCTTGGAGATCAGATGTTTTAAATGAATTGTGGAGCTGATGTCACTTGTCAGTCGATGGAGACTGACACTGTTTGGAGGATCAAATACTTACATTTGAGGATGTAAAGCAAATAGATAAGTCCTGATCCTGCCAGGCCAGAGAGATGCTTGTTCACTTTGCAAAACCCTGGAGAAATCAGTGATACTCACTTGACTGTTTCTTCTCCATCAGCAGGCTCTAGTCTTGACATTTTGGATTTGTGCCCTTGAGAATATTAAAAGTTTTAAACATTTATGGCAGGATTTTTAAATAGCACTACAACTTGACTATTTCTGGTCTTACTGCAAATTAATAACAACATTTTCTCTTGTGCCAGCCACAGGTTGCATGGCCTAAGGTGGTAATAACAATTAGCCATCCAATTTACACATTATTTTCATTTATTATAGTAAAGGTTTGGGCTCCCTTTCATAAGGCTGGACTAAGACTTGGTCTTTGCTCTCTTACTGCCTTCTGTCTGGGAATTTTAAGTGGTTATGCATCTGCATTCTTCGACATATTGACTTTAAAAAACTCCCAAAGTATGGACTTGTTGCCCAGCTTGTTTATTTAGAAATCTTACTTATTTCAGTTGAGGTTGGACCTTCTTCTAGATTAAACCTTCTTCCACAAGTAGGAAGAAAGCTGCAATGTCTAAAATTTTTTTAAAAAAAATTGTTTCTATCCAAAGTGAGGCAAAGCCTTAAAAAGGAGAGAAACATCGTCCGGTGACTAATGTGGCGCTGGATAACAAATGTGGTGGATCCTTTCCTTCCTTTATTGCCAGCTTGGGTGTAAACAGAGGTGTTCAACACTATTTTTCAGAAGTGTTGAACACCTGCTGCGTCTGCTGGAGCTAGTGAGACCTGCAGCTGCTTGCCCCACATTTTATATGTGGAGATTGGCTCCTCATCCAGGACAGCCACAGCCACCTCCGCAGTGGGCGGGCAGCATTGCAGCCAATACTTGGGAAACTTATTGTAAAACAGGAGATGAAGTGACTTTAAGAGCTTTTGGGAGATATATTTATTTTTTCACAGTACAGACTACAAGATGAGACTGTATCATCTAAGTGCTCTACAAGGATATAGTATGATCTGCTTCTTGTAATAAATAAGACAAGACTTTTGTCCTAATTGTAAAGGAGGCTGACTGTGATAGAACTAGCATTATTTAAACACATTTATCCATGTTTACTCAGTTTCAGCCTACATTCTTCCTAGCTAATATAATTTTTTACTCATTGTCTGTTTCTTCTACCAAAGTCACAGTCTGGTGGAAATATATTCTATTACAGAAAAAAAAATTAGATCAGTTTTAAATTACTGTACACAAAAATGCAATTTTTTACCATACATAATTATGGCATATTATCTGGACTTCTTACTTTAAATTTAAAACCTGAAGTTCTAAAAGTTTTCTATGCCATGGGTGGTGTGGGTTTTTTAAAACAGAAAAAATTTTGCTCCTTCCATGCATCCATGTTCCTGTAACGGATTCAAAAATACAAGCAGGGAACATTTCATTTTAAGAGATGAAGATTGAGATGTTAGCCTTGTACTGCACAATGGATTAGTGAAATGAAAATTCAAATTACCAGTCAAGAAGAAAATACCATTTTTTGTCAGTTCAGATTTCATTGTCATTAGCCTCATATCTCCCTCCCCATCAATGTTTTGACATTACTTATGGACAAAATGGACAAAAAGGAAATTCCTAAAATTTGCAGGAGGCAGCATAAAACAAAGATTGCAAAAGTTCTTTTTTCTTTTTTTAGTTTTTTTTATTTACTGTCTAGGAAGTGGCCAGCTGAAACACTAGACTTTAATGAGAACATCTAATTGTCACAGGGTATAGAAAAATAAACCTGGTATCCAGCCTGTAGCCTTGCCTTCCTCTGTATGATACTTTTAAAAGTGTTATAAAATAACACTGAGAACTGTTCTACCATTCCCATTGATGTTTCCCTGTTGTAATTGTCTGTACTTTGCAAGATAATTTCCTGACTGAGAATTCTTATACTTGCGGGTGGAAATGCAGCGTTGTCCAGAACTAACTAGTTCAAGAACAGGTACATACCATGAGACTCTGGTGACTTACACAGGCTGTGGATCACACCAGGATCACGGATAGACGTTAAACAGCTTCCCACTTCGGCCAAAACTGAGGCACACCCCATTTGAGGTCTTTTAGGGAACATGGGGGCTGTGGCTAGAAATGGGTGGCTGATTTTCCAAACAGAACCCCTGTCTACATCTGCACCAGCAGAGCAAACAGACCCACAGCCCCTCCTTTGGCTCTGAAGGTATGTTGTGGCAACGCTGGCTTTAGTCTGGGGAAATCCTTTTCTCATCACTGTGCCCTCATGGGCCTCTCCTGGACCACAGTCAGACAGTGTTTGGGACACAACCAGGTGGGTCCAAGCTAAAACAGTGTCAGGGAACACAGTGGTGATAAAAAGGATGCACATCAACTGCAAGACGTTACCCCCATATTATCAATTAATATAGGAAAGCTTGTAATTTTTTCTTGCTTATGTAACAGTTTAAAAGAGCATAAGCTTATAAGAGCGTAAGTTTGTAAGATCCAGTGATTTCTCATGCAACCAGAGCAGTCATCTACATCCTTTCATACCCTGCCTTGGTTGCTCTAAACATTTACTCAAAAGATATAAGAAAACATATAGCTATTGTTATTTTGTGCATTCCTCTTCCCTGCCTAATCTCACCGAATCCCAATATATACAAACACAGAGATGAAATCAGAATGTGTGCATCTGTCATTCACAGCACCAATCTGTACAAAATCTTGGATGTGCACAAAATTTTTCCCCCCTTGGTGTCTGAACAATACTTTCTATGATTTACCCATAAATTAACTGGTGAAGCACGTTATTTATAGTCAGCAAACAAGTGACTTGTTGAAGCTTTTGCTTCTAAATTTGACTACATTAAATTACCATTTGGTTCCAAAATGAGAACTGCTGTACAGAACAGTTTATAGATGTGCTCAATATGCGTATTCTTAATATATTTATATATTACATATGCATATATTATGTACTTGTAGACAACTATATATACATATATACATACATATGTTTGGAAGCTTTTTCTTTTCACACCCTGATAAAAGTTCCTCCTCTTCCACCTTCTGCTGCCGGTATTTTTCTATGTGTAGTCTTTTAATTGCTGTGTTAACAGGAAAAAAAGAAAAGAAAAGAAGAGAAAGACATTAAATAAGAGCAGGGGACCAATCAAATGGAAAAGACACTATAAACACAAATACGGGGACGAAAAAGGAAAGAGAGTGGGACAGGACAAGTCCCTTATTTACGCAAAATTAGACCTTGTGTCTAACTTGTGACATTGTGAGCATTGTCTTGGTACTCAATGAAACCATTCAGATCACTGAAGCCACAGAAAATACCTGTCCTTCGCCTTCTCTTAATTTTAGTTTTTAGCAGACATCTGTACTGAGAACTATTTCAGCTCATTTTCCTTACAGAAGGACCAAAGAAGAACTCAGAATATGATGGATGGGGTAACCATAAAACACAAAGCGTTCCTGTCTGTGGGAGCTGTGCCCTGAGTTCTTTTGTGGGTTAGATGTCGTGATGGCCAAACTATCTCAGCCCAGGATGAAATGCAAAAATCCTTCACTTTTTGGTACCCTCTTATTCATCTCAGCATAAAATCAGTATGTGTCCCGTAAACTGCTCCCTAATGTTTTGATACCAAACTCGTAAAAATTCACAAAAGCCTTCCCAGTGACTATGCTGAGTATTGGATTGGGTTTTTTCCTGTGTGGTTGTAGTGAGGATTTCACGGAAAGAAGCACCGCGTTCCCGAAAACCTCTGCATGCTTTGGCTGCGTGCATTCCCTGCCTTTGTTTGGAGCGGATTATGGTGTACAAAGATTTCATTACACAGAAAGAAACTCTAAAATAAATCCTACTTTTATTCTTCCTCCAGGTTGACACCCTTTCTCCCCTTCTTTTCATTCTCTATTACATTTTGCTTCCATTATGTGCCAACACAAAGTCATGGCTGGCAGCCGAGCTGCTCAGCAGCAGCAGAGCTCAGTAGTTTTGGACAGTTTTCCTGGCTCTCCTAATGCTTTGCTGTGTGGTTTGGGGATAGTTACTCCTTGCCTCCACTTATCCATTTCCCCAGAGTAATAGAGAACATTAATCATCACTGTAAGCTGTACTGAAGCCTAGAGATGAAAAATGCTTGTTATTAATGATATTCATTTATAAGTTATGCATTTTCACTTGAACTGTGTAACATATAACCACTGTTGCATTGAGTCAGGGCTGGAAAAGGGTTTTTTTTTGCCAGAAGAACAATTCCTAGAGGTAGAAAACTTTACAGAAGCAGCTTCTAGCCTTCTCTAACACATATATAACCTGTATATTACTTTGAATTAAATTTCTATATAAAACATTTGTCTGGACCCAAAGTTTATACACTGTACATTTTATTTCCTAAACCTTTCTTTTTAATTACATTTTCCTGGGTTTTTAATGGGACTTAGAACTTGTTTACAATTACAGATTCCCTTTTGAATTTCCCAGTAATGTTTTAAAATAGTGAATAAAGCTACAAACTGCAGGGTAATGCATTGCAGTTCTTTTCCCCCTTCTCACGTTGAAAACCAAAGTGATCCAGCTGCAATCTCATGAGAAGGGAAAACCACAGAGCCATAACACACACAAATCCAAACAAAACCATCTTTGACTTTCACAATTAAGATGCAGATAAGAGAGACTACCTCAGCAGCAGTCAGCATGGATCACATATTCACTGCTGCAGTGCCATCACCTTCATTTACCCAGAAATCAGGGTTCTAAGGCTTAAATTTAGGGCTTGTTTTAGCGACCAATAAATTCTAGACCTGTAAATTGATTAGTAAAATGGTTATTTTTTTTTCCTCTCTCACCACGTTTTCCCCCAGCACTACGCTCAATGTAGATGCGCAGCCTTAATTGGTTTAGTTGCAAGAAGATAATCTTTTTTTTCTCCCTTTCTTGCTGTTGCCTGTTAGCTTAAAGGCTTTTTAGCCGAAGGTTGATAATTATCACTGAGAAGAAACTAGCACATCAGGAGTTCATTTTCTATCTTAGCACTTCTGGCGCTCCTTTGAACTCCTCGCACCAAGCCCGTGTTCCCACTCTGTCACTTTCCTCCCTCCATCATAAAAAGCTCTCGGCAGCCGCCGGCTCCAGCCTTTGCTGGTGGGCAGAGGGCACTGCTTCTCTCTCCCCGGCGCTCCTCCGGCATGGACAAATTGCACGAGACACTGATAACCATGGAAGACGCTTTGGGCTCGGAACACTCCGCCTGCCTATCATCGTGGGACTGGAAAAGCTCCGCCGGCTCTTTGGAGCTGCACGCCATGTCACCCCCGCACAGCTTGTCCCCGACGCCCTCCTTCGAGTCCTACTCGTCGTCGCCTTGTCCGGCGGCGCCAGAGGCCTCCTACGGCAGCGGCGGCAGCGGCCTGGTGGGCTGCGGCCTGGTGGACTTCCCCCCCGCGTACCTGCCCAGCCCGGGGCAGGCCCGGCTGCCCAAGGGCACTAAGGTGAGGATGTCGGCGCAGCGCCGGAGGAAGGCCAGCGAGAGGGAGAAGCTGCGCATGAGGACCTTGGCGGACGCGCTGCACACGCTGCGCAATTACCTGCCCCCCGTCTACAGCCAGCGCGGCCAGCCCCTCACCAAAATCCAGACCCTGAAGTACACCATCAAGTACATCGGCGAGCTCACCGAGCTCCTCAACAGCGTCAAGCGGGTGTAGGGCCCGCCGGGAGCGCCCGCCCGGGCACGCTCAAGGGCTTTACAAACAAAAAACCATCAAAATTTCTTTCTCGTCTGAGTACAGTGGGGCGCGCTGTGAGAGGAGGACAAGGGGAGCCACCGCTGTGCCTGGGACGCAATGCTGGAAGGTGATGTAGGATTGCCTGAAAACCTGAGCCGCAGGTTGCTGAGACAGAAATCTGGTTCTTTGACTTTTTTTTAATTTTACTTTTTTTTTTTTTTTTTTTAAAATAAGCTTTTGAGAGATATTAAACCTAGTCTGATACAAAAGTTAAAAAAAAGCCAACTGCTCTTCCTAGGATTTACATATCACTGTTCTGGCTGAGCTTGTTTTATAAGGACATTAGTAAATCCATAGGTGTTAAACTGAATTTTAAAAAATGACAACTTTCTAAGAATACTAAGTGTATTGATTTGTAGGCACTTTAATAATAGGATGAGGAAGAACATGTATTTAGTTCAAGTATTGTCTATTTATCCACATTTCCACTGTACCTAAAAATCAAGAAACTAAGTAATAGTGAGAACATCTTTGTGTGTAAACAAATAAATATCAGTGTCATAGTCTGTATTGTGTATTATAAATCTGATTGATAGATAAGTAAACTACCACTGACTGATAAATATTGAAAATGAAATGTAAGCAAACTGACATTTTGTATAGATAAATTGTTGTTAAGTCCTCTCTTTATTAATATATACAGAAGCATATAATTTTTCTGAATTTAATGTGTATAAACCTCCTTCAATGCTGATAAATGAGGGAAGGCATTTTTACATCAAATTTCTTGAACAAATAAGATTAGGTTGAGATATCATCCTACTCTTTGACATGAAATAAATTGATTCAGGTTTCACAAAGATGCAAAGTTTTATTCTCGAAGTGTACTGAACTCAAGGAGGGCTGTGGTAATCTTGTCTTTTTATTAAAAACCATCCGATCAGCTGTTTCCTACAGCCAGTCACAGTCCTGTAACGCATACACACAAAACCTTTAAAAAAAACCCCAAACAACAAAACAAACACATGAGGATGTAGTTTTAATCTTTAACTACACAGGTGTTACCACACCACCAAAAGTATGTGCTGCTTTGTAAATCTCATTGCCCAACTGTTTCATAAGACTTGGCCTATCAAACAAGCCTGAGAGGAGCAAACTGCAGTTGTGGGGAGCTAATTAAGTCATATTAACTTTTTCTACTCAGAGAGATGTAAAGCATGGAGAGCACAGCAGCTGGAAGGTAGCAGGTTTGTCTCCCCAGAGATCAGCATGTCTGTGAGGGGCAGATGGTTTAGGTTTGTAGATACATCCTGCAGCAGAGCATCACAAGGCTAAAATTTTATTGCATCCTTTTTTTCTTTTTTTTTTCTTTCCTTCTGTTTGCTTGGAAAGAAATATAATAATCTTTGTATGTTTCTTCTTCCAAGGATCAGCCTAAGCTGATTCAGTGCTCTTTTCACAAGGTATATGCATACTGGGGCAATCAGAACGAAATCCAGCACTATCCCAAAAGAGCAGCTACCCTCAAAGTTATGCTGGTAGTACTGTCACTCAGATATAACCACATTTAAGCATATGCTTCTGTTTGTAATTAACCCATGTTAGATTTGTTACAGGCTTCAGTGTTTCAGCAAGAACATAAGCAGAATAATTTTTGAAGCCCTATAAAATTGTCAAATTAGAGATATGAGGTGGCAACACTAACATCAGCAGAGCATTCCACAGTATAAGCCTGTGCAGCTGATCCAGATTTGTGCAGATTTTCCACATAGGGAAGGTCAGTCTGGATCTATTTTGCAAAGGATTCAAACTGCACAATACCCAATGGGACCTTGCACAGAACCATACCTGAAAACCTGATCCCACATTCTCTCCAAAAGATGCACAGGACCATTCTTGGAAAGACTTTTAACCTTGGCCCTTAAACGTTCCACACTTGATACTGCAGGTAGAGATTGTGATCTCCAGCTATGGAAGCCTATAGGGTCAGGGTTAAAGCAGAGAGAGATGGAGTTAAAAGGATCTGCTATCACTGTTATTTTATTTATGACCTTAGCTGGTCATCCAGAATTGCTGCCTCAGTTTACCCGTCTGCAAACAAAGACTGATAACTAATGGCCTAAGAAAGCTGCTGCTCACAAAGCTAAGCGATGCTGTATGGAGAAAGTGGCCCAGGAGGAGGTACCCTGCGCCTTTACGAAGTGGCTCAGTCAGCGTTTCCCACCACCCCAGGAAAATCAGGAGGTGATGGCCCTGAACTTGCTTGGCTGTAATGTTTTAGGTGCCTGGGGAGTTTCTCTATGTCCTTGCAAGCCCAAGGTGGAGCAACAGCTCTAGGTAAGCACGGAGGTGAGGCTTTGAGTCTCAGTCCACTGTACTACCTTTGTGTCAGTGAACCAGACCTTGGTTGTGTCTGCTCCCTGGCCCCAGTGTTCCAGGGGCCACTGCCCCAGGCTCCAGGAGGACAGGGCTGCTTTTAATCGGACCTTGGGGGAAGAGCTGCACTAAATCTCTCCCTGTGCCACAATGGGGCCAAAGCCCACATCTACACTGCAGATAGTTTGTTAGAATAGGTTGTACCCATGCACCATTTAATTTGTTTGATCTCCTTTCAGTGGATCTCTTTTCACCTCTGGGAGGGTGGGAGCAACTTAGGTGTGAGAGTAGGAGACAGAAGTAGGTTTAGTACCTGCCTGTGACTGAGGTTTCCCAGGATGCATCAGGTTTTTTTCCTACCCTTCCAGAAAGAAATGAATTCTTGCTCCGCCTAACATAAAACATCACTCTAAGCCCCACCTTTTGTGATTCTTCCCCTTGGCATACGTCTTTCACTGTTCCAGAGAAAATAATCTGAATTATTGTATTCACAGTACAAGATGGTACAAGGCCTGCTGCTATTAAATGTTGGATTTTATTACTCTCAATAAAACTGAATACAGTTAAGGTTCCTCTTCTTTTTCCTTTAGGCCCAGGAGTTTAGGATATCTAAGTGAAATGAAAGAGATCAAGTCCCCCACTTACGGTTATGAGATCTAACTTTCAGAACTGTAAGGTCTGTAAAGCTCTATTGAATTCTAACAGCAACACCACAATAATCTTCACAAGAGAAGCAAAAATTCGAACCTCAGTTTGAAGAAGCTGTGCAAATCATGGAAGTAGAGAACATCTCTCACACATAAGCACCTTCTCTCAACACGATATGTTAAAAATATCCATGGAAATGAAGCTAAAGTAGCTGAGAGGCTGCGGCTGAAAAATTAAATTATGCTCTAAGGGATAGAGTTGTTCACCATGCTAAAAAGATGCTGGAGAGGGAACTGGGGTTAGTGCTACACAATTAAATTAACTCTTCTGACCCCAAGAGCTCACCCTTTTGCAGGTTAGCACATCATTGAATTCCTTACTAACTTGGAGAGCAGTATATGGATCCTAAAGAAGAAACCATCACCACTAAAATATAGTTGTCTACTGCATTCAGTCTTCTCAGGTACATGAAATCATCTTTCATAAGTGATGCTAGCCACAGAAATGAAAGGCTAGCAGAAGAGTCCTCAAATGCTAAAAAAGAAAGGGATAAAGTACATTATAAGATCTTCTACAGAAATTAATTAATTGAAATGGATTTTAGAACCTCAGGAAAAGCCTAGAGATACAGAAGCCTGGCAATTTGGTCGAGCTACCACTCCTTCACTCTCAGTTTACTGATGAAGTGATTATCATCAGGGCTGTACTTAAATACATTTTTTTTTGCATTTTAAACAATTATTTCCAGACTTTAAAATACACGCTTTTTTTTTTTTTGTTGTTCCCACTGAGCCAGAGAGAAACAGCCCAGAAGCTAGGGGGAAGAGGGTAAGAGAAATGAGCTAGTGGCACCAAGTCAGGTGAGATGACTGGACACCACCAGCTGCTTCCTGAGCTGTTCTTCATGCCCAGAGTTGTGCCCTTGCCTCCTCTCTGGGTGAATTGTGGAAGGGAGGACCAGGTGTAACCAGAGGTAGAGTTCTAAAAGTTTCAGAAGCCAGGGAAAAGAGAGATTTCAGCCCCACATTCCCCCTAACCCTTTTCTTGGGGAAGAAAAAGGCAGGGCAGAGCAGACAGTTGCATATAATGGATTTTATACCAATTAACTCCTTTGGTGCCACGAGCCAGGCAGTTGGTGCTGCTGGAGACAGCAGTTGCTGGCTCCAACCATAGGACAATAGACTCTGAGATTCTTTTTCTACCTCAGAGGCTGTTCTAGGGCAGCTGGAAGGATATGCTACTGCTTTATTTAACAGGAGGCACAGCAGTGCAAAGGAGAAGGCCTTGCAGGGAGGGTATTAGCCTGGGATTCAGGAGGCTTGCACAGCCTCACATGGCAGGGGAGGCTTTCCACCTGAATTCAGGAGCATGACAACTTCTCTCCTACTTTGTACACAGGGTGCAACAGTGTGCTGTCTGCCAGCAGCAGCAATACCTAGACAAATACCCTGAGGATAGCAAGGAGGCCAAATTCCCTCTTGAGGGTAAGAATAAGTATCTCGGAGAGAATACTCCCCGGTGTTGAAAGGTTCACACGTGGAAGAAGTTCCCTAGGCAGGCCCCAGCTCTGTAATCCCCAGAGCAACCCCCCAGGCCCCAAAGCAGAGGGAGCCTGGGGCCGCCCGCACACACAGAGCGCTTTGAAATTCTATGCTGGGGAGCACCATGTAGGTGCCAAGAGGTTTTATGGTGACACATTTGGGCTGCACATAGGTGTGCTTGGGACAAAGAAAATCTCCTGCAAATGGGCTTCAGCCAGTTCCTTGGGAGAGCTGCTTATCTGGGAGCTGCCATATCCCCTCTGACTAGGGAAGTCAGGAGCTATCCTTCCTCGCAGTAGCTAAAAAAAATACTCCACTAGAATATAAATACACCCCAGCTTCTAAGGAGCCAGTATCTGACTGACTTTTGCTCCCAGCTTATCTGCCATGCAACCACAAATGATATTATTGCCTTTAGCAGACAGGAAAACAGAAAGAGAATTTACAGTTTGCAATAGAGCAGTCTGTTTCTAATGAGCTATAGAAGCTGGTTCCTTCTGAACCCCCTTCTCTGATTAAGTGCCTGACCTTTTGCTTCTTTACACACCAAAATCAGCCCAGGCTTGCTTCTCTTACAAATATATATTTATATCTATCTATATATCTATATCTATATAGTTGATACCACGATAAAGAAAAGACTCACCTTATCTATGCGTTAAAGCATTTCTTTCCAAGCACATGCCCTAGCATTCTAGCTCACCCTGTGTTTAGGTGTTTCTGGACTCGCAGGCACAGATAAAAGCAGAAATTATACAGAAGTGGCTATCAAAACACTCAAAAAGACTTGTGGCAGAAGCCAAAACTTGAACTTCCTTAAGCTTTCCAAATCACTGGAGCATTGTCAGAACATGTTTTCCTCTGGATATAGATACATAGCATTTAGTGAAGACATTGGTATTTAAAAGAAAAAGCAAAGGAATATGCCAAAAAGAGAAAATTAATTGGGCCAAAAAAGGTCAATGTCAGTTTTCTTAGTTTTTCAGTATTAATAGTAAGTTGTTGCTGCTTTAAGTCACCTAAACAGTAGAGTTTTAAAATACTATCTGTCATTGAATATAGACTATAGTAAAAATGAGACTTCCGCCTTTCTATCAAGTAACCAGATATAATGAGATCGCTTATTAGCAGTGACTTATCAACATTTATTTGAAATGGAAATAGCTATCTGCAGTACATTTCTGTTATTGGTCCTATTTTCCTATAAAAACAAATCACACAAGACTTCTCTTTTCCCTTACACTTTTGTCATTCACCTGTTGAAATTGCAGAAGATGTTAAGCATAAACAAAGAAGATGGATCTGCTTTCAACTTGTGTTAACAGGGATATAAAAATAACATCCCAAATACCAGGGGGAAAGCATGTGGTCATAAAATATCCACTTAAAAGGCAAAGAAGTGTTGATAAAACACTTGAAGATTTTTTTTCTTTTTTATATATATATAACCAGGAAGGCAGTTCCTGAATTTTAGTATAAACAGACACCTCTGAAGTAGAGAGAGTACTACTGTCATGTCTTTAAAAGATTTTACTGATATTCAAATGGATTTTGTGTATCTCACAGGCTGTTGGAACATCTGACAAGAAGCTTTATATAAATCCTAGTCCAGCCATGGAGGGAAATGTCCTCAAATATTCCCACATCAAAAATGTTAATAGATGATTCTTTACATACCTCATCCTTCAAAACAGGACTAAACAAAGATTTTAAAAGAGCTAAAGCATAGAGCCAGTGTACCTCGGCATCACCTTGCTTTTTTACAACTCTTAAAAGCCTGCCAACAGATAAAGAATCTCAGTGTATTAACCGAATGTATGAAAACAAATGAAAGTGTCTTCAACAAAATTGTAAATACCAGATTTCTGTTCCTGATAATGTCCTTGAGTTTTGGCTTGAAGAAAAAACCTGAAAACCCAGGAAGCCACAACCAAGATGGAGTCAACAGTACTGAAATAGGCTGCCCAACTGCAGGCTTGGTTCTCACAGCAGTCTCTAACCATTACACTTTTCCCCCATACAAACGTAAGAGAGAAGGTGGCTCAGGCTGCTCAAGGCAGTCTGTGCTGTGCTGGTAGAGCACTGCCACGGCAGATGAAGATTGCCACTCTCTCAGCTGGCAGAAACACTGCTTAACCATCTCATTTCTTGGGGAGACAGTCAGCACAATGTCAGACCCAGGGAAGTCACCACACCATTGGAAGTGCCCATGGCTGCATTCTGTTAGGAGCAAAACCCTGGCAGCACATCAGAGGTGTCTCCCTTGGTTTCTCAAGGGGTTTTGCCTGCAGACTGAGCATTTTCCAGCCCTCAGACCAGTGGGTTAACACAGGGGAAAGCACTAGGCACCAAGTCACTGACTCATCAAGTCTGCTGTCAGGCTTATGTGTTCTGCATTTTCTTGCTATTCCCATGTTGATATTCCTCATGGCTTTAGTCTTCACTTACAACAGGAATAGCAAAATGAATCCTTTGTCACAATAGCCTTCTCTACTGGACAACAGCCTTGATGTGTTCCTCATCACGAAACCCACACAGATTTTTCCAGAAATAACAGTAAGAAATCTCTTACAGATAGCAGGCAACTGGAAGACAAACAAGCCTCACAAGTATGAGCTGCAATTACAGCACAAGCTGTCTAGTGGGATCTCTGTACAGGTAGCAACAGTCTTTTAAACTCCATGACATCTCACAAAGTGCAAATAGATTTACAAAATATTTTCTTGTTCAAGTTAGTCTTCACAGAAATTTTGTGCTGTATAATTCTCTTTAATCTAAAGTTAAAAAGCAGACACCCATTATTGTATATTTACTCCTAAGGGATCATGATTCATGCTAAGCAGTAGTTTTCCATAGAATAGGAAAATAAAAAATTGAATCCAAACCTTTTTCACACCACTGTTCAAATGCAAAGAAGAAACCAAGAAATTTTTCACCCATACAAAACCAACCAACCAACAAACTCCAGGAAAATATGACAGGAGCTGCTAAGCATCAAGTTCTCTAGTAAGGAAGAATCCTTAACACTTTGCAGATAGAGTCCATGTACTGTTACAAGTCTTTACTGAAAGATTACTTCCATTTAAGCTGACAGCATACTCAGCTGAGCAGTCACTGATGCTACCTGTGAGTTATTTCACCCACATAGGGAAGGCAACTTGACATTGCAGAGCCACAACACTCCTGCAAGAATCACAGTTTACAGCTTTCCTGTCAACAGCCACTACAGGATCAAGGATGTTCACCCCCACCTTACTTCAAAAAAACCCCACTGTCTTTTACTGACATTAAGCTCCCTCTAGTCCTTTGTTCATACTGAAGCTTAAAAAACCTCAACGTGATTTACCATTAACTTCACACCTGTTGCCACCTTCCTCCCCTACCCCAAAACAGATGCTTCCAACTGGAAAGCGACAGAAGTTTTGGGCATGTTAGCTGAGCAGACTAGGTCAGATGAACACAAAAAAGACTAAGAGTTTAATGCTGTAGAGGAACAGAGAAGAACAACACACTAATTTAACTTAAAGCTACACCCAATACTGGTTAACTGACCCTTTGGCAGTAGACACTGCCAATCCATTTTCCCGGTAGATACTGCAGAAACAATTTTTCTTGTGAATCGGGGCAGCAGGTTGTGCTTGCTTAGGCCACCTAACTGCAACTTCATAAAATGAAGTAGTTCTTGTTTAGTCTGTCAGAAGTCAATGCATCCACCTACAGGGAGAAGAGAGATACACACAAGTCTGTTGTGCCACAGCAGCAATACACTTGGTGTTCTAGTAGTGTAATTTAAGAGTGACACCAACCTCTGCTGGCTGTTTTCCTTCCTAAAAAGCACTGGTCCAGACGACACTTGTCCATGTGGGTGCGCACTGTGGGCTGTAAGACATTTCAGCTTTAAATTCCCTGTACAGCATACTGTAGAACTAGAAGTCTGTGACCTGACACAGTTCATGAGAACATGTGCCAAACTGCTGAGCAAAGACTCAGGAGAGACTCGAGACATTCTTACCAAGTCTGTGTTTGCCAGGATTGCATCTCCTCAGACAAAAAATGTCTAAAGGCTCTTGCTTAGTGTTGCAGATCACCACACTGCAGTGGAAATACAGCTACAAGATAAGAATATTTAGATTATGTATACAGCTACAAGACAAGAATATTGAGATTATGTTTAGGGAAGTCTTATTTGGAATCCCATGTACACTAACACCAAAGGATATGAAGGCAAGGTGGGGGTTGGCCTACTCTCCCAGGACAAGGAGAAAATGGCCTTAAATTGCACCAGGAGCAGTTCAGGTTGGATATTAGGTAAAAGTTTTTTTACTGAAAAAGTGGTTAAGCATTGGAACACTGCAGTCACTATCCCTGGAAGTGACCAAAAAAATGAATAGATGCAGCACTTCACAATATGATTTAGTGGTCATGATGGTATTCAAAGACCAGACTTGAGGATCTTGGAGGTCTTTTCTGAATGATTCTATAATTTTGTTCTGTGAACTGAACACAAGTGGCCGGTCTTTATTCACCCCTCCCAAGGTGGTAGACCTTCAAGGAGGTGGCCAATAGCCCCAGGCAGCAGGTGGCCAGCAGAGCCCTCACAGCGCTGGCTGCAGGCACCACCCTGGGCTCCTGGCAGAACACAGAGACATCTCACCTGCTCTTGCAGCAGAGATGTGCCCTGGACAAAGGTGAACATCCTCACTTCAAATCTCTTTAGGTGCTGAGGAAATTTTACTCGGAGGCTGTAATTAACTTTGTGGAAGACAGTTCTGTAGGAGTCTTGGTTGTTTTCACACCTATTTGGGAAAGTGAGAGAAAATATATTTAATCTAAACTTTCAGCCAAATCTTCAAACATAGTGAGGAGGTGAAATACAGAGGAGCTTCCCTCTCCATTTTCCATGGGCCGCAGGGAATGAATACAATCTCACCAGTTCATGATCCCTGCTTTTGGCCACAGTCAGGGCTGCTTCTTGCTCTTGCTTTCCACCCAAAACTGTTAGCCAGAAGCACTTCTGGCCACTCCCATGACCTGCTGCCCCCAGTGATGCCTGATGATTTTTTGTCTTTTATTCTTATACACTTTTTATACATTTTTACACCCTTTCCCTTTCCTTGTACCCTTGGCACACACTCTTGGTACCTTAGCCCCACATACTTGTAATTCTTGTAGTCTGATATTTAGTTTAGTTTGGGGGTTTTGCAAAGCAGGAAGACCAAACATTCACAGTAGGAGGCCAAGAGCTCTATCCTATCTCAGAACTAGAGGCTCCAACCTTGGATAGAGCCTTTCTCTGGAACATATTTTGTAAAACTAGGCTGTAGTCTCATTTGTGAGGGGGGTAATTGGAATAGGGAAACAATTATTTAGGAAGATCCACTAATTTGCAAGGTCCATAAAATTGTATACACATTGTACGAGGGGCCTCTCAGTGTGTTCCTACCTTTGACAATCTATGCACCTAGGATCCTATTAAAACTGAGGTAAATACTCTTTTTCCCTTTACTGCTGTGTCTGCTTCATATTTCTACTAGCTGAAAGGCAACACCAGGAGGCACAGCCACTGTGCTGACTCCACCATGTGCCCCACAGCCCGGCAGCAATTGCATCCAAGCTGACCTCTGCCTCTTCCCCTTCCCTCCCACCTGAGCGACAGCGCCTTGTGCTGAAAGGTTACCAACAGAGAAGGGAAGCCCTACTTACCGATGTGTAAGGATGTGCCACTGGGGAAGGCTGTCCTGGCTTTGGGAGTTGGTAGCCCAACAATCCTCCACGTTTAGGTCCAGTCTTGCATCTTTAGGCAGGAGCAGTTCAATTTCAAAATACAGGGCCTCACCCAGGTATTTTACCACAGGATATTCTGATTCCTGGTAGGGCTCTGAATAGGATTTCTCTGCAAGGGAGTATTGATATTAGAGTTTCCTTTTTATGGAGTAAGTATTCGCAAACTTTCTGGTTTGCTCTTTTTTCCACTACCATTTACTCTGGCACAGCAATACTAAAGCCTGGGATAGCATACAAATATCAAGAAATGGGGATAGAATGGCAAGAAAGCAAGAACCAGCAATGAATGCAAAAACCTCAACCACATTCCTTGGCTCTGTGGATCCAGAAGAGAGACACTCCCTCTGGAAAAAGCCATTAGAGTAAGATTTTAATTCAAAATTGTCTCAGTAAAGATACTGAGAAGGGAAAATCCATTAGAAACTTCATCAAGCTCACACCAGTCAGGGTGAGTGTTTGGTTCAGGCTTTAGTCAGCCCTTTCTGCTGGCAGACGTATCATTTTACAGAAGTAACTCATAAATGTTACCTTTGAAAATCTTCAAGGAAAGAGCAAGACAACCAAGCCCTGGCTTAATACTGAGTGGAGTGCTCCTCTTAGATTCATACTGGACATCAACAGTCTGCTTGACTGGATATGAGCAGAGGAATTTCAGCCTAGGAGAAGAGGCTTAGCATTCAGTTTTTTACAAACAAAATAATATGTATGACCATTTTTTAGGGAATGACACTTACCGAAATATGGGTGTGTCATTGCCAGGTCTGAAATAGTGTACCTCATTTTCATATGTCACAGTTGTGCTGTTGAACTGAAAGGTATACATCATTACAAACAGGACAGTCACGTTAGAGTTTGATTTGTGTTTGGCACAATGTCTACATCACTCCACTTGACTGGCAGATTGCACTGAGCTTAGAAATAGCCAGAAATTACTGCCCAGCAGCCCAGGGCTCACTGAACTAAAGCTGACTATAGCTGACAGCTATGCCATAAGCAAGAATAAAATTTATTAGCTTGATTATGACTTAAGACCTTAGAAAGGGAGTGCATGGGGACCTGAGAAAAACATCAGCTGAGTCTGTTTACTGAAACAGTGAGTAGAATGAGATGCAACACTGCAGAAGAAAGCTGCTTTATGGTGATCTGAATTTAGGCATGTTCTGATCTTTGCTACTTTTTCTGTTTTCTATTTGTACAGTATTTGGTGGTAGGAACAGTACCCGCTCTAGTCTTTGGCCATGTAGTCATTAGCAACGCCCAACCAGCTTCTGCAAGGCATACAAGCATATCTCACCAGCACAGACTCACCTTCAAGCCCACTGCTAAACAAGTCAGAGGTGTCAAGATGAAGGCTAATTTCAGAAAACACCTCTGACCTTGAAAAAACACTTTTACCAAATAAAAAACTTCTTCTCAACTGAGTTTAGTATGCTCAGAAAGAGTAGAGATCTTCAGCTGTGACTTCAGCTGTGACTTCCATGCAGCTTCTGCTCACCTCTGAACCCCTGCCAGTTTTAGCAATAACCCTAGCCCAAGGCAGAGTAACTCGTGACTAAATCCTTACCTTCCTACTTGTTCCACAAGCATCCACGCTGAACATGAAGGTTGCAGTCTTCTCTGTCACCAGACTGGGTTTGCACTGTCTGTCCCTTAAGACAAGCAGACCAGTGTGCAGGTCTTCACCACCTACCAGTTTTATTGCAGTAATAATCATAGTGCCATTGTGCAGGCATTCTGAAAGAGAAATACACATTTTCACACAAATTGGGATTCAAACTCCTCTTGTAGGCTAACAATAAAGATATTCTGCATGGATTTTCTGGCAAGTTCTTATGGCAACTCACAAGGAGCTCTCACCCTCTTCAAAATGATTTTTCTAGCCAAGATATTCAGTACATTTAATACTGATGAGTAGCTTTAGAATTACTAATTTATATGCTAATTCTCCCTACAACCCACCAAAACCCCTACCTCATTCAACTCTCAAAACGACCACAAAAACCCTTTAAAAAAGCTTCTTGATTTTGGAAGTGTAAGGGGAAGTAGAGTTTCCCACCTCCTTCCCCCACTCCTGTACTAGGCAGGATAGTCATTCCAATATTTAATTTGACTTGCCTTGGGGTATATTAACTGGTAGGAAATCTGACAGGTAAATAGAGTGCTACACAGCATTAAACCTTAGAAACATTTCAGACTGCATGACCTTAGTTTTGCAACTCAAATAACATTAACAGCTAACCCCCAACGTGCTATTACGTGTTAGCTCTGAAGGTGAAAATATGCAGGAAACTGAGAAGTCTCTCTTCTGAGCCAAGGTGATGCCGTCCTTCAAGGTTAAGTAGAGGGAAGCCTTTATTGCAGAGGTATGAAAGCCCTAGAGATGAAAATCACAGGTTAAAGAAGAGAATAAAGACATATTGTTCAACTACAGCATTCAAAAACTAAGAGGGCAGGTTATCACACGCCAAAGGTAATGGTGCTTGAGCAAAGTCAAATCCACAGGATATATCTTTTTAATCCAGAAGCTCACACAATGAGCTTTTTCAGTTGTTTTGCAATAGAATGCAATACAAACTCCATTGCATGTATAGTTGTCATTAAAGATACTCAGCCTTAAAGTAAACACAGAATATGCTTCTTTTTTCCTTGCCTCTTTCTGCCAACATTAACCAAGAGAAATTAAAGTTTTCTTACAAGGGCAGAAAACAATCCTCCATTATATCTTTGAAGACTGTCTAAAAGAGAAGCTTTATTTTGCTTTCCAGAGCATACTGTGTCATGTTGACATCTCACAGCTAGAACATGCCTTTTAATTGCTACATGTTGGCAGCCTCACCTCATAGTTCACATGGGGAGAAAGGAAGGGGACAGAGATTGTCAAGTGAGTGCCATTGTCCCTCAGACTGTAGTTGTACTTTTGTGCAGCCTCTGGGGTCAGGTGCCAGTCTGAGATGAAAGGCAGCCAGTTTTGGTCCACATTTCCGTGAGTGATAACGAGATGAAGGTTCCTCCCATCACAAAACCCTCTCGCACTGGGCAGTACTGCAAAACAACCAAGAGTCAGCCACCTGCCATCTCTTTAATACAGCTCCCGGGGACTGACAGTATCCCTGGCTGAAATTAGCCCAGCTCACAGCAGAGTACACAGCCAGTTAGGTACAGTTTTGCAAAAGTTCCACAAAGTTTACCTGCATCTTTCACAGCTGACAGTGCAATGACTGGGACAACAAAGGTCTCACTTGATGGATGGGTGATGAATGCGAGTGTGACATTCAGGGTGTATGCTCTCATGTCCTCTCTCATGTACTAGGAAAATCGTATTTGGACATGAAAAATCAACAAGTGATATCATCATTTCTGTACCATGGGATGCTGCAGGGGCTTAGTACACACCTCCTTCTTAATGCTTGGTGCATCAAGTGGGACTTGTATCACATATGCTGTGCTTCCATTAGTGTATCTGGTTTTGTGTATTAGGTACCCATGTTGAACAGCTTCAGGTACAGCCACAGTAACTCCCTCAATGGTTAAGTTCACAAGCTCCACGTCTGGTAGGAATGTTCCCACTGTCACATTCATTAGCCTCACACTCAGATTTGAATCTGAAAAGGAACAGAACAGCATTAAGCTCTTAATGGTACCAAAACCTTCAGTAAATTCAGTATTCAGCTACTTACTATTGGTTATAAAAACTTCTGCTTGTTCAAATGGTGTTTCTATCTCCTTGATGATAATATGTTTGGTTAGTCCCCATCTATCGTCTTCCCACTGGTGTTCCAAGAACAAGTTGATGGTGTATTTTGCCCCGAGCTGCCCATTGTTCACAGAAGTCTAGAATTTCAAATTAGCACCCTTTAGTATAGCATGATTTTACATTAAACTTATATTGGAGCATCTCAAGGTCAGCTAAAGCTACAGCTCCAACCAATTGCCCTTTCTGCTCAGGAATCCTGAACTCTTGTATCCCTGTGAGATTAGATTATATCAGAATACTCAGAAGACTTCCTTTGGAAAATTATCTCCCATTCCCAAGCTTCAAAGCAGCAAGGGACTATTTTACAGTGAACGGGCTGTTCCTGCAACTTCCTTGGAAGCACAGTTGCTACATTTGCCCAGAAGTCAGTTCACCCCAAGCAACTAGATTGAGATGTGGAGTCCCAGCCCATGCCAATAGCACATGGTCTGCTGGACTAAGGGGTTATTCCCATTCTCTTAAGTGGTCTCTGTAAAATACAAGAGAACCCACGCATGCTTTACAATCCAGTTAGGACCATCTCCATGGAGAATGACTAATAGGTGAAAGCTCTATGTTAACCTGAGGAAAAACATAAATCAATAGTTCTGTGTAGGATTCTATCTGTGCCTGCAAGAAAATAAATTCTTCATAAAGTAGCAATTACAAAAGCTATCTTTGGTCAGGGCTTCTGAAGTTTTTAACAAACCCATTGTTCTCCCTCACTCCCATCTTTCATTTGAAAGGAACAAGATGAAGAATTATTCCTCATCAGGAAACAAACAAACAAAAATCCCAGAATATTGCTTGCCTGGCACCTAATATAAGTCACTGACCTTGTAATAACCACCTTCTGCACCTATTGGAATCTTCATTGTAATTGCATTTAACTCATTCAATAACACATATTTCCTGGAAGCCATTTCTTTGGCAGAGAGTTTGTGTAGATCCACACCAGCTTCCACAAGCACATCCTTAAAGCGAGTCACTCCAGCAGAGAGTGGTGGAATATACTTTGGAACAGTCCAGGTGATTGTTTTGTTCTCGTAGTCCACACCATCTTAGGGACAAGACGTGAAGCTGTCAGCTCATTAGTTGTGACTCTGTCCCTGTGCATTTTGGCACTGGAGCAGGGTACCACACTCCTTACCTACAGGACATGCCACAGCAGTATCCACCATCAGGATCACCCATCGGTGTTTGTAAAACGTACTCGATCTCAGCACAGAAAAGGTAATTCCCTGATCCTGAAGGAAGAGATCTGGTTAGACCTGCACAGCCTGGCAGCTTGTTGGGCCAGAAGAAGCACACCAACCTTGACCAGCTGAACTTGGGCAGCAGTATATGGCACTCGCAGCAGAACCCTGGAGTCTGTGGCATTGAGTCCATAGCCTGCACTCCAAGCATTGCTCACAAGCAGAGCCCTTTTTTCTTCTGGCTGATGAAATACTGTTTGCCATACTGAGGCTTCTTCAGCTTTTACCTACCCAGAGAAATTAATCAATAGTTTAAACATGGTGTTCAAAGTAACAGGCTTGCTACATTGAATGATATACTGTAGTGAATTGCCCAGCAGTTTTGTTGCCTTACTTTAAATTTTACTAGTCGGATACACCTCTAGCTTTCCTCACCTCACACATACAGAAAACTTTCCATAATAAGGGCATCAGAGATTAACTAATGGCACTAACTGCACTACTGCAGATTCTGCTCATACAGAGCCCAAGGAGAAAAAAGCCTCTTCACAATTCTTTTCTGGGACACAGGGTCTTAATTTTTTTTTTTTTTTTTTTTTTTTTTTTAAATTTTTTTCCTGTGNCACAATCTCTTGCCTGGGGAAAACTTGATTTCTTCCTTGAAGACATGGTTTACAGACAGCTGTCTGTATTTCTGATCTATAAAAATACATTAAAACCACTTGGTACAGAAGTTCTGCTTTTCCTACCTAAGTACCTTTTGAAAGTACTATGTGGTTATAGAATAGAAGGTTGTGCCAGAGGTAGCACTAGCTTTTACTAGGAAGAAAACATGTAGTTTTACTTCTGGAAAGACAAGAGTCCAGTCCTCAAGTTCATCTTGAGTGAAGTCTTTTATAGTCTGTGGAATCTCCCTCCTGACAGAAACCTGAAAGGAAAAAAAAAAAAAAACAACAATCTGTAAGGAGTTTGCTGATAACATTTGTTTCCTTTTCTTCAGCACCATACAAGTCTTTCTCAAGGGAAACCAGCATTTCCTCGACAGAGATGCCACCATATCTGGTATATTACCTATAGTCTGCTCGATTTCAGTTTCTTTTTATTTTCCACCTATCTTCTACTTTTTATTTCCACTTAAGACCAGGAGTTTGTTCTTGACTCCCACATCCTCTTCCAAGAGGAGTCCATTTCCCCTTCTGCACTCCTCCCCTGCAAATTCAGCAGGGAAACTTCCCTCAGGAAGCACACATCTCTGTTGTCTCAAGTAAGATTTGTCAGGGCAACATTCAGCGAGTTCAATCCATGAGCTTAACCCTTTGAATACAATTTCACAGCCTTAGTAGCTGTTAGTGCTAATATAGGCTATGTAAGCATAATATAAATGTATTACTCAACTCAAGATGCACACTGTGCACTCACTAGCGTGCTGCTCGTATTAGGGCAGTCTGAAGTTGATTAGATTCTAGGAATATGTATTGGAAACAGAATCTAGGAGGGCATCTTGTGGTATTTTCCTCCTTACTTTTAGCACTGTCCCATAAATACTTACCTGCATGTAGTTACTTTCACATATTAACTCTCTGGGACTCCATGGAGCATAATGGCAACTTGCACTTTCCAGATGAGTTGTAGCATTTTTCATATCCGGTGTATGAGCTGCTTTGATTTGTATTGTTACTGTGAACACATCTTTCTGCACGGTCAAAGGGAGCATTTGCTTGTTAGACTGATTTTTCCTAGTTAGGCACCACCTATCCTTGTGACCCAAAAGTAAATTACAAAACACACCCACCAGCCTCTGCACAGAAGAGCAACTCTGTACTGAAGTGTTATCACTTCATTAACTACATAAGAGATATGCATATTGGTGTTCAGCTACACAGCAACATAAATACATTGAGCAGCAGGTTTGTTCCTTTCGCAGAACCCCAGAAGTGGACAATAAGATAAAACAAATAAAAAAACCCCCCAAACTATAGCTGATTTTGTATTTTATGACATAGTAGCAGCAAGCCAGCAACCCAAGCTTGAGTTCTTACCCTGATATGTCTCAAGACACTAAATATTATTAGGGCAGAGAGCAACACAACTGCCAGATGGAATTCCCTATTGTTATGCAGAGAAAACAGCTGCCCTTCAAGGGCACATGCAATATGCACGTGATCCAAATGGCAATACCATGGAATATTCTCAGACCTCTGGAAACATTTGAAGAGAATTAAATGATTTTCTGCTAATAGATAATCAAGACATTATGACACCTCAGTTAACGGCCATCAATAATTTGGTCATTTCTCACATAAAGTTAGCGTACAAGAGCGCTGTAGTCAAAATGTCAATAACAGACTGACCTCTAAGTGAGAATGGCAGCTCAGTGCAGAGGCACGGAATTCAATGCTGCTCCAGCTGCTGTAGGTGACTGCATAGCCACACTGTGCTGCCATGGCCTCATCGAGCTCCCAGGCTATGCCAGAACGATCTATGGGCAAACAGCAAAGAGCCACATTAACGAGTGTAACTCCCACTCTGCAAAACCCTTGAGAAACCTGCTCTGGCCGAGGGTTCAGCTGAACCTGCTCTGATGCAGCCCAGCTGCATCTTCCGGGCTCAGAGAACTGCTATGTGGTGAAAGAGACCTGTGACAAAATCTACAGAAAGAAAGAAGGGTAAAATTACAGGTGCACTGGGACAGGGAACACTTGTAGGGGAAGGACTGAAGATGGGAAAAAACCCCATAGCCACCAAAATAGAAAGATATTAAATCCTAAAGGGGTGAACCCCCAGCAAGCATAGCGCAGTTAGATGGGTCATCCGTGTCAAAGCTGACAGGATTGACAGATGACAACAGCAACAGCAGGAGGCTGACCTGTGCCTGGCACAGGCCCATGTTGCTCTGATCCTGGCCAGCAGAGTCTCTTCAGGAGACAATACACCAGGATGATGAACACACTAAAAATTAACTTGAATGTTTTAAGTCTACAAAACTGTTTTTATGGTTTTGAGCCTTTTGTTGTTTTGTGTTTTAGTTGTTTTGGGTTTGTTCCTTCCAAAAATCATAGCTTTATGCTTTTAAGATGTATGTATCCCAGTTGCAGAATGTCTTTGTGTATGAGTGAAGATGGCTGAACAAAGAACATATTTTAAGTGCCTTTTGACACAAGTTTAACCTTCTAGAAGAATGGATGGTGTGGAGAGCTTTTTCAAAGCCAAATTTACATTTTATACATGCAATATTACAGCAGCTTTATAGCCCAAAAGTTATATCACTATGCCCTTCCAGGGCATTCTGTGGTGCTTTTCCTCAGAAATGCAATCAAGGTAGCAGTTGGCTTTTCTTACAATGAGGTCCAACATACTAACCTCTATAATAGCAGAATAATCCAGAGAATTGTAGTATAGAAGGACCTCCAAATTTTAAACATTTCACCCCATGTAATTCTCTCACCAAATTCTTCTATATCAACTTACCAACAATAGAAAGAGACAAGTATTTGTCCTCAAAGTATTCTGCACTCAGTGTTATCCTCAGAAGGTTCCCCAAGCACTCTGTACTCATGGGTCCTGCGTTGAATGTATTGAAAGACTGGTAAGTAGGGGATTCAAAATAAGATACAAACAAATCTTTTTCCCAAATTGCTTTATAAAGTCAGTGTTATGACAGCCATACATCTCTGGTCAGGAGGGGTTAGAGGTTGTCTTTATACTGGCAGTAATTCCGGGAGAAAAGCTAGCCCCAAAATGAGTATCCTAATTGTAATGGCGTCTGATGATTTGGCAATGCTACCTGCAACAGGAAGTCATGGAAACAGGATTTTGGAACAGGATCAAAAAGGTTCTAGATTGACTGCCCAAATATGAACACCTTAGATGAAATAAAACAGAATATGAAAGGCCCACACACTTCTGAAAAGAGAAAAAACCCCAACTTCTAAACCAAAAAATCCCAACCAACAAAACCCCGTAAGCAATCCACAAAATGACCAGAAACCTCCACCTATACTCTGTTCACAAGAAGAGCAAAAAGCAGTTTGTGTGGGGAGCAGCCACATCCTCTGTCCATCAGCCCACCCTGGTCACTTGCCCAAGTACCACTGCCAAAGGCCTGCTGGCTCATACTGGGAAAGGACCACACAGGAGCAAAGATGATGGCTTGAGAAGCTCCAGTCCCAAACTATCACCACAGCATAGACCAAGCCATGGCTCCCAAACCTCTCATAGGCAGGAAGGAGGTACAAACTGCTCTCAATGTGAGACTAGAGACTTCTCCTTTGACATGCACTTCTAATAAATGGGGTTTTGTTGCTTCAAGCAGGAGTTTCTATGGCATCATGAGCTAACACCAACTAGACCTTTTACAGTAATGGTGCATTTTAAGAGTTGAGAAGATTCATTTTCCTAGAAGGTTCAGCACCACAGCCTGAAGTTAACTAGTGGTGCAATTCCCCTGTCAGAGATGGTCATACTAAGGAGCAGCAGGCAGATAGTGGTGAACATGACCCTATTCTACTCAAACTCCAAGATACCAACTGGAACCCTTGCAGAAGCTATACAATTGCTCCAAGATGGATAAAACCTTCTCCAGTATCTATTTACTTTGATCTTAGGGAATTGCCAATATGTTTTATATTGGACCCACAGTGGGTAGGGCAGACAGTCCTAGACACAGCTCTTTGTATCTGCTGCTCCAGAACCAGCTCTGTTTCATAAGGAAGCACTTTTAGCTAAGAGAATTGTTTTCTCTGAGGCAAATCACTAATATATTTATAATATTTAGTCCTGGTTTTGGCTGGGATAGAGTTCATTATCTTCCTAGTAGCTGGTACAGAGCTGTATTTTGCATTCAGTGCAAGAATTATGCTGATAACGCACCGAAGTTGTGGTTGTTGCTGAGCAGCGTTTAGCAACAAGTCAAAGACTTTTCAAGTGGCTCATGCTCTGGGGAGGAGGTGCACAAGAAGCCAGGAGGTAGCACAGTGGGCACAAATGACCTGAACTGGCCAAATGTATATTCCATACAGTAGAGTGCCATGACCGACATATAAACTGGGGGGAGTTGGCTGGGAGGCACAGATCACTGCTTGGGGACACCCTGGGCATCAGTTAGCAGTTGATGAGAAACTGTATTTTTCATCACAAGTATTTCTTAGGTTTTATAACTTTAAAAATTAAAATTGTTATTATAATTAATATAGGCACATTTTACATGGTTCCATTTATTAAAATATTGTTCTCAATCCATGAGGTTTTTCCTGATTTGCCTCCCCGTTGGGTGGGAGGGGACGAGGAATGAGCAAACAGCTGCCTGGTTCTTACTACCAGCTATGTTAAACTGTGATGAAAGATGTTACATATTGTATGGTGACTAACAACAACTACACTCAAGAAAATAAGAATAAAGTCCTTATTAATTTATCAGTACTTGTTAGCAGAGTGAAGAAAGGTAGAAACATTTGCTTAATATGGTGACACATAAAACTAAGGAGTGTAGTTTACAACAAATCCCTGTATGGTTAAAGTTTCTCAGAAAAACATGCAAGGCTGACAAAAGAGCTTCAGACTCCCCTGAAACACACACATAACTCTAGATATGATTTGTGGAAAAGCCTGGAAACTGATTTGAAATCAGTTTATAGCAGCATTACCTGGTCTCTCTTGAGTCCATACTCCAGAGAATAATATCCCTATTAGTAACAATCTGTAAGAGAAGACAGGGATTAGCAGCAGTTTCAGTTGTGACAGCAACTTGCTAACAAATTTTTTGCTCAGAAAGTTCTCCTCAGAATATTAAACTAGTCTTAAATTTAGAGCAACTGCTGTCGACTAGGAAATTAGAAAATGGGATATCCTTAGTCATCACTTAAGAATTAGGGAAGGCAATTCAGAAAGGCTAATACATTTAACGCTTTAAGTAAGACCATTTATGTTTGGCAGCCATAGACTTCTCACCTCTGCACCAGACTCAGCTCCATCATGCATTTGCTCAGCCTCTGCGTGTGGTGCTTTTTCCTTTATAGTTCCACACAAACAACAACAACAACAAAAATCTTCTTTCTTGCTTTGCGTGGAAATCAAAGCCTTTCTGGCTTCTTAGTATTAGGTTAAATAGTAAGGCTGCCGCCTTTATACTGATGAAACCCTTTTTCAGCTGTTTGTCCTCCTAATCATGAACCTGTAATTCACATCACCTGATTATTTGCTTTACTGATTAAATCTGCTCCTACTGTGGTTCTTAGGTCTCTCTATTTTTATGTCTGTCAGCTCCTAACTGTCAGGTTCTCAAGGCTCATTTGGTTAGAACAGGGTGCTAATAATGCCAAGGTTGTGCATTTGATGCCTGTATGGGCCATTTACTTATGAGTTGGATTTGATGATCCTTGATGATCCTTGTGTGTCCCTTCCAACTCAGAGTGTTCTGTGATTCTGTGAAATTGGTGCTGTTCTGGTAAAGCATGAGGTAATCCATTTTTTCACAGCTACTGTGCCACTGGTAGGTTGACCCTGGCTGGATGCCAAGTGCCCTCTTCAGCTGGATAGGGGGAAGAAAATAAAAAGAAAGGCTTGTGGGTTGTGATAAGGACAGGGAGAGATCAGTCACCAGCGACCACCACGGGCAAAACACTTGACTTGGGAAAAATAAAACTCGATGTTAAAAGCACTTTCCTCCTACCCATTCCTTCTTCCTGCACTCCACTTCCAATTGTTCCCCCTCCTCCCCACCAGCAGCACAGGGGAACAGAGGATGTTGGCTGCGGCCACTCCTTCCTTCTCAGGAGGAGGACTCCTCACAGTCTTCCCCTGCTCCAGCATGAAGTCCCTCCCATAGAAAACTGTCCTTCTTGAACTTTCCCAAGGTGAGTCCTTCCCACAGGTTGCAGTTCTTCACAAACAGCTCCAATGTGCATCCCTCCCGTGGGATGCAGTCCTTCAGGAAGAGATTCTTCCAGTGTGGGTCCCCCACAGTGTCACAAGTCCTGCCAGCAAACCTGCTCCAGTGTGGGCCCCTCCCTCCATGGGTCACAGATCCTGCCAGGAGCCTGCTCCGGTGTAGGCTTACCATAGAGTCACAGCCTCCTTTGGGCATCCCCCTGCTCCAGAGTGGGGCTCTCCACAGGCTGCAGGTGGATCTGTGTGATCCCATGGACCTCCATGGGCACATCTGCTTCACCATGGGCTGCAGTGGAATCCCTGCTCAGGTGCTTGGAGCACCTCCTGCCCCTCCTGCACTGACCTTGGGTCTGCAGGATTGTTGCTCTCTCATATTCCCACTCCTGTCTCCTGGCTGCAGCTGCATAGGGCTTTTTTCCCCCTTCTTAACTCCCAGATATGCTATCATCGTCCCTGATGGGCTCAGCCTTTGCCAGTGGCAGGTCTGTCCTGGAGCTGGCTGGTATTGGCTGTTGGACATGGGGGAAGCTTCTGGCAACTTCTCACAGAATCTACCTCTATAGTCCCCCTGCTATGAAAATCTTGCCTCCCAAAGCCAATTCACCCTGCCTGTTCTGTGGAGGATTATGCATAGCGTTCCCTAGACAGCTGAAGTCTGCAAGAAGAAAATGTATAAAATGCAGTTTTAAGGCACTTGGGTTACAAAAATAGAAAGGAACTTTCTAGAATAGAAAGGCTCTTTAAGGTAAGAAGTCAAAACTAACAGTTAAAGTGAACATAGCTGGAGACTGATGGGTGTCACAAACAAAGAGCTGTCTATTTGGCTGACCTGTAGGGCACCTAGAGCAGAAATTATCCTCAAATTTAGAGAAAATTAACCCAAAAACTGTGGAGGAGTGAATCTGACCACAAACAGGTTCGAGTAAAGGACCCTGCCTTTGCTACATGCAGAGAAGTTACTCCTTGGGCCCTGAGTTTGGGTCAGTGATCGTTTCCCACCGCTCGAGCACGAGGGCACTCCGGTCACGGCAAGCGATGTGTGGGAGTGGGATGTTCTGGGGCTGGTGAGCTGAGCTGCTGATGTTCAGAGGGTGGCCAGGTCACACAGTGAGCAAAGGGCTTGTTGTGGTGTCTGTTCACATCGTCTGTCAGTGCTGAGCACTGTTGGTGCTTGGCAGTGTTTCCTAAGGAGGGCTCAGAGCTTCCCGCACTGCTCTCCCTGCGTTTCATATCGAAACGAGCCTTACATTGCGGATTCTTCCGTCCTAGCCTTGTGCCTGCGCCGTCTGGGGTTTGCTGCTTCCTCTGCCCGTGAGAAGGCTTGCAGGAGCCGCAGAGCTGGAGGGTTTATCTGTGCTTGAGGCCGATGTCCTGGAGAGGGAGCCGCAGGATCGCAGCTGCTGCCGCCGCTCCCGCACCTGCCCGAGAGCAGCCCGGGCGGCGGCTGCTGCTCACGGCTCCTCCTCACACCCAGCAAAGGATGCGCAGCATCGTTCTGAATGGACGGGTGTTTGTGCTGCTGTCACGGGTAACCTCACTGAACCACCCCCACGTTTTCAAGAGTATAAAATATTAATTGAATGTGAAACCCAAACTTTGACGTGCTCCAAAATGTTGGATTTTACTCCAGAAGCAAGTGTTATTCCCAACTGGTTTGCGTTGCTGTTGTTTCCTTCTGAAATTCCTTATATGATGTATTTTTACCTTTAGAGTGAGTTTTCCTGAGAAGCACTATCCACCAAGGATATTATATAAATAATGAGTTCTAATAATAAATAAGCCCATGATCAGGCAGTCAAAGCTTAAATATTCCATAGCACGACCCTGTTTATTATTGCTGGAGCTGAGACCATTTGAGTTATGGATTTATTTCACCAGGCAATGTGTTTTTACAATATTACAAAAGGATTTTTTCCCAGAGTTTGATGTTAGGTAACACCAAGCTACAGCCTGAGATTTCATCTAGTTTGCATTAAACCCATTTGACATTTGAAGATCTGCGCTGTTGACAAGCACATCACACGTAATGGTAACCTTGGTTCATGGCAGTGTCAAGGTTGTTTATGCTTTTCTGTCCCAAACAGATTCTAGCCATGTTTCCATTAATTCTTCAATCTGCCAGCACTCACATGCAGGCTGAGGTTATATGGCAAAATGGAATTTTAGAGGCGTCTTACTCACTCCTTGCAGTTTAAACAGTATCACAATAATTAACAACAATTTACTGAAATGAAAGAAGAATTGTAGTAGTTGTGCTACACAGCCTTATCAGTGTTATTGAAAGCATTACCCATGTAGTTTACCCTCACAGTCACTCTTTATTTCCTTCCCCCCCCGCCCCCATCAATTGTAGATTAATTTCTATACCCTTTTATGTTTCTGAGTTGTAGAAAAAAGCAAGAAGTTTTGTCTGTCACGGTTTTAATTGCTAAGGATTCAGTGAAATCTAAAAGGCTTTACTCAAACTCTATGGCCAAAATGTCCAGTAAATCAGAAAAATAATTCATTTTGGCATTTCAATCAGTATCAGGGCAAGAAGAGAAAGAAAGAATGTGATATTATGTACACTCTCAGTGCTAACAACTATGTACAAAGTATGTTAATGTTGCCAGACTTTGAGCTGATAATTGTCAGATCTCTCACAGCAAGCAGGTGGGCAAGAAGGAAAAAAGGATGTCCATACAATCTAATAAGGCTGTAAAATACACCTTGAAAGCTATTTTGACTGCATGAAAAAATGCATACTAAATTAACGTTGAAGATAATTCTGTGCTAACAGGAATAGTAACACTGAAAGAGATTTTGCAATCTGACCTTTATAAAGTGACCCTTGTGAAATGTCAATCAGGAAATGCATCATGCATTTTCTCCATAGGGTTGCAATGCAAAATAAGATATTCAAACTACTGCTTCATCTGTCTCTCTCTGTTAACTCTTCTTCCCACAAATCTGTTCCTAGACAGTGTGTTTATGTGCTAGCCTAATTCAAATATCTTCCATGTAAAAAAAAAAAAAGGGGAGACAGAAAACACACAGTTCATCTGTAAGTGATACCAGCAACAGCAGACACATTAGATAGAATGAGGCCATTAACTAAAACTCAGCAACTTATGCTGGGCTGTCTCTGCTGCAAGATATGCCTCCTCTGGGGATATGAACGATTTCCTAAATCATCACTGACTTGATTTGCAGTGAAGCACAGTCCTGCTGTGAGAGTGCAGTAGTTCTAAGACCTCAGAGAGTCAGGAAAGTAAGACTAAGAGAGTCTCAGAGTTATCGGTGGTTTTCTTTGAGCTCCCCTGTAGCCAAGGGCAGAAGGTGTGATGATTGACGGCATTTAAAAGGACAGAGGTCCTGAGGTAAAGCTTTAGAAGGTGGGCTATGGCAGTCCTTTCTTCTCTGAATAGGGTACAGCAGGATGTGTGAAGCAAGCCTCCCCTCAAGAGCGATGATCACGACCATATTGTCCTGTGAAGCTCATTGTGGTTTGCACACAGAGTGTTCATGAAGCTGTGGCATCACCCCTGCTTCTTCCTGCCTGTGCTTTCATCTCCTTCAGCATGGTGCTCCAGGAGCAGGGGATGCCCTCTCCAGAACCAGCACCATAGCCTAAGGAGTTATGTACAAGTTCTCCTGTAACTGAGAACATCAAAGTTTTTCTGCATCAATAAAACTGAGGCAAATTAAGCCAAAGAGTTACACCAGGAAGCAATTTGGCCCTTGAAGCCTAGATGGCATTTGAGAATAGAAATTTATGTGTGGTGGAGAGCAGTGTGTGGAAATGCCTGGAACCAAATGCAAAGCAATTTAGATTACTGTGATAGCACAAAAGCGCTTTGTGTGGACGATTTAAGACATCTGCCCATGGTCCAGACATCTGTGTGCAATGAATACCAGTTCTGAGCTAGCTCTTTATTTATCATTCAGTAATGTCCATTAATAATTGCTTCCCCCATACAACCCTCCCTTTGTCTATATGTAGTTATATATGGTTATTTGATGACAGTAATAAACCAGGAAAGAACTCGTTCTTAAATTGAAAATACAATCTATGATCTAGTTCAATTTCAAATATAGACAAACACATTTTAGTCTTCCCTCGCATTCTCTCTCTTTGTCTACATTTAAAGAGGCTACTGCACATTTGTATCCCTCAAAGTAATGGACACATAAAATAGCTCCTGTCATACAGATGGGTCACACAGGGAGAATCTTTTTGTATTTTTAGCTCATCCTCAATCCTTCTCCTCTTCAGACAAATTTCTTTTTCTTGGTGACTATCAATACTTCTCTGGATTTATATTCATATTTCACTGATTTGGAATCTTGTCTTTATTTATGTAGAGTCTTGGAGACGTTGCAGTATCATTTACTTTCCTAGTGAGTAAGTCTTTGGTGCTGTAAGAACGTAGGGAATTTTCTTTTGTGTGCAACCATACAATAATTAGACTTCATAGCTACAGAAATAGCAAGTGAAAATAGTGTATAATCACCTGCAAATAAACATATTTATTCCATCTGTTTTCTTCTTAGCAGTCCAAATGAAGCAATACAGAAGCAAGAGAAGAGCAATCTTCCCAGAGTATCTTAATAAAATTTAACTTGTAAGTCTAATTGCAATTTATTTAAGTACACTTTTATGCTTATTTATTGAAGTCTAATGTTTAGTGCTGTAGTCTTGAATGAATAACAGTCTGATCCTCTTTGATTTTGGTCAGTTTTGGATTAGGCTCTCAAAGTCTGGAGGATCTGTTCCCAGCATGCTGTAATTGGTGAAAAAATTCTTTTTAATGACTGATTTATTTTGAAATTTGGAACTGTATTCAATTTCCTCAGTGTTTATCTGTATTGCTGTGCTGATAGAGCCCCACAATTCTTGTGGGGAAGAAGTTAAGTCTAAATTCAGATGATGCATCTTCTGTCCCTGGTACTGGAAGCTGTTCAGGGTTAAGTTAAAGGTTTCACAGCATTTTCTCATGATGGTTAGGAAACAATTCTGGCTTTTTGACAGTCTTCCTCCTTCTGTGGAAACAGATTGTAATAATAAAAAGCCAAATGATGAATGACTTTTATGCAGTACCACAAAACACATGGAGAAAGTCTGGGAATATCTCCATCTTGTCCAATGGACAATGTAAGGACCCGGTCTCATATATGAACACTACCCTGTGAATAAGGCCAGAATGGCAAAATGGTCTTAACCTCCAGCTGAACTCCACAGAATGTGGGAACGACTGTGCTGATGAAAAGCTCTGTTGGGTCTTCCAAACTGTTCTTCCATTTTTCCCCCTCTTCATCTTGAGCAGTAACACAAACCAGGAATCATTGCACTGAATTAGTACATTATACTGAGATTTGGGTGTTCTGTTTCAGATTTTATAAGTGATATTGGAAGTCTCAGTAGACACCAGTATCTACATCACCCATTTATAAGACAGGGTTAATAATGTTTCACAGTATTGTTAGGCAAGATACAAAAAGAGTTTGTGAACTGCTCATAACACTACAAAATATGTGCACCAAACTGGCTAGGTAAGTATGAAAGATCATTCGTATTCTAAAGTAACATCATTATTTTAAATTAAATTAGTCAAGATTTGCACTGCCTTTGGTTGACTACAGGAAAAATTTGCTCTAGAGTATGTATTTTACAGGAAAGAGAAAAGTTTGTGGTCTAATGAGATACTGGTCACATCTGCTCTGTGTTTCATATATTCCTATTGATTCCACAATAAATGTCATTGAACGTTCATTAGTTTCAGTCAAAAATGACATTATGTCCTGGTAATAGGTTTGACATTTGTTTTACTCCAAAACAGTGATAAAGAGCAGAAATAATGAAATACTTAGCAGAAGAGAAAGTTCAAAAATATGAAACTTCAGTCTGGAGAGAAAAAGAATTCAGAAGAAATTCAATCTAGAAGAATCTAGGGGCTTTTCTTCAGGGTTCTTTGGTGTTGGTTCTGGTTATCATTTTGACATTATAGACTAAAAGTCTTTAGGATTGGACTTGCTGATAATAAAGGTATTTTCCAATCTAAATGATTCTATGACTCTCTGATCTCACCTCTTTCCACAGCAGGAAATTTCCAAATTCCATTGCCAGACTTCCCCAGCTGCAATGTGCTCTGGTCTTGATGGGTAGCAGTCTGTCCTGCATCCTGGAAGTTGTTGCATGGCAAGAGACTCCTCTTCATGCAGAGAAACTGAAGATATTCAGCAACTGAACCACAGCTCCCACAAGGGTATCATGGTAGCTGATGACCGAATGCCAATGCCAATCATTTTGGAATTCCATGGGCACTTAGTAGTTTGGCAGTGTCCTGGTTCTGGCCAGGACAGAGGTAATTTTTGCAGTAATCAGGAGGGAGCATGGCCAGGACTCGGAGGTTATTCTAAATCATCTCATGTCGTTGCTGGGAGCAGGGAAAGGGACTCTCTTCCTGGGAGAGGAGGTTCTGCCTGGTCAAGTAAACGTGGGCAGGGGGAGCTTTGGGGTGACTCTGGTTCTGAGGAGGGGGGATCAGTCAGGGAAGTGTGGCTGCGGTTGTGGGAATCATAGGTGCATAGTAAGAGCTACTTCACCGTGAGACCAACTTGTTGTTCTCAATTCTCACAGTAGCTCTATGGTTCAAAACAAGCAGGAATTCATAAACAGAGATAGCCAGCTTCATGCAGGTGGTGTTTTTCCAAGATGTTGTTCTGGCTGTAGGTAGCCAATGACATTGTGGGGTGGTGAATTGAGAGCCAATGGATGTGTGACATGAAAGTTAGAAAATAGTATAAAAAGGCTCTGGAAAATAAAGAGTTACTTCTTCCTTTCCTCTGACCAAGAAGCTGTTGTGGTGAACTTTTTTGTGTCATGACCGTCTCCGATAGTGACACTGCGGTCAGTCAGAATGCACTGGGAAAGGGGGAGGCCCCAGAGCACCTGCAGTGCATTGATGACACCATTATATGGGGCAACACAGCAGAGGAAGGTTTTGAGAAAGGGGAGAAGATAATCCAGATTCTCCTGAATCTTTATGCCAGTTTTGCCATAAAGCAAAGTAAGGTCAAGGGACTTCCCCAGGAAATTTAGTTTTTAGGAGTAAAATGGCAAGATGGATGTCACCAGATTCCAAAGGACGTGGTGAATGAAATAGCAGCTATGTCCTTACCAACCAGCGAATAGGAAACACAAGCTTTCCTAGGCGCTGTGTGTTTTTGGAGGATGTGTATTCCAGAATCAAGTTTGTAAGCCCTCTCTATCCTGTGAAATGGGAGAAAAATTTTAAGTGGGGTCATGAACAACAGCAAGCTTTTGAACAAATTAAACAGGAGATTGTTCATGCAGTAGCCCTGTCATGGTTTCACCCCAGCCAGCAGCCAAGCTCCTTGCAGCTGCTTGTTCACTCTCCCATCAGTGAGATCGGGAAGAGAATCAGAAGGATAAAAGCTGGAAAACTTATGGATTGAGATAAAACCAGTTTAATGGGGAAAGCAAAAGCCACGTGCACAAACAAAGCAAAACAAGGAATTAATTTGCTGCTTCCCATGGGCAGGCAGGTGTTCAGCAGGGCCCCATCACGGTGGCTGTGACTTGGGAGGACAAACACCATCACCCCAAACGTCCTCCCCTTTCCTCCTTCTTCCCCCCTTTATATACTGAACTTCAAATACTGAGCATGATGCCACATGGTCTGGAGTATCCCTCTGGTCAGTTTGGGCCACCTGTCCTGGCTGTGTCTCCTCCAAGCCTCCCATTTACCCCTGGCCCCATTGCAGGCATGGCAGTACAAAAAATAGGAAAGGCCTTTGGACTGTGTAAGCCCTGCTCAGCAACAACAAAAACACTACATTATCAACTCTGTGTTCAGCACAAATCCAAAACACAGCCCTGTATCAGGCACTGTGAAGAAAATTAACTCTGGCCCAGCCCGAACCAACACATTCCACCCCTTATTCTGTACCATTTGCATCATACCCACTGTTCAATACAATTTCATTACCCACCCCCCATCTCATCCTTTGAGTGTCACAGTCTCCAGGCATCCACCTGCTCTGCTGGGGTACTCTCCATGGACTGCAGGTGGATGTCTGCTCCATCGTGGGCTCATTCACGTTACCATCCCTTCAGCTGAAGCTCACGCTGGAGTTCCAGGCTGCTCTTTACAGCAGCCCTGAAAGAGCAGCGATGCCCTGGCCACCTGCCAGCCCAGGGAGGGCTCCAGCTGGGCAGTACTGGCTTTTTTATGGTACCATTGCCATGCCCTAAACAACATACAAATATGATATTCAAGATTTTATATTTATTAGAAGCAAGACTACTATAATAAAATAAAATCATGTTACAGTTAGTGATATGACTTAATTTTGTATTAGGGGAAGGGATCCCCTTTCAAATGTTATGGTCAAATTAAAGAGCAGCACTCTGACATCAGTATAGGAGTAATGATGGAGCTTTCAAAACTATCAATCAGCCTGATAATATTGCATGTTAATCCAGCAGATGTCCCAGGACAGATTTTAGAGCTTCTGTGTGTAGCAACTGAATCCTGTATGTTTGCAAAGCAGTTTGCTTTAAACTCCTTTGCAGTCTCTTTATAGCTCACAGCACTGGGAAGCAACACTGATATTTACTTTCTTTCAATGTGCGTTGAATGTCTTCCTCTCCTTAAGGTGATAAGTGTTTTTTTACCTCATGCAGTCAATGAGCAGTGGCTGGTGTTCAAGAAAGTATTAATAAAATAACACATTCTGCTGCACCTACTTTAACTCAGACACCCGGAAAAATTCAAGTGTTATGGGGATCATCCAAAAATTTTTCACACACTTTTAGGGTATGAAAGCTCATGTTGTGATATGGTGTTAGAACCCTCATAATTCATCCAGAAAAATATTTTACTGAGTTCTGTACTATTTATTGCAATTCTACAGGGGGGTGCTACAGTGCCATTAAACCGAAGCTCACTGTGGGATTCATCTAGCTTTCCATTAAGGAATCAGGTTGCTCCATAGCTGATTTATTGTTGGCCTGCCTTTTTTTGTCTTTGGTAAGACCAGTCTCATCAGATGCATTGCTTGCATTTCTGTTTATCTCGTGCTTCCACATTCAGACTGGGCATATAAATAGATATTTGTTGCTGAAGGAAGCAGTTCTTAAAGCACCTGATTCTAATCAGTATAATAAATTGGATATAGCATTAAAAGTGCTTTTGATCATGGTAACAAATCACAGCTTCCTTTGTGCAAATGTTAAATGGTGCTACATTAAATTGGAGGTTTTCCACATTTGCTTGCAGTTGTACCCTTAAAAGTCTCAGAAGTTTATGAATACATAAATGCCTGTACTTAGTACCCTACTACTGTAGGCAGTCCTCTAGCCAATAATTTTCACCAGCTCCAAAAAACCCACTCCAAAAGTCATTAAAATTTTTTGCTCCCCTCAAATTCTCTAATGAAAGAGTGTTCCAGATCTTTGTTTCATTGGCATTTGGAAATGTTCTTATTTTTCTCCAGAGTGGGTTCTTGAGCATTTTATATTGACCTGTTCTTGTACCAGTACAGCTTGTGAGTCCAGTTTACTCTTATTCACCTCCTGGTTTTTGCCTCATTTTCAAAAGGAGAACTCATACTGCTGTTCTTCATTTTGTGAACTGAAGCACCCTAGTCTTTTTCATCCTATGTTACACTTGATTCTCCATTCATCTGAACATTCTAGTAGCATATTTCTCTGTAATACAGATGACTAGAATGCAGATGAGGTTTCACCAGCACTATGCATAATGATAGGAAAGTTTATCTCTGCTGAAGATACCTTGAGTTTTTTATGGTCATGTTCTGTTGATGATGGCTCACAGCCATGTGGTGACCAGGCACTTTACTTCACCTTTCTCTACTCTTTCTAGTCTAAACTCTGAGCAGGTGGGCTCCCTAAAAGGCCTTTCTCCTTACTGCATTTGAACTGCTGGATGTGAAATAGCTCCCACCTTCAAGCAGCACAAAATGTATCATGTTATATGTCCTGCTAATAAAGCTGGATGAAATGTAGATTGTTTACATTCAAAAAGGGACAAAGAAGCTCCACAAAAGAATCATGTGAACTGTGAAAAGTAAGCCAATCATATGCACTATTGACCACCAATACAGCCTGTGTCCTGCTTAATCATTCTTTGCTGGGAATTGGACTTGACATGAGTTTAAAAGTGGGATTTAAGAGATGTTAATGTTCTGGGTTGAGGGAGATTTTTGGGGAGACTATAGAGCATAATGCAACAGAATATACTGCTGTTTGATGGAAAATTATATTAGCAGCCAAAGAAGACTTTGGCAAAGCAGAGTAAGACAGCCCATTTAATCCACTTTCTCCACTCAACATCTACATTTTTAGCCAATTTGTAGATATAGCGATGAGGATGGCTATCAATTCTTTTGAGGGCAGAACAAGCACTCCTTCTTGAATGCTAGTGTTTCTTCTTTTGTCATCAAGAACATGTTCATGTCTCATCTGCAATGAGCTGTGCAGTCATTTTGTTGATGCTGCCTTTTTTGGAGAGTGCTTCTTGCTCAACTGCTAAATCACAAAAGAAAAAATAGTCATGTAAATGTGCTTTGTCTTAACCAGAAGTAGATTTCCCTTTTCTTTAATCACATAGAACGTGATTCCCTTTACATTGCTTTCAATCCTTTGATTTTAGGTTCCTAGCCCAAGCCGTTAAGCTTAAGCTTGTCCTGTACTCAGTCACATGAAGATGAGCTTTCCCCCAGAAAAACAATTCTTCTTATCAGGTACATGTTCAAGATACATAGAATACATCAAACCACTTGCCACTGATAAAAAAAAGGTTTTGTTTATCTTAGGCTGAAGATTTAACCTTTGAAGAGATGCAAATAGGTGAACTTCTTATCATTTTACTAAAATGCAATATCTCTAAAACTGAAAGACTTCTGTATTGAACCTCTTTGGAATTTGTATAATAGCAGTGTCAGTGGTCTGCACCCATAGATCCTTCAGAATATAAACTTTTCAAACTGGGGACAAAATTCTTTCCTTTTTGTGCTCTATTTTTTTTCCAGAACAATAAGTAAATAGAGGATGGAAATGAAAATGTAGTAGTCCCTTCATATGCTCCAAAGATTTTTCTTTGGCTAACCTGGCCCCACAAGAATGCCATGATTTATTTCATTATTCATGAGAAGAGCAAGGTAGAATGCTTTCAGATGTAAATACCCTTACATCTCAATAATCATTGCTTTATGCCAGTATAACAATATTGATTCCTGGCCCATTTTTCTCTGAAGTACTGAAGAAAATCTTTGCAATCCTATTTTTCACCCACACAGGTGGTGATGGAAAGTCGGGGAAATGGACATGTCAAGGACTTTGGAGCTGAACAGAAATGCAAAATAATGAAAAAACCCCAAAAGGAATGAAAAGAAACTAGAACTAGAAGGAAAAGTATTATAGATTTGAAGAGAAATAGAAAAAAAGAACTAAGGAAAATCGAAACACTGCTGTAGCTTTAATGTTGCTCTATTCATTTTAGTATTATCTTGCCTTCCAAACCCTGATCTTCAGTTTCTTCTATAGCCCTGTCTTATTCAATCTTTAGAATTTCTTCCTTTGTGTTTGACTGCATCCCAACTACCCAAATGAAATTATGTGCCTGGACTGAGGTTCCTAAGGGACTACCTTAGTAATACTGAATAGTAATGGAGTTGAAAATGGAGAAGAAAGATAGCGAAGAAGAAATGAAAAAAAAAAAAGAGAGAAAAGGTTGAAGAAAGAAGGCCCTACTTTCTGCTTCAGCTTCTCAAGCACACGTACACCCTCCTTCCCCTTCCATAAACTTGTAGGAGAAATTAATAGATTACATATAACCCATTTTCACCATTCCTCATAGGCATCCTTTTCCCATTGAAATACCTTGTCTTCTTTTACTTTAGGAACTTTAGGAACTATGTTTTCCCATTATTTTTTTAAAAAGCCACAGCTCTGTAAACCCCAGTGTATTTGTTGTTAACAAGAATTCAGCTGTGACAGGCAAGCCAGATTATATATCCAAAGCGTAATTACTGTATTGGTAGCCTGTGTAATGACAGCTGCTGCATTCAACATTTCCACAGGAGATGTCATTTATATATTGTGCTTACAAGGCTCTACTTTAGACACATCCTGCTACAGGTCACATTGTAATTTTGCATTGGTTGGAGCTAGAAAAGGTACCAGGAATTTCCTACCTACTTCACTGATTAGTGATTCAGTAATTTACTGTTCATCTTCTGTTAAACAAGGTTCTGTGTTAATATGTTTTCATAATTAATGGAAAACATAATTTTCAGAAATGCAATATGCTTAATGCACATGTACATTTGACTTCTCTTTCTAAGAACTGTGTCTATAGCCTGGTAACCAGGGAACTGACACTGATAAATTTATTACCTTCTGCTTAATTGAAGATCTGTTATGGTTCACATATTCCTAGCAACATTTGCACATGCTTTTAAATTCAAAAGTGATATTCTCCTCTGACTACTCTTACTTTACTACCAAACTCAGCATTAAAAAGTACTCCAGAGCTCTAAGTTCTGTTCCTGGCTCTGCAGCAGATGCAGTATTTCCTCAAGTTATTGGATCATGCTGTCTTGCAAACCCTTTAAAAGCCCTTGATTTTCTTCCGGTAATACTTTTTTAGTATAAGAAATATTCTATTTAATGAATTGAAGGCACTATGTTGCATTATATGAAGTTATTTTCTCAGCGTAATTAAGGAGAGGCCCTGCCATTCACAGATAAAGTTTATCCTCTTGAACTGAATAAAAAGAATTGGAAATTCCCACTGACTTTCTTATACCAAAACACTGTAAGATAGTTGCCAGGTCTGGAATACAAAAGCAAGTACAAGAGAGCTCAGTTTCCAATCTGCCTCTCACCTGTGACAATGCAAAACCAAAATACTGCAACAGTAGTTCCTCTGATTTGTGTAAGAGGCAGGACTGAGTGTTTGGATGTAGTGCAAAGCCCATGCAAAACTCAATTGAATGAGACAGTTTCCATCCAGCCCAAGTGCAAACGAAACCCAGAGTCCTGCACTGAGGCACATGTAAGTCAGTGGGAGTGTGAAAAGCTGTGACTTGTGTGTGTTGTTGTGGCAAGTGGAAACCCCTGTGCTGGCTGCTGTGGTGGCCATGGGTGGTCACTAGCAAGAGCTGCAGGGGTTGCAAGTGCTGTTGCAGTCTCTGTCCCATGTGCTCTCTTGCAGGCTGGAATGGGTGGGATTGCAGCAGGCAGAGCAGAGCAGATTCAGCTCTCACTGACAGCAGAACTCCCATTCTAATAAGTTTTTTCCCTTTTCCCCAAGGAAGTACCTAAGGCAGAGTTACTCTAAATTTGTCCCACAGCTGTGCAGCTTAAATTACAAGCATTCCTTCAGGAAGAGCATTGAGTCCATTTGCCTTTAATAGGGTCCCCCTGGTGTAACTGCTGACAGAATTCGGTTGAATGAAGGCAATTCAGGGAAGAAAATAAATAGGGGGATAATGGCCAGCCCCTAGGGATGGAAATGTTACACAAACACATGCCCAGCAGTGCTCAGGCAGGGCATTGCTGTTTCCAGTTTAGACTAGCCAGTGGCAGCTTGACTTTGGATAGGCCCACTGCGTGCTTTAAAGAGCCATAAAAAGGATGTAAGCCATTTTATGGGGGGTCACAATCCCTTCCGATGTAGCCATATGTTCTCTCATTCAAACTTCTCACTCTATTCACTCCACTGGTGAAAATCTTCTTAAGAGGAATTTAAAACAACAGTTTTGTCTTGAGTTAACTTATCGCCAGCAACTTTAAAGGAGTTAATATTTTTTAAAGACTGATCTGGACACTTTGTAATGATTTGTTCCCAAATACAAATATTTCAGGTTGACCCTTGGCTAGAGCACAAGATACTACGAGCCAGCCTTATATATGCCACTTCTCCTAACACTCTCTGTCTCACAATCTTTTTAAGCTGGTGAGCAACAGTTAACATCATTTTGCAATATTATAAACCACTGCAGTGCGATGAAGATGATGGTGTTATAACTTAGATCTCCTTTCAACTCTTTTCCTCACTGCCAGGAACTAGGCTCATGCCCACCATAAACAGCTGCCAATAAGCTTTTCTGCATCAGGCAGATAGAAATGACCTCTCTCCTTTTCCAGATGATGGAGTCAAGCAAATTCCAGGGCATGCTTTAAAATGAAGTTGCTAAAACCTGCCAAAAACCCACAAGTCAGCCCTCCGTGTAAAAGCATGATCACAGCTCAGGGGATTTGCTGTGTTTTAGAGGAAGCATGTGAAAAACAGCTTTGAAATGGAAGATCTTTCTCCAGACATCTCAGTGCTCAGACACTGCTTATGTGAAAAGAAGCCATGAGGCATCAAATACAAAAATAAATGCAATTCCTATGTCTTGTGGTATTTCTTGATGCAGATAAAATAGAAATGCCTGGGTCTGCAGAACACTGGGAAGAGAGAACTGGCATTTCTAAATGTGCTGCCCTCAAGGGACTGGGTCTGTTGTTTAGAAAAGAGCAATGCAAGATCATGCTGATGTAAGGATCTCTAAGTTATGATAATGCAGATTGCAGCTCAACAGCCTTGATGAGGAGCCAAGACAGCCAGTGCCTGCCCTCCCTGCCTGGCAGAGCAGCACCATGGGACATATCCATTGCCCAAAACAGTGACTGAGGACAGAGCCACCAGTGTCACCAGGTGTGTTGACATAGGCAATAAGCCTACCATTTCCCCCTCTGTCACTACAGATGTCACTGTGTGTGACAGAAACGTGTGTGTCCTTGCTGCCCAGGCAGCTGCAGCTCACCTTCCTGGGCAATTTTCAGCATCTCACATTCCTGCCTGAGACGACTGAAGTTGTGTAACCATCTGATGGGCTGCTGTGCTGCAGTATCATTTCCAAAAGTCAGTAACAATATTTCTGCAGGATATTTCAAATTTTATGATGAAATCTCCAAATGACCCACTAAGATGACCTCATTTGTTTTCAGGCAGGATTCTGTTTACATTCTTGTATTTGAACAGTTCTGAGCAGCCCACTTTGCACTCAGTGCATGGCTTTCCCACAAACTTTCTGTAACTAAATGTCATTCTGTACTGCTGGTTAATTATGTTGCTGGAAAAAGATGTGTGGCATAAATGCATATTGCTGTGCACAACATTGGAGGGTTGATGTAGTGTCAGGACAAGACATATTCTGCAGTGGTTAAAACTTCTGTGATTAATGAAAGAGAAATGTGATAAAAATTTCATTTACTAATGCTATTATACACCATAGCGCATAATAAAAAGAATCCTTTCTGCACAGCAATAGTATCTTAGGGGAATAACAGTAAACACAATCAGGGAGAAATGTATTCTCTTAGGATCTCCATGCTCCTTAGTCTTCACAACTGAGGACTCTTATAAGACTAAAAAATTGTTACCAAGAACACAACAGCATAGTAAGTATTTGCATTGCCTCCAAAACAAGAGTGCTGAATTCTTCTCCTCAAAATATGTAGTGAATTCTAATAACACACACCACAAATAGATCGCCACCCAAAAACAGAGGAGAATTTTATGCAATATTTGTGCAAGATTTTTTTCAAGGTAAAATTGGTTAGGAAAAGAACTGGCAGAAATAGTTACGAAACAGACCCTAATCCTCCAGTTGGTTATGATGATGATGTTTTAGAGTACTTTTTCTTAGTGAAAAGTTCTGAAAGTTTGGCAAAACTGCAGAAGATTGTAATGAAGGAATAAACCTCCACATTTATTCTCCGCAATTTTCGAAACGGCACCACTGAAAAATACAAAATATTTAATCGTGGAAGGCTGTTGCAGCTGTGCTTTGGAGTTACACTGGGAGCTGGCCTGGCTTCCCATTGCCCTCTGCCTTTGACCCGGGCAGAGCTGAGCCCTGACACAGCCAGACAACTACTTTGGGGCATAACACGGAAAGGAAATTACTTCCCTCTGCAGCGTGCGGGGGACACTCCGCATCTCAGTGTGTACCGCCAGCAAATCAAGCCGCGTAACTGCCACTTCAGCAGAGCGGCGTTGGGAATCAATGGCAGATCAATCCCGATCCCTTGGCGCTGACAAGGGTGCGCGCAGCGCCGGCCCCGCCGCACAAAAGCGGGACGGGGCGAGCCCCGCAGCCCAGAGCCGGCGCGGGCGGCAGGGGCAGCACTCGCTCCGCGGCGCTGCCGCAGCCCCG
>VZRL01006030.1:79125-154643 GCA_013397895.1 Origma solitaria
CCCCGGGGAGCGCTGCGCGGCTCGGCGGGGACAGCGCGGGGCCCGGCGCGGTGCCGGAGGTGCGGTGTCTTCTTCATGCGTTTTGCGGGGCAGACAGCCCGGGGAGGGGGAGGAGGGCGTGCAGGGGACGCCGCCTGGGGCAGGGGCAGCCTCGGTGCGCTTCGCTGGCCCGCCGAAGTCTTGTCCCGAGCTGTCCGGCTCGGGACGTGCAGCCGCTCCCCGAAGGGAGGCAGCTCCGGAGAGGGGCGCGGGCACCGCTGTGGTCCTCGGAGGGGCCGCGTCCTGCCGAGCTCTCCGCAGCTGCTTTGTAATGGCCTGTATAGCGATGTCTCTGAGTCCTTTCGCATTGCAGAGCTCTGCCTTGTCTTTTAGAAACTCGTTTAGATTAAAAAGTAAACTCCATTTAAGCAGCCGTGAATGGCTACGGTAACCTCTATGGCTAAGGAAATGTGGGAGAAGTTTCTTCACTCTGCGTGTCCGATTTAAAGTAGACTTACTGAGCTGGGGATAGTTAACCAGATTGTAGAACCAGGTGCATTTTGAAGGAGCTTTCTCTTTTTATAAATTACTTTTTTAATGTGCATCTGTAGGACAGTGAAAATTTTCTCTGCTTATTTTCTGGATTTTCTTGCCTGCGAGATTGCTCTGTGTCAGTACTATTTTTCATTTGCCTGATGCACAGCACAACTGCTGTTTATTCTGGGAGCTGAACTCAGAGCGTCTGCTGGGCAAGGTAGACCTCAAGATCTGAGCAGCGGCAGTGTATTGATTCCATTAGCGGAATTTACAGATCTACAGACAGATTCCTTTTAACATAGTCACTTTCCCAGAATTAAAGTTCTCTGAGCGCCTGTCGCTGGTCTAGGCCAATAGATGGCATAAGGCACTCAGGCTAACGTCCTAAGGGGACAGAGGGAGCAAGAATACTTTTTGTACAGGAGCCAGGAGTTTCAGAGGGGATGTATGAGTCAAATTTTGGGTGTCTGACTTGGGATACCTTGGGCAGATCTCATTTTCAGAGATGTGTCCTAGACCACTCATTTTCATCAGTCACAACTGCAGCATTTCCCAAAATCCTTCTCTCCTCTAACTAGTTAGGGTCAAATCACCTACAGTTTTGATTTGAGTTGATATCCTAAGCCAGGAAGTAGAGGTGGCTTTTGAAATTTGCAAAGTGTGTTCAATATGCGCTACTGTGAGGAAGCTGCCCAATCCAGCTGTGTTGAAATCAGTAATCATTTGGGGGCATGAAAGACAATTGGCTTTTAAGGAAGAAACTTTTTAGCTTCTGTATCTAAATTTCTTCTGAGATAGCACTGTGGGAGACAAAAATGATTTTATGTTCTGAAATTGTGTAAATTATTTGAATTTAGGTAGGTAGATAAATGATGATAAAAAAACTTTAACTGACAGTAATCATACCTAGTTTTTACAAGGGTGCTTCTTAGCTGTAGATTTCAAAACAGTTCTTTTTGAAAAGAGGTGCAGTATCATTAGATTTTTTTGTTTTCAATTTCAGGAATTAAAGTATGAGGAAGGTCCAAAAAGATCAGATTTCTTAAATCACAGTTCTTTACTTGTCTGTTAGATCTGCTTTGTACAGTCTGGACAGATTTGTTTAAGTGGGCCTTGCCATTTAAAAAAAAAAACAAACCAAAGTGTATATATTCATAGCAGAGGACATTAAAGATCGTTTTTAAGAGGCCTTCTTCCTTGACTGTAAATGTCTATGTCTTGTTTACCTGTCTCAGCACTAAGGCAACCCACAGAAACTGTAGCAGTCCTTCAACTTCCTATTTGTGAGTGTGGGCAAAAGAAAATCAATGCACAGCTTTCAGCTGAGCTGATGCAAACTCCAGTGTGACCCCTAGCATTATTCCTGGGACAGGTGAGGTCAGATGTTTTACTAAAATGTCCCTTTTAAAAACAGAGAGGTCCTTAAGGAGAAGCAATTCTTTGCTCACCCTCTCTAGGACTTAGCAACTTTGCTAGGGCAAGAATAAAACCACCTTAAAACCTGAAAAGATGATGCATCACCTTAGTTGTGCAATTACAGCCACAAGCAGGATAAAATCAACTATTAACACTCAGTGCCAAGACCATTCAGCCTCAATGCAAAACAAGGTTCAGCAGCGACTAAGCTCAGCTGCAGAGGCACCTTAAACCTGCATGGAGAGTGGAGACAGGCGGGCTTTCCCCACTCAGCACTGGTGCATCTGCCAGAGGTGTGCCTTTTGTTCTGGCTGAGCCCCCGGCCAGGCTGGTGTTGGACACGTGTCCTTTCTCAGTGCTGGGACCTCTGCCAGAGATGCTGCCACCGCTCTGTGGCTGCCTGCTGTTGGCATCCCTGTCCCTGCCAGCTGGGCAAGCTGAGCCCACATCTCTCAGCTGAAACAAGTGCTGCTTAACAAGGAGGGCGTGTGAAAGGGTCTGGTTGAGTCAGGGTCAGAGGGAGAAGCAGACCAAATCCTCTTGGGCAATATCCTTGCTGGCAGCCTGACCTTCAGCTTGGTTTCTTGAAAACAGGTTGAGGCCATGCTTTCTGTTTTATCTCCTGGAATCCATGTCTGTCTAAGCCCATTTGTTTGCAGCTTGTCTCCCATCCAAAAGCTCTTGATTTAAGGAACTTGTTTACTTCCTATTGGGGCACGTATATTAAAAAGATCTGCCCAAGGCTAATGACAAGAAACAAGGCTCAAGTCTCTAAACTCATATGATTCTCTGCCTTGCAAATTTTCAGTTGTGGGACATCTGCCAAGGGCACACAATAAAACAGAGCTCATGAATAAATAAAACATATTCCACTAATTTATGGATATTTTCTTTTTATCTTGCGTTTGCCCCATCTCTTTGTTTTTATTTCTTGCTCTTTATCTATTTTTTTTTATTTCTGTTAAGCCTTGCCTTTTAATTTACGACATTGTCTTCTTTTCCTCCTGCGTTGCCTCTTTACTTTCTGAAGGAGAAAACACCCCAAGAAAACCAGGCAGGATGGTGTCATTGCCATTGCCTGGTTCTGTGTGGAGGATCAAATCCTCAGCTGACAGAAACTGTCCTTGACCTGTTCCAGTCAATGGTTCTGCACCATTTAATGCCAAGGGATCATCTGCTTCAAGGTACTACCTCAGTATGTTGCTCCATTCTTTTCCATTTTTTTCTTTTTTATACCTCATTTCCTTCTGATCCTTTCCATTTTCACATATTTTACTGATGATTCTTTCCTTAATACTGTACTTTCCATTTTATGTGAATATGTTCTGCTCATCTTGTCTCATTCATAATGTACCTGAAGTCCTAACCGCAGTGTGTTAAACTGCTGTCATCTGTCATTTGTGGATTACTGGCTCATTTTTCTTTCAAGGGAGTTCTGTTTGTGACAGTTGCTTGTAATGATTTTCTTTTGTTTTTCATTCTTTTTTTAGAAGAGATGACTCCTAGAATATTTATCTTTCTTGCAGAGGGAGATGGTATTGACCATGTTGGTCCTTAGTTTCTGAGGGCCCTTGTTCCACAGTAATTTTCAAGGGACATCTGTCTTCTAGAAAGATGAGCTTTATCATTTATATTAGAAGGTCCCATTGTGGTCACTTGTTCTGCTTAGCTTGCTGTGGATTTTGGGCCATTTGCTGTGTTACAGGTAAAGCCTGAGGCCTTGATTTTCGTGCACTCTTCAGCAAGGAGCTCAGGTAAGTCTGGAGTAAACGTGATGGTCTCTGTGTGTTGGTAATGTTGATATAAAGGTTCATGGAAGGGTTCATTTTGCCCTCTCTAAATTGTTTCTGACGCTGATGCCTGCCTGCTGGGTATTCCTGATATTCCTGGTCATAGCATGAATTTCTGACCTCCATCTTCTTATCCACAAATTCTCCAGCTCATTTTCTTGCCCTTCACACTAAAGTGTCTTATCCGTATTGGGAATGTTGAAGTAGAGCATGTTGACCTGCTACATGACATTGAAAAGTCACATCTCAAGTCTCAGGTTTAGCTTCCAAAGCATGGAGCTCAAGGCATCTGCCTCACGGCACTGACAAGTTAATAAAGTGCTATGAGATTTATGGACAAAAACTATCTTGTATGTCAATCTTGTAAAACTTAGTATTGGCAATTTTCTGCCCCATATAGGAGGCATTTAATATTTATCTTGTTTTTGTTCTTCAAGCCTAACAAATTGATTGCTGATGTTCCTGTAAGTACAGGCAGGTTACCTGTGGGAGGCTGATAACTAACTCAGGAGAAATCTGTGGCAGCTTTGATTTGCATGGAGGAGTTAAGACACACTCTGGGTAGTTTCATAAAAATTAGAAGCACTTCTGATTGCTCTGCTGTGCTCCTTGCTTCTCTTCTACCTCCTCTACTTCAGGCAAGAGCTGTTGCTGCTTCCAGCAGTGTTAACTGCTGTGAAAGCTTCAGCTTTAAACCTTCTTGGTACTACAGCAGGCTGTGTTGAGGACAGCAAGAGGATTCTCACTCCTGACTTCAGAGAGGGGAGAATCAACCTCATAGTTCGTGAGATGCAGTTATAAACCTACAATATTAATTTTGTGGACAATTGCTGTCAATCAAGATGTTTAAAACAGAGGTGGTGGAAGATTTGGTATGTCCCAAGGAAGACTCCTTTTTATTGAAAGCTTTATTTTATCTTATATATACATATGTATGTTTCATTCTTCAGTTATTCCAGTCAGTTACTGTTGATTTAATTAGATTACGATTCCAAAGCTGCTTTGTAATTTTATGAACTCCATTTATTGCCAGTTGAGAGAAGAGCAAATAGAGCCATAAGTTATGTTTTCATTTTGAAAACAGCTCACTCATTGCTGCAGCACAAATGTAAATCAGTCCTCCATGGTTTAGCTTTAGCTAGTGACAAGCACTGAACGATGGTTTCAGCATGACATTTTAGGGGCAAGCACCCTTTCCCTTGAATAAGCCTCTGAAAATGATGCTGCTTTGTATATTCTTCTTAAACTAAGAAGATCTGTGTGTCTCCCTGTCCAGTGCAATGTTTGCTCTGAAAAGGACAGCCAGCGTGGATCAATACTGCCGTTTTAATTCACCCATGAAATTGGTAAAAGCTTGAGCTGGACAAGGGGGATAGAATGAGTTCTTCGTGATATTTTAGCTCAGTGCTATTAGTCTGGAAACAGCAATGGTTTTTATGTTCTCACTGTAAGCTCTTATTTTCAGGGAGTCATGGTTTTGTTTTACAGTTTGCTGTATGTTAGGCCAGGCAGAGAGAAGTTTTCCTACTTACTCTGATTAATTTGTTACAATGACAGAAAAGAAAAAAACAAAGGACAAATTAGCTCATGGTATCTTTGGCACTCAAATGGGAGTTACTGTGGATCCTGAAAATGAGAAGCGCTCAATCTGCAAGCACTTGCTGCTAGGCAAAATGCTTGTTCCTGGGTCCCTGGGATGCTCCATCCATTTCCTGACCATGAATCCAGCCTTTTCTGAGATCTTCTGTAACTGCTAGAGACAGGAGATGTGTTTCAGCCTTCTTAAGCTATCATTTGTTCCTGGAGCTGAGCAAAAGCCCTGCTTCGAGGCAATACTCAACCACAATTTTATTCATTACCTTGTAAGAAGTCCAATGTGACTTGAAAATACTCTTTTTGCTTTGTGTGTATTCAACTCTATCTGAATACTTTGGATCAAGTCTCTGAAAAATTTGGACCAAGTCTCAGCTGGCACTTCTAAAAGCTCCTGGCCCTGAGACTTGGGTCTTAGGCAATCAGATATGTTACTCTTAGTGATAAATCTTACTGATTTCAGATGATATCAAGGGTTTATGTGTTCAGATACAAAGTCTGGGGACTGTGGGAAAACTGCCTCACAAATGAAGTGACAGGCAGAGTTGTCATTTTTCTCTTCAGAGCTATACTGGGCACATACTGGAGTACTTAATTTGAAAGTAGACAGAAAGAAAAAAATACCATTTCAGGTATCTTCTTTTTCCTTCTAGAGAGTTGTAGGTTAGCACTGCCCTTTAGGCCAAACAAGTTTTTTGTTACAGTGATGTTCAGTTCTTTGCTTCAAGCAGCAGTTTATAAAGGCAAACTACCAACTACACCCAAATATGTATTGCTCTTAGTTTCTTCCAATGCACTGCATATGCTTAATTAACTCTAATTCTTTCTTGGAAGACATGTAGTCAGGATCTCAGGTCTTCCTCTGGACCTCTTGATATGTGGTACCTACAAAATCCTTGGGGTTCGTTGTGGGAGTGTATGAATCTATCTAGCTGAAGTTTATCCCAGGCAAAATCCTAAGAAATCCCTTGTCCTGTTAAAGTCTTCCACGAAACATCTGCTGAATTTGTGGGATTAGGATTTATGCAGCCACACACCTTAATTTTTCTTCTCTGGGCATTTGTGTAGGTCATCTTAGACACTAGAAAAATATGTTTGTAAAAATAAGATGGGAGTAGTAAGGAGAGAAAGGGCTGGATTCTAACTTCTGAAGTTTCTTCTAATCTGGTTGGGCTTTACATCTATTCCAAATTTTCTGTCATTGGAAGAAAGTAGCAAAAATTGCACCAGAGTAACTTTATAAGGTTTGACATTGAGTTGATTAAATGGCTGTATTGGTATGGGCTGTGCAAACATGTATTAACCAGAATCCAGCCCACACACAGCACCTCTAGTACCTTACAAATTGTGGCAGTGTGTGGTGATAATTTACATATGTAAATCCAGGTGATAGAGTCTAATCAACACTTCCTGAAAAAACAGTGGGCAATAATACTGACAGGTGCTGAAATGAATTGCACGGGTTTGGACTGATGCTTATTTTGTGAAAAACTTATTTGCTGGCCGTTCCTTTTGTGTGCAATGACAATGCCTCAGCTTCTCCTATGCATATTCAATTGAACAGTGGTGCAGTGATGCAGTTTTATATCTTAGCCTGTCAGGTACTCACTCGCTTCACACATTTTCTGGCAAATGTCCTTTCTGCTGAATGCTTTGTGGGGACAGCCAAGTTGAAATAAACAGGGAAAATACCTTTGCTTTTCAAGGACTGAGATAGCTAATCATACACTGGTACACTGATGGGATGGTGTTAAAAGGGATGTCAGCATCCTGGAGGAGCTCCATCTGGGATGAAGGAGCCCCGTGCAGCAGTTTGGGAGCTGATGGAATGGGAAGCAGCTCTGTAGAGAAGGACCATGGGCATCGTGGCAGGCAGCATGGGGAACACAAGTGAGCATGGTGCTCTCACAGGGGAGGCCAGCGGCATCCTGGGCTTTGATAGCAAGGCTGTAGCCAGCAGGTCCACAGAAGGACTCACTGAACCCAAACTGGAACAAAAGAGTGCCTAACTAGACTTCAGGAGAAATATTTTCACCATAAGAGGGGTCTGACTGGACCAGGTTAGCGGAGAGATTGGGAAATTTTGGAGGTGTTAAAAAAGTCCATTGGCCCTGAACAGCCTTCTTTAACTGAACCAGCTTTGAACACTGGGTGGGACAAGACGACCTCCAAAGGATCTTTTCGCCACAAATTAGTTTGTGGTGCTACCTGGAAAGTCAAGAGGGGTGGTGTAACTAAATGAGGTCTAGTGTAGGAGCAGTGAGCAGACACCAAAATCTGAGTGCTCCAAGAAGTGGAGGCTTCTGGAGGCCTCAGTGTGGGTAAGGTTTGCACTGTGGCTCTGAACTGTACGTCTCTTGCAGATATTTTCTCCAGCAGCCTCCACATGTCCTTCCTTAGCCTGTGGCCTCATGTCATGCATACTAACACATTGTGAAAGTTACTTGGCTGCTTTGAAAGTGAATGTTGGACCACAGCAGACTGCAGAACTTAGATATAAGTGAGATTTGGAGCTCTGTTTCAGAGTTGTCTGGGGTCAAGAGAATTTATATTGAACACCACAGACTCCTTTAGTGAGATTAACATGCTGCAAACACAAATGTTTTTACAGATTTTCAGTTGAAGGTTTCACTCAAAATATCCACAATAATAGTTGCTTGTGTTCTTGTTGCCTAAGAGACTGTGAATATCTTGGAGAACTTTATCATGGTAAAGGAAACCTTTGTTTATCTCTGAAATTAATAGAATTTTTCAAAACATAAAAAAATAAATACAATGTAACTTTATCTACTCAGACTGTCAAGTAAAATTAAATATATAGCAAAAGAAGGAACTGAATTGTGAACAATTTGTAGATAACCTATTTCTGCTGTCCATCCTCAGTGACTCCATCCTATTCCAAATCTGCTCTAAGGGTACACATCCGTGGGCCTGGACTGCAGCACAGTATGCTTAAGTAGATGTTAGGAAGATAATCATGAGGGAACAAGGGCATTCAAGCTCAGGACCAGATTCCACAACCGCTCTGGAGAGGCTTTCTTGTGGGACATTAAATAAACATCTGCCAAAAATTGTCTAGAAGTAGCTGATCCTGCCATGAGGTGGTGGAGGAACTGAATTATATTACTCTTCAAGGTCCATTCTAAACCTGTTTTCTGTACTCAATAGTATATTACTAATGCAAGCATCTTATTTCTAAATAAATAAAAAACCTCCAACAAACGGACTGAGGTACACCCAGAACAGTATTGTGGGGAGAGAATTTTTTTTTTCAAGCAGCTTATCCCACAGCCAGGACTTTGCAGGAAAAAAAGGTGTAATGGATTAAAAAGTTATGTGTAAGCAGGTGAATGGTTTAGCCCTGTGCTCTGCACCTGAATTGCCCTTTTGGCTCTTCTGTTCCTGTGACTTCTGCTAGTGGAGGTGTGGCTGGTAGCACAGGCAGGACTGATTTCAGGTCTCCTAACAGGTTTTTTTTTCCATAATGTGTTACAACAACTCCTGGTGTTTATGTTCATATGTCTCTTCCTAGTTTAAGGATAAAAAAATCCTACTTTATGGTGTGCATAGATTTGAGATGTTCAGAAGAACTTTTTCACCCAGCGAAACTGACTGTTGTGGTTGGACTTTGTGTCCCTTAAAAATATTACCTTGCTTCCAAAAATGAAAAAAAATTTAAAAAAGAGATTAGGAGTGGGAAGAGATAATCTGGGAGCAGAAATGTTCAACAGTTCTGTCATCTGTGCTAGGAATACTAGGAATTGGAGGACAATTCCCAGACTCCAAAGTGAGAAATGCAAATAGTTTTACTTTGCATTCAGGAAATGTAGGGTGGACTAATGAATGGGAAATTTTGAAAAATCTTAATTTTAACACTCTGTACCCCTTCCACAAAAGATAAGAATATTCTGAATTTCCCCAAAGTCTGTATTCCTTTCCTAAATATGGAAGAACTCTGGTTCAGTGTTGGTATAATTTGCCAGTGGGCAGAGTGAACCATTAACACTTGTGAACCATTGACACTTTCCTTAAAAACTCAGGAAAGTTTTCAATGTTTCATGAACCTGTGTATTATAGAAAATATATCTTGTCTAATCATTCCTCCCTTTTTGCTAGGCCTGGAGGGGTTGTAGTGGTGGGATAGATGGGACAATTTCTCACCTCTGCCATCATAGCTGCTTGATACAACCACTGACTTTGGAACTGCATTATAAATTCAGGAATGGTATTTAGATGTTTTGTGCTAGAGAAGTATGTCCTTTTTTTTGGTTTGTTTGTTTTTCTTGTTTGCTTGGTTTTGGGGTTTTTTTGGTTTTTTGTTTTGTTTTGTTTTTGTTTTTTGTTTTGTTTGTTTTAATTAGCTGCTCTAGGGCTGGTGTGTCAGAATGCATTTGACTGCTGGCTCTGGGCCCAGGCATCTCAGGGTAGCAGAACCTGGAGTGGTGAGTGATGGCTGTGGAGGAGACTGTGAAGAGGTAATGGTGTGAGAGGGATGGGGAATTGTTTGTGGGCAGCTGATCTGATGTGACTTCAGGGACACTGCTCTCTGTGTCTGGGTGTCTGCCTCATCTTACCTGCCTAGGTAGGTAACCTTTCCAAACCAAACTACCTCTGTAAGTGAAATACAGTTTCACCAAGCATATTCTTAGGTTCTAGACTAATCAATGTTGAAAGGAGAATGCAGAATTATTTCGAAGAAGCATATTGATATATTTTTATTCTACATTTTTTTTTAATAGGTGTCTGATATTGGGATCACGTGTCAGATGTTTTTGACAACTAGTGGTACTACAAATTACCACAATAAGTGTAACAATAGGATTTTTTGTTCATTGTGATCCCTGGAGAAGTACTTGAATGGAAACAGTGGGGAACTCAGTGGAAAATGGGGTACAAAATATTAACTTGGGGAAGGGATCTATAGAAATTGCCCTTATTGCAGAAATACCTAGACCTACAAGTTACAAAGTCCACTTCAAACAGTACTTCATGTTTTAAACCTGTGCTCTTGGTGGGTGCCATTAAGATAAACAAGATTATTGCAAAAAATAACCTGGAGAGAAACTATTTTTTTACCATCAAACCACAACAATGCTGACCTGCTTGTAACAATGCTTTTGGTATCTTCTCAAATATTCCTGTGAACTTCAGCCGTTGGGACACTAGAGTTCAAGGAAGTGCTGAACGTGGTCAGCTGCCTGAGACGTCTGTGGAACAGGTGCTGTAACTGCAGCATTCTAACTGTGCTTAAGTGGTGGGGATTTACGGGTAGGTTTTCAAGCGAGCACATTTTAATTTGTCACTTCCACTTGGTTGTGGATAATGATCTCTTAATTTATACGAACAGAATATAAATTGCCGAGCCTTTGGGAACGTTGAAAGGTGCAAGCCTTGTTAACTCTCATAATGTGTGTTATCTCCAGGGGCTTTTCAAGTCAGAGAGAGAATAACTTTTTTTTTTGTCTTTTTCACTTTAATCATTTTACAAGGTGATATTCTGATAACTGGGTGGTATTAGATGTTGCTTCTTGATCTTTAGGTGTATAAGGAAGCAGTTCAGATCACAGACTGCATTCTCAAAGAAGCTTCTGTCATGTGGAGGCTACAGCTGTTGTGTTTTTCCCTTGCCCCTTTCTCATCCCCAACCCTTGGCATTTACTCTGTCCTCACCAGCATCCTCATAGTGGAAGTAGCAGAATTTCACTTTGGGAGGATTCGTTTTACCTTGTGTTAGCCCCATGGAAGTTACACACCTTGTGGCACTACTCATATAGGCTGCTTATGTGGTCAGTGCAGAGATGGACCCCACCTCTGGTGATTCACCCCTGAAAACCTGTGCCTAAGCTAAGTGGTGTGAACCACGAGCTGCAGGTGCTTGCTCTTCTATTCTTGCTTGTATTCTTTTATGCTCAGTTATAACAGCTTCATTTCTTCCTTATCAGTCTTCATCTTCCTTATCACCTCTTCATCAGGAGGATGTAGTTTATTTTTTTTTTTAAACCCCCTATATTTGAAGACTATTCTTCCACAGGTATGAATATTTAAATAATTTTACATTTGAATGTCAGCAGTGCTTCTAGCAGCTACTGTTGTTTCCAAACGATGACCATTTCTTTCTGATCTTCATTGTAATGCAAAGATGCACAAACATTTGGCACAAGTTCAGTTTCTAAAACAGCCTGGTGATAGTAGAATTGTACTGGGGTGAACATAGCCAAGTGGGCTTACATGGGAGTAACATCAGAACCAAATTTGGCCCGGATATTTAAACTCAAACTTTATTTACCTGAGGTCTTCTGGGAGGTAGTATTGAATCCATTTTAAAAAAATGCAGATCTATAATTCTATTGTTTTCATGGCATTTTAATGCAATATTCTGGATAAAGGATGTTGCTGCCAATAGAATACAAAAAAATAAATTACAGCTGAGAAAATAATTTAGCTGATGAATTGATCCTCTTTGCCTCACAGAATGTCCATAACCACAGAGCGGTTTCTTCAGATGGTCTTGCTATTTGTGCTAGATGACTTTTTAAAGTTAACCTCTGCCTCTCTAGTCTGTGAATGACTTTACAATTAACTTAACTCCGTCAAGTATTACAAAGGAGAGTTGAATGTTGCAGCTTATATCACAGTGAAACAGGCCGAGCCAAGTAATATAACCATACATTTTTCCAGGCTTAATTACGTGTGCTAAAGCAATTATTACTGCCCAGCTGACAGACAACATGCTAACTGGATTTCAGTCCAAATCCCTAATTGTGATTGATCAAGTAAATTATATATGCATTTAAATGTTTTTCTCTGCTCAGCATAGACAGTGCTTCTAAGTGGAGTGTTAGACAAGTATTTGCCCTATGATGAGTGGAGAAGTTCAAACACTTAAAAAATCAGTGCAATGTTGATCCTGAGCTGAAGGTTGTTAGGGTTTGTTATCCACAGCGTTTTAGAAGTAACAGGTGTCAAAAGCTGCATGTGTGTAGCTTGGATGATTTGTAGAAGCTCTTAACTGTCAGGAAATTAGCAGAAGTTAGAGTCCAGGTGTTTGTCTGCATTGTTAGGAGACAAAATCTCATGCCTGGGCATGGATGAGTGCCAAAACAAGATTCTTTAAAGAGAATTTGCTCAGAACTGAATTTTCTGAATTGGGAACCCTAGAATGGAAATCTACCAAGACTGTCAGATTCCTTGGGAAAAAATTACTTTGAGTTCTGGAAATACTTTGTAGAGTTACTGAGATTTGTGTGCCCTTTCAGGTTCCTATCAGTGTTACGTCCCTTTATGACTTCAATGTGAGGAAGACTATGCCCTTTTATTTATGTTCCTTCAACTTAGCCTTGACAGGTTTATGGAGTGCAACTGTGCAGGAAGCAGGAGGTGGCGATAAGAAAACATAGCCATGAAGGAAACTGGTAGAAAATCTGTAAGCATGTGCTGTCTTTGAGTATTTTAAGTAGGGGAGCATAACAGCTGTAAACCAGTTCATCTTTCTTTCTATTGTGCCTGGATAATCACAGATTAATGCTAACAAAAGATGAAACTGCCCAAATTTGGAGTTAGCAGATGCCAAGGTGGTACCATACTCAAAGATGCTGCATGTCAAAAAAGATGTTCTAAAGCTTGTGGTGTAGGACCTCACAGAGAAAGGGGATTTTGTGTAGATACTATGCAAAACATAACTGAGAAAGAGAAACTTGATTGACAAATAAATGTGTAGCAGGAGGAATTCACATGGTCACTAAAAATCTCTTAGTGGTTTGTTCCAGAAGAGGTTGGAAACCACAGCACTTTGGAGTGTGTTGTACATCTGTGGCATAGCTGTCTCAAAGGGCTGTATATGCAAACTGTCTCCGTGACTCCCCTTTTGAGAGCTTTATGGATTTCACAGCATTCTAAAAGCCCAGAAATTTGCAACTCCCCTTTCAAGCCAGACAATGGGCCTGTGGCCTCACCAACAATGTGTGACTGCAGAAGCACTGGCTAGAGCCCATCTCCAAATTAGACTGGGAAGAGTTAGATCCTGTCATTTTGTTCTTTATTCTAATGTTTGTATCCTTTTCACACAGCTTTCCTTATGACTGGCTTTTATTTAGCCCTGAAGCTTAACATTTGGAACTTCTATTTGTTGGGTTTTTTCATTATCTCAGAAAATAATGTTCATTCTTCCAGTAAGCATCTCTCTTCTGTGTCGTGTTTCATTTTCTATTCTGTATGAGTTCTTAAGCAGTAGCTCATTGAAACAACTGAAGAAATTAAAGGAAACAAGTAACTAACATCTGGTATGTGTTTATTTGCTCTCTTATACTCTCTCCAGGGCAAGAATTGTGTGATTTGGAATGGGTGCCAGTTTATTATGTTATCTCTGTTTGAAGAAGATCAAGGAGGTTAATGTTGCACTTCAAGTTGAGATTTGCAAAGTTTGTGGTTACTCTGTGTTCTTAGGATGTTCATGACGCATGCCTTGACGCTCCAGGAAAGCATCGTTTCCAGCTCAGCCCAGTTTTACCCTCAAGAAAAAAAGTTTCCTGAGTGAGTAAAAGGTTTCCTTGTGTAGAGAGCATGTGGTGCTGAGACAGAAATTGTCATCTGTGGTCATTGCCCTGTGGCTTGAATCACTTGTTAAAATGGCACAAATTGTTCTGATGGTACCTGGCACCACAATGTCATGGTCCATGGCTCAGGAATCAAGGTCTCTGCAAGTCAAGACATTCTTCAGATGATGAAGCTCTTCTTGACATAGTTATCATGAATCTTTCCTGTACATTCTTTCCGTAATCTGAAAATCACTTAATAGTAGTAATACATTAAGCAGGTTCCGGATCATGATCTTTCTAAGCAAGATCCACTTTCTCTCTATATCTTGCACAAATTGTGACTACAGTACCCTCAAAATAAAGCAGTAAATTATTGCTCACTGAATTTATTATACAGAGCAATTTCATGGAGGCACCATTATGAATATCATCTGCATAATCGATATGGTTTTATATTGCTGTCTCAACAGTAAGTCAGTCTAGTGTAGTGAGGATTTGCTGAGCACTAAGTTCTTGCTTTAGTTATTTCTGAGTAAAACTTGCTTTGTATTGGTCATTATTTGTCACAGTCAGAAGTGACACCAGATGGGACAAGGGGAATTTTTTTTAAGCTGAATGAGGGTAGCTTTAAGCTACCTTTAAAGGTAACCTTTAAGCTGAATGAGGGTAGATTTAGATTGGATATCAGGAATAAATTCTTTACTGTGAGGGTGGTGAGGCACTGGCACAGGTTGCCCAGAGGAGCTGTGGCTGTCTTATCCATGGAAGTGTTCAGGGCTGGGTTGGATGAGGCTTTGGGCAACCTGGTCTAGTGGAAGGTGTCCCTGCCCATGGCGGGGCGGGGGGTGGAACGAGATGATCTTTAAGGTCCCTTCTGACTGTAACCATTCTATTGCTATGTGGCTCTATGATCTGAGATCTTGTCTGGTTTTTGTAGTGCTCACTTACATTGCCAGTGTTCTCATGTTAATGAATTGCTAGAAGTGGAGATTTTATAGACTAAAATGAATCAATAACTAGAGGTTCTTCGGGTCTGAATATACTTTGACTTCCAGTCACTCCAGTCCAGATTTATGGGGTTTTTTTATTTATAGTGCTATAAAACAGAGCTTGGCTCAAGATCATGAGTGAAGTGTGGTAATGTTTATCAGATGAGTCTTTCTGCCCTTCTTATGTGAAGAGAGATCAGATATTTTACATCTTAATGATTCCGGAAAATCGAAGCCTTGGGAAATGCCTGGAGCAACTGTCTCTTACAACCATTACTAGCTGGCATATTAGCCAGCAAATACCTACCTTCAAACTAAATCTTAAAGTGCAAAATAATTTCTATGTTATTTTGGTTTAACCCCAACTGACAACTCAGCCCCACGCAGTTGCTTGCTCACTCCCTGCCAGCGGGATGGGGCAGGGAATCAGAGGGGTAAAATGAGAAAACTTTTGGGTTTAGATAAAAAGAATTTAATAGGTAAAGCAAAAGCCACACATACAAGCAAAGCAAAACAAGGAATTCATTCATGGCTCCCTGTGGGCAGGCAGGTGTTCAGCCATCCCTAGGAAAAGAGGGCTCCATCACATGTAATGGTGACTCAGGGAGACAAACACCATCACTTTAAGTGTCCCTCCCCTTTCCCTCTTCTTCCCCTAGCTCTACATGCCGGGCAAGACACCATATGGTGTCATCTCTTAGGACAGGAGAATTTTGATGCTGTCTTGTCACATTTAAAATGAATTGATTTCCACATTAAATTGAAATAAATTAGCTTAGTGTGCATCAATTAATGTTTAAGTGTCAGAGATTTAAAAAAAAATTGCTCTCCTCGTGATCTGAAGTTATATATAATCTGATGGCAAACGAAAAAAACTGCCAGTTTTGCTTGGCAAGAGCATCTCCTTGGAAGGAAAGCAAGGAAGCAGTTCTATAAAAATTAGCTTACTCACTACTATCTGTAACTGCCTTTTGAATTCAGTTTCAGCTGCACTTACAGTAAAATCCAGAAACATTTAAACATCTTTCTGTCCATCTGCAGGTATTCACAGTTAGTTGTTGAGGAAAAATTACTGTGGAAGTTCCATCTCTGAAAGCTCCTGTTTCCAGAAATGACACTTCAACACCAACTTCTCAACATTGCTGTAGTGGTTGTAGCTATGCTATGGCAGAATAGGAATTGTTTCTGGAACTGACCAAGGTCCTAGGAGGGTTGTGACACTTCAGGTGAGTAGGAAGGCAGATAGAAAAATATCTGAGGGAGTGTAGATACCCAAGTATGTACTACAGCATTCTGAAGTCAGGAATTGGAAAGCTTCAAATGTAGTTCTGATATATTTTCAAGAGCACAGAATGCTCTTGTGTGGATTACTTTAGTAGTAAAGTATTTGATGTGTCAACAAAGTAATTGCAGTCCACATTCAAGCAAATAACATTGGAAATAGTGGATTATAAATTGCAACATCATGTAAATTAGTACAACTCTACTGAAACTGTAATCAAGAGAAACCTGCTCAAAAGGTCCTAAATATTTTGATTGATTGATTGACAAGTTTTCTCTTTAAATTAAAGATCTTTTGTATCATTGAAGTACATGGATTTCATGACTAATAATTTCAGTGTGATAGTAGAACAGATACTGATTTGCAGATGAATTTGACATTCTCCCTTCACCCTGGAAAAAAGGAGACCTAAACCAGAACCTACTGCTTTCAAATTTGCTAAAGTTGTAAATCAAACTTATTTAAAACTACATCTGTGAAATGCTGAATAAGGGTATTCATAATTTAGTTTCTTTTTTTTTGTTTGTTTTGTTACAGCATTTCACAGTAACCAGAGATGGAAAAAAGAATGTGTCAGAAGAGCAAAACTGAATTAAATGCTCTAACAATATCTTATGTTCTTTTCAGGTTCAATGTAATCTCATTGGGCAACAGCAGTGGAACTCGTCTGTCCAAAATGGTTTATGGTGAATTTTTCCGCAGACCTGGCAAAGATGCAGAACTTATCAATTTGAATGTGGGTGGCTTTAAGCAATCAGTGGATCAAAGCACCTTGCTCCGATTTCCCCATACCAGACTCGGAAAACTTCTCAAATGCCATTCAGAAGAGGCTATTCTAGAACTGTGTGATGATTATAGTGTGGCAGACAAGGAATATTACTTTGACAGGAATCCTTCCTTGTTCCGATATGTTCTGAATTTTTACTATACGGGCAAACTTCACGTTATGGAAGAACTTTGTGTCTTTTCCTTCTGCCAGGAAATAGAGTACTGGGGCATAAATGAGCTGTTTATTGATTCCTGCTGCAGCAATCGGTACCAAGAACGAAAAGAAGAAGGTCCTGATAAAGACTGGGATCAGAAGAGCAATGACAGTATTGACTCCTCCAATGAAGAGTCATCCATATTTGATAAAGAGCTAGAAAAGTTTGACAATCTGTGTTTTGGTGAAATAAGAAAGAAGATCTGGGTCAGAATGGAAAATCCTGCATACTGCTTGTCTGCCAAGTTAATTGCCGTGTCATCCCTGAGTGTTGTCCTGGCATCAATTGTGGCCATGTGCATCCACAGCATGCCAGAATTTCAAAGGCTGGATGCCAATGACAGGGAGATTGGAGACCCTGTGCTGGAAGCTGTGGAGATTACGTGCATCATCTGGTTTACTGCTGAGCTAGTGATCAGGCTCTTCACCGCTCCAAGTCAAAAGAAGTTCTGGAAGAAACCACTGAACATCATTGATTTCGTCTCTATTATCCCATTTTATGCCACACTGGCTGTGGACACGAAGGAAGAAGAAAGTGAAGATATTGAGAACATGGGGAAGGTGGTTCAGATCCTGCGGTTAATGAGGATATTTCGCATCCTGAAACTGGCCAGGCACTCCGTAGGACTGCGGTCTTTGGGCGCCACTTTGAGACACAGCTATCAAGAAGTTGGACTTCTGCTTTTGTTTTTGTCAGTTGGGATTTCTATTTTTTCAGTGCTTGTCTACTCAGTGGAGAAAGATGATGACTCTTCAGAACTGCAGAGCATCCCTATTTGCTGGTGGTGGGCAACCATCAGCATGACCACTGTTGGTTATGGGGACACTTACCCAGTCACACTTGCTGGAAAGCTGCTCGGCACCCTCTGCATTATCTGTGGGATACTTGTGGTAGCACTTCCAATCACCATTATTTTCAATAAGTTTTCTAAGTATTACCAAAAGCAAAAAGCTATTGACAGAGAACAGTGCAACAATGATCGCAAAGAGAAAAGCAATGACCTACCTTATTTTAACATTAGAGATATTTATGCAAAAAAGATGCACTCCTTCATTTCTAGCCTTTCTTCAGTTGGGATTGTAGTCAGCGACCAAGGTTCAACAGATGCCTCCAGTATCCAAGATATGGAGGATGTTTATAACACGGTATCTTTAGAGAATGGTACAGGAAAATGAGTTGAATCACGTTCGCTTCTCTTTATTTCTCTCCTGATTCTTGGTAAATGTGGACTTACAAACTTCAGTGAATTCATTAAGAGCAGTTGATTCTCAGGGTACTTGGCTCTCAGCCATATTTGGACATTCTTTGCTCTGAGGATGCCATAAAAGCTTCATTTATATGAGGCTTTGGAATATGCCTCATATAGTGGTTTAGTTTTTACACAACTAATGTTATGCATTTTTGGGGACAAAAAGTTGGGAGAACAGTTTTAAATGTGAGATAAGTGGTTTTTTGGTTTTGTGGGTATTGTTTGCTTTGTTTGTTGTTTTTTCCCCTGCAGCAGTCTGATATCTTACACAGAATTTGCTTTTGTAATTTGCTGCTCTTCAGGTAGAGATATATTGCAAACATATAAGAACTATTCCACAAGTTAGTGAAGTTTTTACCTGCAAATACATTAGATAAAAGAAGGAATTGTGTACATGTGAAACTCTGCTCACTAACACATGTATGTAATTTTAGAGTTTGGAACCCATTTCCTAAGTTGGGGCAGAAAATATATTGGTACATACTGTTTTTACTCTGTGGAAGCATAATATTTATTAGTTTCTTTCCAAAAGCACAATACATTTTTAGTTCATTAAAATAAATTATTCCCATTGTGCCTACATTTTGCTTAGGATCCAGCCATGGCCAAGCTCTATCAGGTCCTAAACGGTTTAAATCATAAGTCCCAGGATGAAGTGTCTGGTGTAGGCAGGATGGGAGCTTCCTGTGCCATTTAGCCACCTCTCCTGCCATTGTGACCCTGAGCAATTCTGGTGCCTGGAGGGGATTCTGCTGTGATTTAGGCCACCCTGGTGGCTTCCCCAGGACTTTGGTTTGTGGGCACTGGAGCAAACATCTGAGGTGGTCTTTAGTAGTTCTTGCTCCCTACTGCCAGCACTGCTCCTTGCTGGGGGTTGCTGCCTCAGTGGTGGCAGTGCTGTGAGCAGCACCTCGGCTGCTGTGCTGGGTCTCTGTCCAGGGCTGTAGTGCCAAGCAGTGGAGATGTGAGGACGTGCTCTTCTCTGCCATCTGTTGCCCACCATGTGGGGTGGACACTGCGAGTGGGCACCTGTATTGAAACTATTTCAGCTCATTTTTCTAAAACTCACCTGCTGGTGGTGGCAGCTTTCCTGCTGTGTGCTGTGGGCTGGAGCAGTGCTCATTGCTTGGCGGAGTCCGGCCGCTCTGTGCGTTCCCCTCCTCTCCAGGGATTTCTTAAGCATCCAGCTCATTCTGCCCTGTTTCAAACAGGATCTTCTAGGGCTATTTAAAAGGAAAGCCAGTCCTTGAGCTTAGCATAAAGCAATGCTGGAGAAGCTCATGGACATTACAGTGTTAAGTGGACCTTATAATCCATACTGTTTCTGAACACTCATTTTCTTTCATTTGTCCAGTGATTAAATTAGGTGCTGGACAATGGAGAATCAAACACACTGTGATGTCAATATTTTCCTTAAAGAGAGGTTTGACTATTTTTTTTTTTTAAATATTATTGGGTAAAATACAGAAGCCTGTACTGAGTTTCTATTCAAGAAGTTCGAACTCCATAGGAATTGACTTCAGAACTAAGATGCCAGAAGATAGCAATTGATTTTAGCCACTACAGAAGCTTGATTTTTCATGTGTCCGCCAGATTTTCTATTGCAAAATACATTAAGTGAGTAGCTGAGGTGCACTTAAATATACTGAAGCACAAAGCTCTAACCTCTTTCTGGGATGGAGAAACAAAAAAGAACAGGATCAGCCTATACATTGTAAAGATGTGTCCCTCAGGACTGCTGTGCATCAATATAGTGATGTGGAATTTAAAGAAAATATTTTGAGCATTGGAGAAACCTCAAAATTTGGCTTTTTACTTCCTGACTGCTGTAAGTGCATGTGATGCTTCACAGACAGTTAAATATAATTCTTCCCATAGTTAGTGTAGGAATACCAAAAGGGAAAGTTAGCCTAAATAGGATTTGTTCTTACTGAACAATTAACATTAAAAAGATTCAATGACATAAAATATTAAATATGTATGTGCATACGAATCTAATAGGAACCAGCAGAATAACAGCAAAAAATTACTCTCTGTCCAAAGAAAATCTCTTGGTGGTATCCATAAAAGGATATATTACATTGCTACTGAAGATCAGAAAAAATGAAAAATATTGTAATGCAACAAAACCTGAAAGAAATTTGTATTAAATAGTTGAAAAAATGCTACTGAAAAATTTCATTTTGTGTATCAGGCATTACTCAAGGATCACAAGATATACAGCTTTGTGGATTAAATTTTACTGACTGGTAATTTGTCATAAAATTGATAAGCTTTTGATTGAACACATGAATCAGTCTTAAGGCTGTTACACTGTTTAAGTTCCTCTGACTTTTTTTATGCATTGACATAGCTTGCAGCAAAGTGAGCTATATCTTTTGGAGCGCATTAGAAAGTAAAGTACGTATCCATGTATCATTCAGTGTGTGTTATTATGATTTCTGTGATGAGATCTTGGCCTTTTTCAAATCAGTTGTATCTTAAAAATGGCTTTCTTGTATCCTTATCCCTTCGCTGGAATAAATCCAGCACCTTGGTTTCATATAGGCATAACTGGGAGCAGGATGTGAGCTGTGTTCTGTGCCAAAAGAGAAAAAAGGTTCTCAAGGCAGATCTGCAGTGCTGTGACATGCACTGGTGCTAGAGGCTGTCAAAAGCCTTGAATGCCAGAAGGAAGCAGATGAGAGCAAAGACTGAGGTACTGCATGTTCTAGGGGATTGTTTCTTATTGAATTTGTCTTCTTCCTTGTTCTGCAGTGGCATATTGTTGATTTGTGATATCGGTGTCGACAGAAGGTATATTGGAAATTGATTTTGTTTTCCTGAACCACATGTTTTTCACTTTAAAAGTGCTCCCAAAATTCTCACCACCCAGCTGCTCTGTTCCAGACACCAAAGCACAGAGATTACCATTCAGGCATGCATCCCATTTTGTATGGGAGAGATTTGTTTGTTTTCATACAAAACAATTTACTGGCATGTTGTTGCTTTCTTTGTCTTGATGCCAGACTCTTCCCTTTTGATACCCAGTGTTTCCACAGGAGCATCCATCTTCGCGTGGTTTTCCCCAGTGTGTAATGGGAAGGCAGCGCTGCACTGCATTGCAGCTCTCTGTCTGAGAGGTTTCCAGCTGGCACGGAATCACCCCACTGCCCACAGCTCCTGCCTTGCAGGGAGCAGCCTCTCTCACTGGCACCATTTTTTGGGGTGTGTTAGCAGACAAAAAAGTCCAGTGTAAAGAAATCAGAAGAGAGAAATGGGAGATGGCCTGAAGCTGTTGGTCAAATGGGATGGTGGAGAAGCCTGAGAGGACCTCAGAAGAAAGGAGAAGTTGACAGAAAGAGTCCTCACTTTTCTTCACTTATTTCCTATTTTCTTTTCCACTGATGCTTTTCTTGCTTTTCCTCTCTTTTCCCTCACATCTGCTCCTGTTCCTACCCTCACCCCCCTACCCAGCCATCCTGTCATCCAGCAGTCTGTTTGTGTCCCAGAAGGAGGGTCTTTCTGAATCCAGAAAGGCATCTTCCATCCACTTGGATAGCAGCAAGCAAAACTTAGCAGGGATGAAATTAGTGAGCACAGGCAGGGCTCTTTGTAGGAAAAGTCATGGTGTTGCTCAGATTATTGAACATAAATGTGGGGTAAATATTGCATCTGTGTCAGGCCTGTAAATGGAATACCACTTATGGTTTAGGTAGAAATTCACCGTCTACAACATCCTCGTGAGGGGGAGAGGAGGGGCAGGCACTGATTCTTCTCTGTGTTGACCAGGGGTAGGATCCAAGGGAATGGCCTGAGGCTAAGTCAGGGGAGGTTTAGGTTGGATATCAGAAAAAGGTTCTTCACCCAGAGCGTGGTTGGGCACTGGAACAGCTCCCCAGGGAAGTGGTCACAGCAGCAAACCTGACAGAGTTCAAGAAGTATTTGGACAATTCTCTCAGGCACATGGTGTGACCCTTGGGGTGTCCAGTGCAGGGCAGGGAGTTAAACTTGATGATCTTTGTGGGTCCCTTCCAACTTAGCATATTCTGTGATTCTGTGATAATGCCAGATATTGCCATTTAAAAGCAAACTCCTTGTTGATTCCCATGTGAATGAGTTGCTGTCAGGGAGTGCTGCAAGTCTCAGGCAGATTTGACTGGCAAATGCAGTACACAGGCTCACAGCATGCCAAGGGCTCCTGACAGGCTGCTGTGTATTAATACATTTATTCATTTCCACATATTCCTAACATCTAGAGCAAGTGACAAAAACCCACTAAGCTGTGGAGAGCTTTTCTAATATTTTTTGATAAGCTGACAGTGTTTATGAAGCTGCTAATACCTCTTCATCCAGAAGAGGACATTTCTCAAACAAAATCTGAATAACCCTGAGCTAGATGTGCAGTTCGTGGCTGATAGAAGTAGCTCAGTCACAGTCAGTAATCAATGCTGTCTGGTGTGGTGTGGCTGCAATGCTGTTGCCTGTATTTCTGAAATGTTTATGCTCTGTCAATCAAGAGACAGCAGATGCCATTAAAACCATCTCAGCACTTTCCGGCTGCACAAGAGTTCTGAGCACAGCAAAATGTCATGGCTTGCTGAGACCTTCTCTTTTAATTTCATGCATAGTTGTAGTTAATTTTTCCTGATGAGCCTATGGTCCAAGCACAATCTGGCACGAGGAAAGGTCACTGTGTGTCTCTGGATAAGTTGCGAGATGTTATTGGCTTCAGCGCAGGGCATTGCCCTCCCACCTCAACTGGCACAACTTGGGTGGGGCATGGGGTGGAAATTCATTGTGAGGAGCAAAGGCAGAGCTCCTTGGGGGTGGATATAATTTGTATGTAATTGTATATCTGCCCTCTGGACAGAGCTCATTTAGGTGTATAATATGGTCAGATAAGATATGACACTTTTGCTGAAAAAATCACCTACATCTTATATATTTTTAATGAATATATTGCAAGGAGCAGCCTTTGCTCATGTTTTTATCAGGTCAAGGGCTGTGGCTCAAGGGTTCTTTCATCCACACACACATTAGTTTTCTCCAAATCACATATGCCAATGGGAAGGAAAGACTTTGCAGCATCCCCAACAGATCCATGAATCTTTAGACCAAGGATTTGGATTCCTGGGATGAGGTGGAGCGGGGGGAGAACCAATACTGTGTGGATTCATGTAACTTCATTTGGACTTCCCCAAAAAGCCTTGAGAGCTGTCTGTTAAGAGTCTGTAATGACCTGCAAGTGGAATTACAACCTCCTGTAGTAATTTAAAAAAAAACCATAAATAAAATATGAGAGGGAGCAAACTGGTGTTGGCAAAGAGGCAGGCACAATATGCTGACAGTACTTTATAACCCAAATTTGCATTATTTCTTGGCTTGTAAACCATATAAAATATTCTCACTCAGTCATGTGCTGTAAAATCTGCTCCTGTGCATTAATACAAATAGAATAGTAGAACCAAGTCCTGGAATTACAGCATTAGGGATAGGAAAAAAAAATTGAAAAAACAACTTGGCTTGGAGAAATTGCAGAAATATTGTTTAGCTGCCACTGCTAGTTTATTGTTGCAGCTGCCTCAGTGGTGAGAAGGAGCAAGGGACCTTGCACGAGCAATGGTGTGCAGGGTTCCCTTTCTTCCTTTGTACGTTTAACACTGACCATGCACGCTGAGGGACCCCTCTAGCCTCGAGGGCTGCTCAGCAGAGCCTTCCAGGGGCAATTAGGTGTGGAGCCAGTGGTGCCTAGAGAGGGATGTGGTTGTGTGGGAATATAATGAGTTCTATATGAAGTAGCCTTTGGGAGGTAAAATAGTACCGCTGAATTTGGTGTTGTCACCCCTCTACACCTCTGAGACCTGGGAGAGAAAGCAGAAGTGAGGAAGAAGTTGAAGGGTCAGATATTAAGCAGCAGCCAATTGAAGGCTACCTTGTGTTGTGTTAATCCAAGGGCTTTTACTGAATCACAGGTAGGGATCTGTATTTAGCCTTGAACCCATTCCATGGGGTGGCATAATGCATTGTCCTCCCACAGGCTTGGAGTTACAGCTACAATATGTGCTTTTCTCTGAGCCAGTTTCTAGATGTGACGCTGTCGTTGCCTTTCAGACTGACTGGACTTTGGATCTCTCTGAAGCATTGCACATGCTATAAATCATCCTTGCAGCTTCTACTCAATTTCCTGGAAACCTGGAAACTATAAGTGTGAAAGAGTTTAAAGCAGTTTCTAGCTCAGTATTATTTTTTGACAGCATCAAATGACATGCATTTCATGGAAAGAGATTTTCCCTGCTCTTGAATGATCAATTTTAGGACTTAGGGTATTTTTAAAAATCAATTATTTGCAGAGCAGCTTAGGTCCTGAGATTTAATTTTGTTCCAGGTAGTGTAACCCCAAGTACACAACTAAATATTCATTTCTTCAGTTTATGTAGTTGCAATCTTGCATATTTGGATTGTGTATTTTTGGGAAAAAAATGGTAAATAAATAAGTCTAGGTGCCAAAAAGCTGGTTGAATGCTCATTGAGCGAATTCCTTATGAACCAGAATGATGCTGGTGTCAGACAACATGGCTTTATAAGCCTTTTCTGTGGAAAGGAAGGCACTTTTTTTCTTATTTGTCTAAGTATTTGGGGGGGTGGGGTCATAACAGTCTTGCTATTCTGTGGTGATGGAGAGTGTTGAAGGAAATGAAGGCATAATAAAGTTAAGGCAGTTAAAAAGGAATATGACTCTTTTGTAAACACCCCACTTCCCTTGGGACAATAATTTTCATGTTGTTCCAAATTTTTTTAAAAGGCAAAAACATAAAGTACCAAACCCACAGCACTGTTTTATCTTGCTGGGTATTTTAAAGATTAAATTAGCTGCAGTTAGAGGTGTGGAAAGAGGACTGGCCAGTGGGCATGATGGAGAGGGGGAGGTGTGTGAAGATTTTATAATTTATTTTTATATTCTGTGCTTTTGCCTTTTACATCCCACACTTTTGAATTGGATTTTTTAATATTGATTGAAGAATCAAAATAAATAATAGACAATCTTTATCTGCAGATTTCTTTTAGGCAATTGAATGTGAAGGAAAAACTAAGTTTCAGCATTTCAGTCTTGACAGGGAATTAAAGACTTGTCAGAAACATTCCTAAGCAACATACAGATTTATGCATAGGTACGGTACATTTAATGTATCTCAAACCACAAAACTAAAGTTCTAGCAGTGTTCAGTGAATGAAAGATTAATAAAAATTCAGGTATTAATCTGGTTCTGTTCTAGTTGCAGTTTCTGGTGCAGTAACATACTCTTGGCTCTTAGGCTGCCTTTGTAAATGGGAGTCTAGCGCTTCTGGAATTTCGTATATCTAGACATATACAGACTGACTAGACAGCTGTCAGAGTGTTATTATGCAGGCTTTTATCTGTCTGTCACCAAATCTGCCCAGGAGCTGCTTCTTTCCAGAGGTGTGCAGGGTAAGCGGGACTGGGGGGCTCTGCCAAAGGCACTTGAAGCAGAATTGCTGGGTTTTGTTGATGTGCTTTCACTGTATTGTCACCTGCTGAAAACATCTATGTTCTCCACTTTATGTGTTAATTAATCCCAAGAAGATTTATGGTATCTGGAAAGGGTTTATAAAACACAAGTTCTCCTTAAAAGCAAATACTGAGATGAGGCTGGAGAGGTGGCTCAAATTTTTTTTGCCCTGACTTTTCTGCCTCGTCACAGGAGTAATGACAGGGCAAGAATGGGAATGGCATAACGAAGGTTAGAGTTCACAAGGTCTTTAGGGCCCATGAGTGTCCCTGTGAAAATAAGCATTGAAGGAATTTGGGGTAGGGGATCTTGGTGCTGGATGTGCCACGCAGCTGTTACATGCTCTGTGCTCCAGGTGATGGGGAAAGAAGACATCTCTGCACCTGTGGTTTTCTGCTGCTTAGGTGGCACTGACCGCAGCCCTTGGTGCCCTCTCCACAATGTCCTTCTCAGTCCAATGCCCATTTCTGCAAGTGTTAAATGCTTCTTCAGACCTGAAAATGGACAAGAGATATAATGAGAGCAACAGGATGGAGGTAATGGAGTAGAAAAGAGGGACTGATGGCAAGGGCCATGTCTGTAGAGAACATGCTGCAAAGATGATTTGTTGGAAAATCTTATCTTCCATGTCTTGAAGATTTTCCTCACCTCAACTCCTCCAGAGAATCAAAGTGTTTTGGGTTGGAAGAGACCTTAAAGACCATCCAGTTCCTACCCCCTGACATGGGCAGAGACACCTTCCACTAGATCAGGTTGCTCAAAGCTCCATCCAACCTGGCCTTGAACATTTCCAGGGATGGGGCAGCCACAGCTTCTCTGGGCAACCTGTTCCAGTGCTTCACCACCCTCATGGTAAAGAATTTCTTCCTAATATTCAATCTAAATCTACCCTCTGTCACTTTAAAGCCATTCCCCCTGATCCTACCACTGCATATCCTGGTAAAATGTCCCTCTCCCACTCTCTTTTAGTTGCCCTTTGGCTGCTCAAGGACACAGTTAAGGTCACCTTTGAGCCTTCTTTTCTCCAGGCTGAATAAACTCAGCTCCGTCTTCATAGGAGGGGTGCTCCAGCCCTCTGATTATCCTTGTGGACTTTTCTGGATTCACTCCAGAAGTTCCATGTCGTTCCTGTGCTGGGACTCCAGGGCTGATGGAGCACTGCAGGTGGGGTCTCACCAGAGCAGAGCAGAGGGGCAGAATCCCCTCCCTCCCCTGCTGCCCACAGGGCTTTGGCTACAGCCCAGGCTACCATTGGCTTTTTGGGCTGCAAGGGTACATTGCTGAGTCACGTTGTGCTTCTCATCTGTTGTGCTAGTTTGAAAGCAAACCAGCAGAGGAATTAACCCCACACAAATATGTTGAGAGAGATTCCAAGTCAGAACTACAATTTAGTAGGAAAATTAAAATAAAGACAACAGTAGAGAAACACTGACTAAAACGGACAAAGTCAGAATATGATCTGCCACCATGCTGGTCAGGGTGGTGGTAGCAGTGCAGTTAAATAGTGGCTCCCATTGGAGTGATGGATGTGGTCTTGTTGAAGCAGTGATCCTGTAGAATGGTCTGGAGGTACAGCGGTGGTTCTCAAACTCTTGTCCTCTCAGAATCCAGTGGAAGTGCCCCTGTGGTGTTCCAGCCTCAGATTATATACAGGTAGGAATGTACAGTTCCTCCCTTCTGGGCGGGGCACCCCACAATGAGATGATGTAATTCCTTGAATCATTCCAGGAGACCTCGATGGCCCATTAGAGGGAATGGCCTCCCTGCAGAGTGGTTGCTGCTTCCCCAGAGGGTGTTATCAGGGCGGAGTAATGATAAAGAACACTGCCCCACCTATTTTAACAGCTTATGGGGATGGTATACTTTGGTTGCACCTTCCGTGTAACCCAGGACATCCATCAACACTCCCAAGTCCTTCTCCTTGAGGTTGTTCTAAATCCAATCTCTGCCCAGCCTGTACCTGTGCTTGGAAGTAAAAGGACTGTGTGTCTTAGCATAACTTTTGCAAAGTGCATTCTCCCTTCTTGCAGTAATTTTGGAGGGGATAAACCATTGTGGAATGTAACCAGGGAGATAAACTTGTTTGGGAAGGGAACAGTCTAGCTCATTTTGTGGTCTTTGTTTTCCTTTTGATTCTGTACTTCATTGCATCCAAGTGGGCTTTGGCAATGCACACTCCCCTTCTTTGCATGCAGCACGTGTCAGGCTATGTAATCCATCCAATGTTCCCAGCTATTCAGCAAACTAAAAGAAGGGTGAAAGGAGTAAGGTTGGAAGAAATGCTTTGTATTGCTAAAATCCCGTTCTTGTGCATATAATTTCAGAATCCAGTTCCTTTAAAATGCAGATGACTTCACCATCACAAATCCGGTTCTCCATACAAAAAAATCCTCACTTGGAATAGACCTTATATGGGCTGACTGATTGTTTATTCTTGGATGATGATGAAAAAGAGAAGAAAAATGCTTGGCTTTTTGTGTGGTGAAAAAAGGCAAGCAAAAATTTTTGAATAGTAACTCTCATGGCCAAATAATTCCATAGTTATCAAAGTGATCATTGTTGAGTGATATCAAAAAAGATGCTATATATACATTTGAACATGAGCTCAAGAACAAGTACAAAAAATTGCTGGCTCTTTTCTATCTCTGACTCCTTTTGTGGAGACTGAGATGCCATTTTCTTGGCAAGCCAGATGATGAACCACTTGTTAATTAAGTGGTTGAAAAGTGTAGATGAAAAGAGTTTGGAATCTGAGACAGCTCAGCATGGAGAAAACCACCTCTGTGATCAATCTTGTCAGGTTTTGACACCTTAATTAAAAGTTATCTTTGGCAGCGTGAAGGCATCTCGAGTGCTGGGAAAGTGGACACTAAGCATTTTGTTGTGGTCCTTTGGGAGCAAGAGTACTGAAGCGATCAGCAGCCAATCGTGCTCCCACCAGGAGGGGACAGCTGTGGCCATTGCAGTGCAGCAGAGCACTGGGACAGATCCGGGCTGGGTCAAGGATTGCTTCCCACGGTGCAGCAGCTTGGAGCTGCAAAACATTGCGGCCCCGTCTGAAGTTCCATGTGATCCTGTGCCAACCATTCTGTCCTCCAGCCCTTCTGGTCTCCATCACGTCTTTTGTCGCTCTTTCTGACGTTCAAGCTGCATAGGGCGGCAGTGGTCTTTCGGTGTATGCGCTCCTTCCCTAGCAGGGGTGTGGTGGTCAAAAGTGGGGTGGTGATCTTGAAGTCCTCCTTACTGGGAAAATGGTGACTTAACTGTAGAGAAGTGGAAAAAGTTGAGGGCTTATTGGAAGAATTGATTTTAACTTCGGCCAAGCTATTTAACATGAACTCTCTTCAATGAAATGTCTAAGAAAAAAAAGGAAGACATTAGTTGGAGGGGGAAGAAAAGTAATTGTCCCCCATGCTGTCCTGTCACAGTTACATAAAAAATATCATAATTTATTACACCAAACAATAGACTTTTCTATTTGGTTGCTGAAACAAATTGTTTAAAAAAATCTGTAATTTAAGACCCCTTGAGCTTTTTTACTTTTACTCAGTGTTTCATTTGATTTGGAGGACTTAATTCTCTTGCATATAATTAAACTTAGGCTGGTTTGACATTTAAAAAAAAGTTTCACAATGAAAAAATATCTTTTTAGAATATGTTGAAATGCAACATTTCAGCATCTTTGGAAACAAGAAACTCTCAGAAAATTTCACAATGAAATATGCACTGTTCCAAAATCCCTCCTTCCTTTTTTATTTTGTTTTTGTTCAGTTTGTTTGTTTTGCAGAAGATTCCCACCAACTGTGGGCTGGATTCAGATATAAAGTTTCTCTCTCTGTCACAGCCTTTTTCAATGAATTTTCTATTCACAAAAAAATTGTTCTCATCCGGTTTTAGTTGTATTCTTTGGGAAATGCTTATTTTCATTGGAGAAGTCAGATAGAGGAAAAAAATAAAATCTTTGTCACTTCTGTAATTGCTGTCATGGATACATTGATGTGCATGACACTTTACCAATAGTTCAGGTGATTGGTAAAGAGAAATAAATCATCTACTTTGCTTAAGACAGAAAATGAAAAGCAGTTACCAGAAAATCACATCCTGGTAAAGGAAATGAGTCCACTTTAACAAGTTTATGAGGGAGAGCTTAGTTATGAAGCACAAAAAAAGAAAACACATGAAAAGGCTGCTGGACCCCATCTGTTCATGTGATTCCTTTGATGGGAATCTAACTGAAGGCTGATCAGAGAGAAAATAATTGTTTCTTTTAAGCAATAATTACAAATGGATATGTGTTTTCTGCTGCAATAATTAGCAAATATGTTTTGAATAGAGTACTCTTCAGTAAATAAAGTTGCACCAACCAGTAACTAATTAATCGCTGGTAAGCCATAGTTTTCTTAAATGGATAGGTCAGCTCAAGAGGGAAAGTTATAATTTTATTTAATATTCATGCTGTTTAGTCTAGAGAAGAGAAGGCTTGGGCAGATAGAGAAATCTTATTGTGTATAGAAGCCTTTTGCCAGAAAAGCATAGGTTTGTTTTTTTTCCTGTACTGTTTAGGGCACAAAGCTCAAGCCAAGGAGAGGGAAGATGAAGGGCTGATGGTAGAAGTGGCTCAAGAATTCCTCCGGTTTGCCTGTGGCCGCTTGCTCAGCTCCAGCTGCTCATTGTCTCAGTCATGCTGATCCAAATCTGTGTAAAGGTAGAGGAGATTGCTCCAGTGGCCCAGGTTTAGAGTAATAATGATTCTCTGCTGAGTGGATGGAAGGGAGATGTGAGCCTGAAAAGCTGAAAAGGCCCTGGATCACTGTCTTCTTGATAGACACGCAGCTCTTTTTTCAGTGACGCTATACTTGTGGCAGCAGTCCAAATCACAGAATCACAAATTCAGTGAGGTTGGAAGAGACCTCTGATCAGGATCATTGAATTCAACCTATGAGTTGCCTAATTTGTCAGTTTGTTGGGCGTGGGAAAATATGCTCCACTGAGGTTCTGACTCGGTGGCTTCAGTAAGGACTTTACTGGGCTACCTGCCTGCGTCCAGAGGTGTCCCTGGCCTGGGAACTTGGGTTGTGCCAAGGATAAAACAGCTGGGTGATAGGACCCGGTGGGGACTCTGTCTTGAACACAAGGGGAGAGATTCATGTCCTCGGTGGTGTTGGCCAGTATTTTCCCATGGAAAAAGAAGAAGGACTTTTGAGGAGAAAACTGGGACTACATGTCAATAAAAAGTGAAATAATTTTTTTACTCAGTAAAAGGGTCCTTGTTAGCAGGATGGAGACATAGGGACAGTCTGCCATGAGAGCAAATTCCATGGCTACTACCAGTCTGATGTATTTGCCTAATTTTTCTTGGTATAGATGATATCGGTATGTGAACACTATACACACATGGTTTGTCTTGCCATCAGTACAGTTGTAAGGAATTGCTAATAACTCTATTTCCTCTCTGATTTTAAAAGTCAAAGTGCAGTTACCTTCTTTGTAATCTGTTTGATTTATCATGCACATATTTGCATGCAGTACTGAGAAAGTTTTTATAGTTTATTTGTTATCATATAACTATTAACATTTTAATTATGTAAATAGAGGTGAGTGGGATTATTGAAAGGAAGTAATGATCCTTACCTGTACAAAGCCTTTCATCTGCCAGAAATAATGCATTTTTATGGCTCTGAATTAATCTATTTTTTTTCCACTGCAAGCTTTCTTCCAGAGGAAATTTCAAAATCCTACCCTTCCACTGTGATTGTGAATGGGTTTTGGTTTTGTTTCAATTTCTATGGCAACAGAAAAATTTGTTTTCTGACAGTCTTTGAATACAAAAGTCTAATTTCCCTGGGCTCTTTTGAATACGTCAGTTTACATTTTTATCCCCTCAAGTGTTTTGAACCTTTGTCCTTAACCTCTTGACACCATTTAGTTCTGTGAAATCTAATCTCTTTCTCCTTGGTCAGGACAGACAGTTTTTTCCCATACTTTCTTTATTTTTCAGATATAATTTGATTCAGTGTGTTGATAGCAGAAATATAGCCACATTTCATACTTAGAAGTTCAATTCTTTCCTTAGACACATTATTGCTTTTAAAGGTACTTCTAGGCACTAAACTTACTCCAAATCTGGTTTCAAGGTTGTGGAACACATCCACTATAATTTTAAAGTCAGGACCTAACTTTCTTTGTTACATTTTGCTTACATTCATGCATCTTACATTGTTGGACATGTTCATCAGCCAGTCCATGACTGTGCTTGAAGAGTGCCAGCCACATAATCACTGAACTTTACACTGAGTCTCCTGCTACTTTGAGCAAAATACTTCGATTAATTCCTGAATAGATGCCAGATATCTGCGGTTTGCAAAGCTTCATCATTCGTTGTATGAATGATGAAATCTCATTGCATTTAACATCTGATGTCACCTGTGCCACCAAATTATCTTAAGTGCTAAAAGGCTTCAAGATACATGGGTTAAATTCAAGCAGCCTCTAAAGTTTGAATGTGAAGGGTGAATGGAAGAAAGTCAGGGATATGACAGTATTATTCTTCTGTGCTTTACCTACCTGTTTAACTCCTTCCACTGCCATCAGTGACATAAATTCCATCTCAGTGTCCCACCAGCAAGTGTTTAATCTGTGAAACATACTGTAAATGCTGTTGCACCTCTCTGAGCCTGGCCAGTTTTCTTGCTTAGTTTCACTCCAGATGAGCTGGAATACATGCACAGCTCCTTAATTGGAGAGGAAGTATTTCTAACAGGTCCCCAAACCTACCCCTACTCTTTTCCCCTTCTCTGTAAAATGAAACTAAGTCAACACTCTCAGCACCATCTGTGCAGATCTACAGATCTACAGATCTACATCCTTCCTCGTTTTGATAAAGAAGAAAAGAACCAACAACCCTGACACAAGTTACAGGCCACAGGATAAAGCCCAGAGTGAATTAATGCAGCAGTGCAAACCTTTGAACTCTGCTTTGCCATCAGAACAGTTGTAGAACTTAAGGAAAAAACTGAAAAAACCTTATCTTCTTGGAATACAGCTTTTGGGGATAGATTGCCTCTTCAGAGGGCAGCTGGTACCCACAATAGGCATTTCAGGTGTGTCTTAACTTTTAGAGAACATTGTGCTGACAGAAGGTAACTTTCATTTCATTAAAGCAATAAGATTTAACTTCCAGCATTGCCTGTTTGGGCAGTTATATGCAGTCTTTTTTATTTATAGGCTTTTGCTATATTTATCCATGCCTTTGGTGTAGTTGCTTATTATTAATAGATATTTATGTTATATAGACTTTGTTGATGCTGATACAAATGAGATTTCTGTTAATGTTGAGATCTGAGCTTAATAATGCACTCTGCACTACTGTTTGAAAGTCATGATAAAGCTGCTCTGCAGTTTTATTTTTTGCTCTCAGTGAAATATAACCAGCTTTTATTCATTATCAGCATAGATATTTATAACTATATCTGATTTGTTTTTCTTAGTTATTAGATCTTTTATTGCTTTTCTTGCATGGATTATCTGAGAATACTGCACAGGCTCTAAGTTGTGGGAAGAGTCAATCCTTATATCTCAATATGTGCCAAGCAAACCTATCGTGTCGCTCAGCTGATTTGAGAGTTGTTTTGCTTTTAGATAAATATTTTTTGACTGTGTCTATTTAAGACTTTAGCCCCTTGTGAATGGTTACTGGAGGTCATCTGTTGTTGGTTCAGAAGGATCTGTTAATCATGCAGGAAAGGGAGCATGGGCGAAATGTAAGGATTTCTTCCTGTGGGAAAGTGAGCAATCATTTTTGTTCTAGATTAGTTCACTAAAACCAGTGAAGCTCTATTCCAGTCCATGCCTTTGTAAACATTTAAAATAACATTTCCAGTTTCTGAAGGTGTAAAGACGCAATTATTTTTTCCAGCACCTATCCCTACTCATTCAAAGAATTTATCCTTTGATGAATACAGGAGAGCCACTTACAGTATAAAGTCAAACATCATCAAAAAATATATTGCTTCTTTTGCTAAGTATCTCATGATTTCTGATGCTTCATTTTCATCTCTTGACATATTCAGGTAGGTAGTGCTCAAATAATGAAAATTCTGGGGTTTAAGAACTGTGTCCCAAGTGAATGTGTATCCTTAATAAATACTGTAGGCATTAGAATAATTCAGAATACTTTGTATCGAAACATCTTTATTTCTTCCTGACCCTTCCATAAGAATATTGTTAGGAGCACAGTAGGAAACTGAAGCTGTGGTGGCTCAGCAACACAAATCTGTGGACTTCAAATGGACTTGGGCTGAAAGAAAAACAGAATTTACAACCCAGTCTGAGCCCTCTGACAGGGCAAGCGGGGAAGGACTTCTCCCAGCCTGGGAATGAGCTGTGTGTTTGTTCTTTGGCGGTCACTGTCAAACAAAGGCATCTGTGTGGTTCCCAGCCAGAGGAGGTCTCGCTGGAAAGTTGGTGGGTGGGTTTGGGGAGCCCAGGGTAAAGCCTCTGCCAGGCTGAAGCTGGGAGGAGGGCAAGGAGCAAGGGCAGAGGTCCTAGAGTGAGGTGATGGAGAGAGCTGTTCAAGCACTTCTTCCTCTCTAAACTCTTCGGAGTGGCACATACAGTCTGGAGCCAAGAGTGATATCAGGAGTTAATTGTCTCCATGGACAAGAAAATCAGTTTGCAGTTATTTTCCAAACTGCAGTCTTTTCAGAACTTTCCTTGTTAGCTGCCGTCTACATTAGAAAAACTGCCTGAATTTCACTGTTGGTACAAAGACCATCACAGATTTACAGATGAAACCAAGAGGGGCGAGGAGCCCAAGGAGTCACAGCTTTGCTCAGTGGGTTTTAATTAATCCCTGTACTACAGAGCTCTCCAGTCCTTTTGTTTCTGATCCCTGTGGATGGGAAACATTTGTAAATTTGGTTTTGGAAATGTGCTCTATTCTAGGCCATCATGGTTTCTGCATCTTCTCTCAACAGAGGAGAATACTAAAATTGTGCCACAGGGCACATTGGCCTTTCCAGGGGAAGGGTGTTGTGGCTTACTGTAATACTGTCTGGAAAACAAAACCAGGTCTATTATACTTTTATATCCCTCTTGTAATGAAATTTGTTTCTAAATCCTTTTAATCCTTTTTTTGTTTGTTTGTTCATTTTTTTTTCCCTGAAAGAGTGTGGATAGCAGCACTCTATCAGCATTAGAAAAATACAATTTTTGTTTATTTAGTTACTTTGTGACGGCTGGCTTTGACAAAACCATGGATTGATTTTATCTGGTCAGCAAATTATTTCCATTTATCTGCAGCCCCAGAAACCTGCTTGAATCTTGGAAATGCATCTGGTCCCAGTTTCAAATTGAATTGTCTCATTTTTATTTGACATGAGTGAGCATGGACACTTAAATCGTAATTTTGTTTCTGTGCATCACAATCCATTCCTCCCAGTTCTCTCCCATCCCCAAAACAAACTTTGGTACCTCTCAGCTGTGTCTGTCTGTCAGTTTTAAATTTTCTGGAGAGTATTTATGGCACAAAATAACTGTTCAGGGAAACATGCCTCCTTCAGTGAATTCCTATTTGTGTGCATAAGCTTTCCTTGGAAACACTGATGATGGATTTAATTACTGATATTATCAGTGAACTTCTCTTTATGCCCAGTGGCTGCCATTCTTTGCAAGGTCCTTTTGGCTGGATAGATAATAGTAGGAGAATAAGAAGGTATTTTACAAGAGTTTGCTATTTGGATCTGACAGCCTTTTCCATTAATTAACACTCATACTTGTGAGCTTTCCAGAGGCTCCTATTTTTAGGAACAAAATGGTCAAACTAAGTTGCTGACTAAACAGTGATTGGAGCGTACCTCTAGTTGACATCACTGAACATCACAGATATTCTTGGTCACAAATAGTCTGAAGGTTCATGCCTGAGCCATCATCAGATGCCATCATTGAAGCCTAATTGATTGTAATTAACATTTGTCCTCAAAGCCCGGGACAGAGACCCCAGCTGAGCTTCTCTGGAGTCAGAGTTAGTGGAGACAAGGAAAAAGCAGCTGGTAGCAAACAGCCACTGAACAAATGGAACCTTGTTCTTTGTCAGAGCCTGAGCTGTGACAAGGTGGTGGCAGAGGTGGAGTCACTGACCTCTCTGGAATCTTTGCATCCTTACCTGCATTTATCTGCTGTAGTAGCTGCTACATTTTCTTTCATTTCAAGACAAGCATTTGCTTAAAAACTGTTTTGATGAGTGCAATTCCTGGTGGAGTGTCTGAGAGTCTGAGTGCATTAACTGATTAACTGCCTTGGGAATGGCTCGTTAGCCCAAAGAGCAAATATGAAATTCAGCGCTAGCTGATGGTAGTCCTTCCAACTGCTCAGCCTGACATCAGTCCAGCCTATGACTAAAGGAGATAGAATAGAAAGAGTGTGAGTTAAGAAACCTGGTGAGTTTGGTGATTATAAATGAATTACGAGGTAATATGTTTTTGGCGTTTTTTGGTATTGCTGATAGCAACTGGCATGTCTATTGCTTGTCAATATAAGCAGTGGAATATATTGTTACTAAATGGTTTTGAGGCTCAGTTAAAATGGATATTTTAAGTTTGTTTAACGGGTTGTTTCAGTTAATAACGTTTACTTATCTAATAGGATGAAGTAAAATTTTCTTTTCACTACTTCCTTATATCTGCACTGCAGGACTGACAGATTGACCTTCTGTAGCCTGCCTACTAAAGGGCAGTGGAGACTTGGTATACATGAGCTTAAAAAATTTTACAGATTAATGTGATTTCTGCAAGAGACTTTTGGCAGTGTTTTTCCACGTTCTCTACAAAAGAGAACAGAATTATTTTGAGAAAAAATGTTTCAAAAGACTGGAGTGTTTGCTTTTCATCTGAGACATCCAGACTTTTTACTAGCAGTATTAAGATATTTTTAGAGGAATACACCCCTTCATGAAGCTGATTTCCAACTGATATGTCCAAGAATGTTTATTGACACCCTGCAACAGAAGGTCAGTGTACACCATCAAGATAAAACAGATACAAAAATAACATCAATTATTTTAAAAGATCGGCTAATATATCTCAAACTCATAATGAATCTCTGACTGGATGTGAAACCCAAATAATTTCTTATGTTTTCCTTTGGTTTATTGGGTAGGAGATCCACTAGTTAAAATTTCTAAACACTTTTTTTTTAAATAATGCTTTACAGTGATCTCTTGCCTTCTGTGGCCAGGAGAGAGATTTTTCTAAGCAGTCTGATGCATTAGTGCTCGTAACTCTAGTTTGTGACTATGATTATTTCTTGGTGCTGAGTCAAGCAAGAGATCATCAAATCAAAATGCAATGCTTTTAGCTGTACTGGTGACTAGCTGGAAATCAACATCTTCACTAACTGGATAGAGACTGGACTAAGCGACAAATTCATCTGACTAAAAAATTGGATAAAATCTCCCAGAAGATGGCAGTGCACCTATGAGTGTTTTGCCAACTTGGCAAGTTATACATTTTATAGCTGTTTGGTCTTTTTTTTCCCCAATATTGAGTGCAATAACAAAACAAGTAATGACAGTAGCTACGGGGGGTGTGTTTGTGGATATTGATGGTACTTTTGATCTTGAAATCTGAAGTGAGCACTTAGTAATTCACAAAGGCCTGTCCTGCAGGGATGGTGATGGGCTGGATGCTTTTGGGTAGGTTGACAAGTTACTCAGTACTTTGTTACACTCACCAGCATTATGAAAATCCCCTTTCCTTTGGAGTCTTTCAGACAATTCCCATGCAAAACACACTGACTACATCCACAGCTTCAAAATATGTCTGAGTTCTCAAAGTGTCATTGCTCTCAGAGGAATGGATATTGTAGGATAAGAACTACTAATAAATGGAATAAATGATGAGTGTGGATTTTCAAACAAGTAATTCAAACCAGACTGCTTAACCTTTCAAAAATGGATCCAGCACTTATTATTTTATTTATTTCCGAATTAACAGTAGGGAATGCTAATGTCTCTTTTTTAAAATTCATCTTAATTTATGGCTATAATTTGCAAATAAAACCCAGTAGTTGTTCTACAGCAATCATCTTATGAGCTGTTTGATATGCATATCTACATGAATAAGCAAGTTCTGTTTTGTGATGCACCTGAATGAAGAGATGTTTGTCAAGAGTGGAGAAAGAAAAGAAGAGGTTTTAGACACATGGCAGTGCTTGCATCTAAATTTTGAAACTAAACTTTATCATCTCCATCTGTCTTACTCAAAATTGCTACCATAAAACTAAAGAACATTTAAATATTTATTCTCTGTAGTTTATCTGAGAAAAAAGTTATGTTATGGCTCATTTATAACCATTTACTTAGTTTTCCAAACAGCAAAAATGCACTAGCACTAAAAAAAAAAAAAAAAATTAAAATTGCAGCTGTTTCTTGAATGTAAAGAAGAGATGAAAAAACAATTGTGTGCCCTTATTCTGCAGTCAGATATAATTGCATATTCTTGTCCTACTGCTTAGACACTGTGGATGCCAATTTTACTAAATTAACATAAGCTGCATTATTTCCTTTGCACAAAGCATAAAACTAAGCAAGAAGTTAAAATTTGGTTGCTTTTTTTGGTTTGTTTTCTTTTAGCTTCAGTTTTCTCTTCCTCCAGTAAGTAATGGAAGCTGCAAGATACATTGAGTTCTTAATTTTTAAATGTCATCGCTCCGTTTTAAAAGTGTGCTTGCTTTGAGTTTGTTTCCTCATAGAGCGTAATTAGTGTCTTTCAGGGCCCATCTATGGTTGAACCTGCCATGACCATAAACTCAGTCAGGCAAAATCTTCCTTAGCACCTGGAGAAACCCAGCAGCACCTTCCCTTTCAAGAGGCCAGCAGACCTGTGTAACCCATCTTTGATGGCCAAAATCACAACCCATATGTTGTGTGAGGGGGGCAGCAGTGACAGATAAGATTCCTTCACCAGTAGATGCTATTGTCGATCCCCCCTTCTCCCCTTAATAATGTACCTTTCACTGCTGGCAAGCATCCTTCTCCTTTGTCAGGACAGGGCTCGCTTAAATCCCACACTGCCCCTCTCAGTCACCTTTTTAACATCACGTTCCTGGTGCTTGCACGACTCGTGGGGCTCGCGTGACTGATGGAGCTTCTGGGTTCTGTGCAGCTGCTCAAACTGCAACTGCTGGCATTTGCTGCTGCCTTTGTGTAATCTGGATATGCTCTGACTTGTAAATGATGCTGCATGCTGTTTCCTTGGTCCTACGGTTTAAAATCTCAATAAAACTGAAAAATGGCGCTATACAAACTGCAAATATCTCAGCTGACTATTCCACAATAAGGCAAGCTACCTCAGCACAAATAAAATGTTGAAATTACTTTCTTTGTGTATTTTTCCCTGTGTGTTTTAGTGAATCATCCATCTTTAATGTCATTGCTTGAGCTAAAACCAACCTTGTTATTTGGTCTCCAAGAGTATTATTCTGGGCCAGATTCTATAACCTTTATGAAAGCAAATCTATTTACATTAGGGACAATAAAGACAGTACTAAAAATGCAGGATCACAGCATGGGATTTTCAGGAAGGTCAGTGGCTCATAGAGCATTTTTCTTTAATTTGTTTTGTGAACTGCTTGTGACTTATCAATAAAGCTGCCATACTATCTGTAATTAAACCATTAAAACTGTCTTCTGTCATAGGCTTATGGTGATTCAATTTTCCCAATGTATGTGCCTAGGGTACTCAACTTCACCTGGTAATTTCTTCTAGTAGCAGTTGTGCAGTGTTTTGTGTTCTGAGGGGGTTCAAAGGGATTTCATATCCAGCCACATTTTTGCCTACCTTCTAGCTAATGGATCTGCCTGTCTTTCCCAAATGCTCGAAGAAGTTCAGTTCACACTGAAACTCTGTGAGCTATATTGAAGTCTTTCTGATAGCTCAGTCACAGCTTTGTGGATAAGACAGGAAAATGGGGGAAGCTGGTTGCAGTCTTTCTGCAATATTTAACCGTAACTAATAGCCTAATGCTTCCAGTGCTCCCCTAGGAAGCAGGAAAGCCAAGTCTGACTTTCCATTCAGCCACAGTGGTTTCAAAAATTAGCTCCCAAGCCACCCCTCACCTGAAACTCATCCTTCTGCTGAAACCTTGTCAATAGGCAGCAAAAAAAAAAGGTGATAAAATGCATGTTTCAGTGGAGCAGAAGGATTGTGAAGGCATCTTGAAGGTATCAAAGATGACGAGCACTTGACCAGTTTGTTTAGGCTTGTCCACAATCTTGGTACAGTCCCTGGTGGTGTTGACCTCTCAGTCTGCTGTTTTTATGCTGCCCTCGCACTACGAAATAATTCTATGCAGGCCAGTGCATCCTGCAAATCACTCTTCTAATTATTGGTGCTGATAGCAGATTAGGTGGCCTGAAGGTCTTGGAAACAAAACCAGGTCCTCAGACAGCACTGGCACTCCTTTCAGCACTCAACAGACCCATCCTGAAAACAATCTGGCCAACACAGTATTGGCATTCCCAATACTCCTCAGTGACTCTCTGGAATTGCACATTTCTTTTGTGGTTGAAGGCCGGAACTCTGAAAAAAGCTAGTTTATGAATGTGGTACTAGTTTGTTGGTGGCTGGAAGCAGAGTCAAGTAGGTACTCAGGCTGTATGAGGTGTTTTCAATACACCCTCAGACTACAAGTATTGGAGCAAACTTCAAAACTCAAAGAGGATTTTGTTTGGGTGCTGTTTACAGAGCTCCCAAACTGCCTGTGTTGGGAGCTCTCACAATGGTTCTGTCATTCTCCTTTTCATAAACCCATTAATCCATCTTTTCTGAAGGTGCAGACAAACATCTGCCGTGCCATCTAACCTCAGAAAATGTTAACTTTTCTCAGTAGCTTCTATTCAATAGATAACACATTTATAAATAACATATAACAATAGATAACAGTAGATAACACATTCAATAGATAACACACACTCAGAGTGCTGAGTTTGGGCCTTTTCCTGTTGAGTTCTTGTCCCGGATTATCAGTATACCCATAAAGGGCTGAGTTTTCCCCCAGAAGATTTTAGTGCACTGTAGAGGGAAGAGGAGGCTTGGACATAGCCCACAACATTGCCTGCACCAACCTGCTGCAGATGGGGAGGCTTCCTTCCCAACCTGTGGATCTGGGCACAGGAGGAGCTGAAGAACTGCTTTCCTTCCCAAAACCATGTGTTTCCAGTCCCTGAATAAAGTGTGTGGAAAAAGTGTCTTCCATACTCTGAGCTGCCGCGCCACATAATGAACGGTGGCAGAACAGAAGTTGGCTTTGTGCCTCCTTGGTGTTTTCAGTATGGATGCTGATGAATCTGCTAAAAACTCTGTCTTGAAGGGCATCATTGATGGGCAAGAAAGTCAGGCAAAGGATTCAGGCTGGAAGCACCTTGGAAAGGCCTGCGAAAAAGGGGGTTTAACTAATGAGTGTGAGCTCAAGCTTCCTGAAGAGCAATGATGTAAACCACACACAAATTCTCTTCAGTCTGGGATTTAACAATCTTGAGCCTAAACAAGTGCACAACCAGTGAGAGCTGTATGGGTTGAGGATTCAAACACAGGAACAAGGTCTCTTTGTGGAAAAGCTGTTGAGAGGTTATGTCACAATCTAGAGTTTATATTCAGCTACAGATATGTTGTGCTAGTTTGGAAATAAACCAGTGGAGGAATTGACTCCTCACAAATATGTTGTGAGAGAGTCCAAGACACAATTACAATTTAATAGGAAAAATTAAAGGCAATAATACAGAAACACCAGCTGAAACTGGTAGACCCAGACTACAACCCACGACCCTGTTGGTCAGGGTGGTGATAGCAGTCCAGTTAAATGGTGGCTGCAGTCTCCTTGGAATGATGGATGTGGTCTGGTTGAAGTGGTGACCCTGAAGAACAATCTGGTCAGTCTCTGGTGGTCCAGTGGTAAGTGTCGAGCTCCTCTCCTCTGGGAATCCAGTGGAAAAAGTGGTCCAGTGTTCCTGAGTCTCAGTTTATATGCAGGTAGGAATGTTCAGTTCCTCCCCTCTGGGCGGGGTATCTCACAATGGGCTGATGGAATCCTATGAGTTGCTCCTGGAGCCCTTGATGGCCCATGAGCAGAGATGGCCCCGATGGCGTTATCAGGGCTGGGTCATGTTGAGCATAAAGAATGCCGCCCCATCTGTTTTAACAGCTCAAGGAGATGGTAATAGAATACATACTTTTGGTTACACCTTCCATGTAACCTAAGATAGGTTTAGGCAGGGAGAACATTAGAAGAGTGGTGAGGGAAATAAAAAATTCTCACAACTGAGGAAAAGGTCTGGATGTTACTGAAAAAGCTTTTTGGGCAGCTCCTCTGCTACACAAGTCTATTGTGTATCAACCACAAACTAAAGCACATTTCCTTAATCAAGACCCTGAAATACCCATATATATCTGTCTCTTTTTGTCCTGGGCTGCATTTTTTGATTCATCCTACCAAAAAACCCCCAAAACCTTATTAATTAATTACAGACTGAAAGCTATGCCTGTACACACATTTCTCTAAGAACTGTGGAGCAAGATACTCAGATGATGTAGAAACAGTAAATTCAGTGAAAATTTTTTGTGCTAAATAATGAATCTTGCTGGCTGACAAATAAACCATACAGCTTGTCAGGTTAAATACAAGTAGTAAAGCAATAGTATTGAATTTGTGTATCGAGTATTTATTTTATTTTTAATCACAAGCTACTTTTCTCTACAGACCTAGGAACCAGGTAAATTATAGAAGGAAGAGCTGAATATTTAATATAGTCAGTGAACTTCAAAGAATACACAATTAGGCCTATTGTAGACTTTCAATACACTTACATGTCCTTATTGACACAGAGGGGATGTAGATGCTGTGAATTTAAGTGACTACAATGCAGTACTTTTGTATCTTGTCTTTGTATCTCAGTCCTTCAAATGAATGCTTTTGGTACTTAAGATCTATTTGGGTTTGTCTCTGTATCTTTAGGGTTATGAATAACTCTCAGGACAAGATGATTTTTTCTCTTTTCCCAGTGAATCACCTTCAGCTTTCAATAAGTTGAAGAGCAGTTATACTGCAGGAGGATGAATACTGCATTGTTGATGAAGCATTTTTAGTCTGAGTTTCTGTGTGTGGACCTGCATTAAATTACTCCTCTGACAAAGTACCAATCCCATCTCTGGAACCATAAGTGCTGAGTAAGCTTTACAATTGAAGAGAAATGCAATTCCAGTTTTCCCTTTGAATTGAAAGCGAAGAGTTTAAGAAAGGCAGAGTGTTAGTGTATTCTGACTGGAATACCCATCACAAAATACAGGGATTATTTTTACTTATATCTATTCTATATTTGCATATACTTGTACATATACACATACATGTACATATACACAAAATTTATATATATGTATTTGCATGAGTGTATTTAATTGACTTAGTATATGCACGTAGAATAAGTTTATACTCTTAAGAACCCTTTCAATTAATTCTCTGAAATTAATGTAAATGGCTTGATAAAAGAGAGTTGTCAGAAATCTCTTCATTCAGTATGAACTGTAGATTTTTTCATGATCTAAAAGAAATTCTGCAGCAGAGATAGGATTAAACTTGGTGAGGGTCAAGCTCCAAAACAGTTTTATAGATATTTTTTCCCAACTGCTTTTTCTATTTTAAAAAAAATATATATAGCATAATCTTTTATATCATGGCTTTATATACTTTTGGAAGTGAAGAGAAAGAAATCCCTTAGATTTATCAATGATGCCTCAATAGATGTCATTCTGTATTTGCAAGAGAAGTGTATCAATTGTTCAGAGTTGGTTTGATTAAAAAAAGAGTGGAGAAAGGTATGTGACAACCTTGAACGATGAACCCCATCTAAGTGGGCCACCGATGCAGTCTTTGTGCACAAGACTCATCGACTGTGAGCCAGAGCTGCTATTTCTAAAGGTATTTGATTGACATCACCCCAGGAAACACTTTCTCTTTTCTTCACAGAGTCTTGGATCATATCAGCCATTGACTCCCAGCAATGTTCAAAGGATTTCTGTAAGCTTCCAAAGCTATTTTTATGACTCCATTCTTGAAACATGGGAAAATAGGGAGGGAGAGCAGATGAAATCCTCTTCTGCCACTGAAACCCCTGCAGTATCCAGTTGCAGGAGGGAATCCTTATCTCTGAGAGGGTTTCTGGCTAACTCTTATCAAATATTCCCTGTCTGTGACCTTAGACAGAAGCCAGAAGATGAAGACATGGTATTTTATGAGGTGAGCCAAGTCAGATTTTCTGCCCTTTTCCTGCAAAGTTGCCTACGAGAAGCTTCTGCTAACAGCAGAAGAAAGTGATTGACTAGTGTCTTCAGGAATATTGGGAATGTAGAGACTGCTTTTGCTTTCATCTCCCAAATGCTGACGGCATTTTGTAGTGGTAGCAGTAGAAAAGTGCACAGAAGGACAAGGTGGGAAAGAAAGATATTGGTAGTGTCATCAAGTTGGTTTCTGTGAAGCAGTCCCTAAGCCCTGCCTGAAGATATTCCAGCAGATGTGACTGGATGCGCCAGGCACATTCCCTGTAAGTTACAGCAGACACATCGCTGATACGCTATGCACTTGCTGAACAATAATACACAGTGAGCAGCACTACTGAAGTGTACAACTCATGCCCTCGGTACGTGTAGGCAGGCTAAGAGGAAAATGTCTATTCCTGTTCGACCACAAAAGCTGTTCCAGCACAACACAACACTGTGCATTTCCTGTGTACATCCTGTACTGCTTGTATGCCAGCTACACTTTCACCACTACTTTGAAATTCTTGCATAAGTTTTGAGATAAGTGGAGTCGGACACATAATAACCATGGCAGTAAACTTAATGCATATTATTTAATTAGCATGACATTAATTACCAGGAGGGCTTCAACCATAGGATGTACTGCCATGCAGGCATATCTTTCACCCCTCAGCACTTCCTGGGGAATCGCTTTCCCTGTTTCACAAGGTTCAATTCCCTTTGTTACACGTCTTGTCTCTGTTAGCACCACCCTTCTGTTCACCTTGCTGTCAATGCACACTCAGTTAACACAGCAACTGGTGAGTGTCTGAAGCTGACTTTAATAAAGATGTTGCAAAAGAGAGTGTAGAAGTGCTTTAAAAGTTAGTTAACATTCTTTAAGGAAAATGTTCTCCTACTGATTAGCTCAGTGATTCAAAGTCATCACTGTCAGGTGCTAATTCTCATTTTCTTACATCTCATGCTTGAAAAAAAGTTCCAGCATCTGCGAAAAGCACACAACGAGTAGTGTTCAATGTGCTGCTGAGAGAGGCTGCTAGAGGCAGTACGTGACCTGCAGCATCACTGAAAAGAGGCACTGCTTATGACTTCCCTCAAATTATAAGAGGGAACAATAATATTTTCCTACCTCATTGTGGTGTCAGAAGAAAAAATTAATTGCTGCAAAAGATGCTGAGCTCTTCTGATTAAGAGTTCAGTAAACATGAAGTATAATTAACTAGCCTTTATAAAATGCTTGAAAATCTAGGGTGATTCAGTGGTTGTATTTAAAATAATTTCTTCCTGCCTTCTGAAAATAATACCTCTGACAATGGAATCATTTCTCAGATCTTGGTGCATATGCTTTCTACTAAGTACATGGGCAGGTCCTTTCAAGTTATTTGGAATATTTGTATTTGTGGGAAAGAGAATTCCTCTTTGATGTTTTACAAATACAGTCACTTGTACATTTATATATGTATTTATTAAACCAAATTAATGCAATTATCAATTTTATTTATTACTTGAAGCAAGATAAATTTTAAGAATGTTTTTAATTATTATGAACAACATCTCCCATTGCCTCATGCATATATCAATTTTTAACTGAATACTTTGGCATGGGAAATGTAGGCTGGTCGAAGACATGATCATAATTGATATTTTTCTGTATTACAAAGGTTTCAGGAGTTATTTTCTTGGAGACAAAAACTCTTTGCCCTAAGAAATTGTAAAGCCAGCATGAATTGCGTTCTGTTCTCTTGAGTACAGAATATGTTTAATTAGCGAAAAGCAGACAACAGGCAGAAATTCTGAAGGTGACTAGTAAAGAAGCCTGGGGGACTATAAAGGAATCAGGTGTGATGCATACCTTCAGTGATAAAGAGAAATTTTCCATGGGCCCCAGCAGGGACTTCAAATTTGGGCAGAAGTGAGCTTAACATAGTTATGTGATAGGTTCAAGAGGGATCCAAAATCATGGATCCCTTCTGAAAAATCTTGATTCTGTCATGCTCGAGTATGTCCCTTTGAAAGGAGATGGAGGATGGGGCATTTACTGTGCCTTTGTTGCATAGGAATGTGTGGTACTGTGCCTGCAGCTACATCTGTCTCTCTGTGAGAACGCCTCATGGGGTGTGCGGTGATTTGCTGTGGCACCATGACAGGGCAGCCTCTGCATCTTTTCCATCTGTGGTGCCTGCACCATTCCTGGTCTCAGCCATGTGAGGTGCAACAAAGCAGATTTATGTATGGCTGCCCCTGAGTGCCTTTCCATCTTAGAACCACAGAATCTTTTAGGGTGGAGAAGACCTCTGAGATCTTCGAGTTCTACTGTTAACCTGACACTGCCAAGTCCACCACTAAACCATGTCCCGAAGGGCCACATCTACACATTTTTCAAGTATGTCCGGCTGTGGACTCTGCTTCCCTGGGCAGCCTGCTCCAATGCTTGACTGACCTTTCAGTGAAGAAATTTTTCCTAATATCCAATATAAACCTCCTCTGAGACAACTTTCCTGTCTTATCACTTGTTATTTGGGAGAAGAGACTGACCCCCACCTGGCTACAGCCTCCTTTCAGGCAGCTGTCAAGAGTGATAAGATCGCTCCTGAGATGCTTTTTCTCCAGGCTAAACACCCCCAGCTCCCTCAGCTGCTCCTCATCAGACTTGTGCTTCAGACCCGTCATCAAGTTTGTGGCTTTTTTTCCAGGCAGCAAACTTGATGTTTGTTGGCTCATGGAGAGCTGGGCAGCACAAGGCCTTGCAGCAGCATTGCAAAGGGGCTCTAGGTGGCAGGGGAGTGAAATTTTGGTTCCCCTAGGAGAGAAACCACTTCAAGACACATGCTAAAAGACACCAAATGATGCAACACAAATGCTAGTTTAGGGGACTGTTGACCATCTTTCAGCATACAAAGAGGGAATACAGACCATCTGCAGACATCCCTTTGCATACCTCTTTAATTGCCTGTTTCCACTTTTATAGCCTGCAGTAATTAACAAGAGTGAAATCATTTTCTTTATAAAAGTAGCCATGGAATTGGTTTAGGATAATGCCATGTTTCTTTCTGCTGTTAGATGACAGCATCTACAGTCTTTATCTTCAAAATATTTTGAAATTATACATCGAGTAAACAGACTTCTTTTATTAATTTTTTGCAGTGGGTGTCAAGTTTTGCCATTGCACCCCCTCCTTTTTAAAATCATATTTTAGTTTTAAAATAAGTATTTGAACCATCTGGCTCATAAACGATAGGCAAATAACACTTCTTCATGACTGATTATACAACATAACCTCAGGTAAGTGTAGCATGACAAGTTAATTGAAAATTGCTTTCCATTCAGAATTCACCCTATTCTAGCCTATGATAAATGTTTATTTCATCTGGCTCATTTGACATTATACACTTTCAACATGCAAGCCCCTTGTTGACTTTAAAAATACTAAGCTGTTATTCTCTATTCCACTTTTCAGTGGTCTTTTTTAGTGTTTCATTCTCCTATTTTATTAGCACTGCTTTACTTTTGAGTTGCACTTATTCAGACAGATGGGGGAGACAGCCTATTTTATCTATGCTTCATTATTTCCTGAAAGATTCCTCCTTATTTGAAATATAATAGAAGAATCAAAAGAACTTTGACTGAACTGTTGTGGAGTAGCTGCTATCAAAGGTACATTGTGTTGTCAAAACTGTAAAGTTCATGTTAGTGCCTGGGAATGGCAAATAATTAACTATGCAAAACAATCAAATGAGAAACAGATGTTGCAATATTTGTGTATTTTGTATTTTCAACTTTAAACACTTCATGGTGGCCTGGAGCAATTTTCGAGTCAACTGAGACCAAATTATAGTCACAAAAAATGCCCTACTATTGTATAAAACAAGAAGATGGAATTCTTTAGGTTGCATTTCATCTTGGGACTTCAGATTAACCTGAGCAAGTGACAAGACTCAGGGTGACATATTCCTCTCAAATTTATCAGAGCTTCTTCCTGGAAATGCTGTTGATATCAATTTTGTTATTGACAATTCTAACTATAGGTGACATTTAAATTCATTTATGCGAACTGTATGAATTTTACATCCCATTTCTTCTTTCTGTCTTGTTTGTTGCATTGATGTGTTCTGGCTTTCATTTGTCTACAAGGAGCAGTGTAAGCACTTCAGAGGCACAGCATTCATACCTCCAATATATAGTCATTCTCTAAGAGGCTGCACTCCTGCAATTATTTACAATAACAGTTGTTCAAGTATTGAGATACTGGTTTTGATTTCCATGCAGCTTGCTGCTGACAGCTGACAGATCAGCATGCAAAACAGGCAGCTCAGCTTGAGTGCTTGATTTAAGCTGGGCTGAATTTAAGTCACAAGGTTAGTGAAAGGAAATAAAATCTAGAATTCTGGTTCCTTTAACTGTGTCAGACAATTTACTACAATATATAAAAAAAGAGAGAGAGAAAATGATAATCTGGGTAGAGATTTGCATTTGATGGGAAGAGATAATAGCTGAAGAACTCAAAGTACTGATATTCACGTCAGCCATTACATCCCCTTCTCACCCAGGTAATCAAAGCCCTATGTAAAGTGGCTCATTACTGTGAATGCTATGATTCTAAAGGTTGAGAAGAAAAAGTGTCAGGCTCCCTTTCCCAGACATGACTGCTTCTGTTTTGAATAAAATATTTAGCTTTGCTTTTTGATGAGGTACATCACCTTGTATCTCATACGTGAGCTTCAGACATTCAGGTGGAATAGGAAACAACAAAAAAAAAAAAGGTTACAGTCATAAATATTTTAAATTAGGGAAGATGAGAAAACTTTTAGGTAAGCAAATCTCAAGATTTTTGCTCTACTTCTACATGAGCACTAAAAGTTTACACTAGGTGTCAGATTCTCCATGCTGTTTAACCTGTCAAAAAAGAAAGAAAAATTCTATAAATGGACTTTAGCTATCTCAGAGTCATGAGGTTTCTGCACTACTAGAAAGTTTCTCTACCTGATTATATTAATCATACCTATAGAGAAAGAGGTCCACAACAATTTTGGTTTGGTAACTTTATTTTTATACGAAGGTCAAAGTGTGTGTTTATTTTCAATATTTAGGACCCATATCATGCACTGAAGAACAAAAAAATTCTGCGTTTACAAATTTTAATCTCTGGCTACAAAACAAGAGTCCTGGAACATATGTCATTATCATAAGAATCATCATCTTGAAGATATCTTAGCTGCTATAAATAGAATAAACCAACATGGTGCAGACTGTTATATAAAAAGAATAAAATATTTGAAATAACTTTAAAAATATTTATGAAAGCTTAGGTTCTTCTCCATTTCACCAGTTGCTAGTTCCAGTACCAGGAGTAACATACCAGCAATAACCTACATTTACTCCTAATCTTACCATGTCTACAAAAAATAAACAATCCTCTCCTGACAGGTCTGAGCAAATCCCATACTGATTCTTTCTGCAAAATTTTTGTTACCCGAGGAAATTGGTTGTTCTTAAAGTTCTGTTCATTTCTCAGGGACATATCCTGCTCAGTAAGGGCTGAGGAACAATTCTGAGTGTGTTTTCGACATAAATCTCTTCTCAAATCTGACAGACTGCATTTAAAAATTGTGTTCTTGGTTAAACAGACTTAAAGAGAGAGAAACATGAACAAAGGCATATTTGTATTTCAATAGTGCATGGATACTTTTCTGCTTAACCTGGATTGCCTTGTATAAGGTGTTTATAAATCTGGAGACCAGAGTTAGGCACAGAAAGAAGATAAGTATTTTAACACTTACTTACTTGTGCAGCAAGATTTAAAAGTATTAGGCTGTTTGTTAACCACCGTAAAATGTTCTGGCAAAGAAAAGCTTTGAGAGTAGCTTTGCAATTGTATAAGGGTATTTCTACATAATAAAAGTGTCAGGAGCACTCTGAAGGCCACTAAGCTGAGAACTTACTGACAGTATTGTCTGAGCAGAGAGGAGGAAAGCTCTTGAGAGTGAAAGGATAGCAATTAGCACAGAGAGAGTGGGATAAAGAGTTATATTTACAGGACCTTGAGTAAAGTAATGGGAACATCTTCCAGCTCTTGCCTGACACTGTCTGAGGAGAGTCCTCTAAAATATCTGGTGGCCTTGATATTCTGTGCCATGAGCATCAGCACTCAGGGAAACACATTCTTCTGCGCTGTACCACAGACATCCTGGAGGTGAAGTGCACATGAGCATGAGTGATGCTCATGAACTCTGTTTGGCTTGGTCACTGAATTTCCTTGGGGAAGTCACCGCGTTTTGCTTCTCCTCTGTCCCTTACTGCACTGCTCTGCTTCTCTCCTTTCCCCATGCCTTAACTCTTCAGAGACTAAGTAGTTTGTTACAGAGGCTGTTTTTGGCTGGTCACGAGCAATATTTTCTAAGACCTTTGTTTTTAGTCTTAACTCTGCCACATATTACACGGGTGGCCTTGGGAAGCTGGATACCATTTTTGTCAGATGGGAATGATGATACCCCCTCCCAGTATGTTGAGATCAGTAATTGGCATATTAGTGTATTACTTAAACTATTAATATAGAGAAACTCCATTTTGTTTTGATAGGCTGTATCCCTTTAAGTGTTTTAGCTGACTATCCATCTTTTGCGGCTATTAGCTCACCTCCTATAAAAGATACTCCAGAGATCGTAGACCAAATATGACTAATGGATAGGTCAAACATCACAAGTACTTGGAAAGAGCTCAGAGGGCTCCAATTTCTTGTCCAATATAGTAAATGTTTTGGGCATCCTGTACTTTCCTCTCAGCTCATCCCATGAGACTGTGGTTTAATGGTAGCAGAATAAGTGTTCCTAGATTAACTCTCTCCAATTTCAAACTGCAATCATACTTACAGGATTCACAAATGCCACCATCACTCACGAAAACAACAATGAAAGAGCAGTGTTTAAGAAGAATCACTTCAATGCTGACATGAGAACCTGAATCAAAGCAGACCTACATCCAAGTTTGAAAATTAACTACTGGGATTCTAAAAAGGACTGGCACATTTAAAGGGCAAAAGGCCATTCCCACTGAAATAAATAAGTCAAAACACATAAATAATGTCAAAACATGAAGAAGAATCTCAAAGCAGCTTAAAAATTACTTTTGGGCAGCGAGTCTTTAAAATACACTTTAACTTCCTTTGCACATTAGTGACTAAACACCAATGCAATGCATTCAAATGCTGCTACTACACTATTGAAACTGGCAGTAAAATAAATGAGAGAAGCTCACTTTTATGCTTAATTTCAAGGCATTAAAGTGAATGCGATTCTTCAGAGTACTTTCAGCAGAGACTTTGGTCCTTGTCGGTAAGAATCATAAATCATCTTCTGCATCAGAGCTCTGGAAAATGTTAGCAGATCTAAACATCTTGGTCACATACACTATAGCCCATTAAAAAACAAAAGGTTTTGACTCAGTTTAACAAAAAAAAATTCCTGTGAACTAGAGGACATAAACTCAGATTGAAACCCAGTGAAGACAGGTATTTATTCAGCAATCAGTAAATACATTTTAACTCATTTGCATTTGTAGAGAGCATTAAAAGATAGGCATTCTCATTATGCTAGCTGTTTCATTATGCAGGATTGTCTATTTCTTTGTGTTTATAGCCAGGAAGAAATGCCAAATGAGTAGTATTCACCATCAAATATGGGATACAGAAAGTCTTATGCCTGTTCATTATTTTATCATAAACAGTATTTGCACACAAATATTGGATAAAAGGAATCTTCCCACTTCAGAACCTTGAATAGAAGGAGGTTTAGAAGGGAGGGAACATTTCATTATACCTCTGTACTTTCATTTCTCAACATATAACTGCCCTCTTATTTATGAAGATACCATAATGCAAATGAAATATAAAGCATAATCCCGGATTTTTTACTAAAACCACAAGACTTTCATTGTTGGTGGTTTTAATATCATTTTCCCGCTTTTTGAAATGAAAATACAGAAAAAAAGTCTTCAGAATGAGTAAGTAGGGAATGAAGAAATGCCAAATCTAGCTGCTGGCAATAAAGTATTTGTTTGTCACATGATATCACATTTGGTATGTGAGCAGGCTTGAAGTATTGCAGAAACAACTGATAATCTTGTTGATCTCTGACTTTTCAACTTTGCTTGCGTAGCTGTTTGTTTATTCTGCTATTTATATCTCAACTGCTACTTGGAACATGCTCAAAATATGGCAGAAATTCCCAGTAAAATAGCTTAAATCAGATGGACTGTCTTCCAGCCTTCCTTACTTAAAATGGGGAAAGAATCCTAGAAGAAATGTATCTCAGAGGAACACACATAATATTCGTCTAATATCAGGTTAGAACAGGACTGAACAGGTCCAGTTTAGTTTAGGAAGGATTTTGTCTTCAAAGCACAATTCTTTCAGCCTACTTTCCATATGGGAAACATTTCTCAAGTTTGTTTTTTAAACCCAGGACCAAAGCCTTATTTTTAATTTCAAGTCCTTTAATGAGCACTAGTAAAATACACTTTTCATGCAGGCTATTTTTCTTTCATCACCCAGATGGAATGAACTGGACAAATTTGCTTTCAGACCCTTTTAGCATCTTGTCTGCAGTAAGGACTGAGGTACCAATAGGTGATCTATTCTGGAGGGGTGCTACCTTGTTCTCTCAGTTCAGTTAAGCATTCCTAACATACACTTTGTGGTTTTTCAGTCTCATATTTCTCTCAATTTGTCGTTCCGATGTGATCACGGGAATAAATGTTTATACTTCAAATTGAATTTGAGGACCTCACTTGAAGCAGTACCATGAAAAGCTAAGTTTTGCAGGAAATTAATTTTTACCATCTATTAAAATCAAACATTGTGATAATGAGTTATTGCTGTGGTTATGAGCTTCTGGGGCTCTGAAGGACAAAGCTGCCCCACTTCTTCCTTCACTTTTTTCTCTCATTCTTTGTCCTTTGCTTCATATTCAATCCTTTTCTCCTGGTTGAGCTAAAACTTCATACCCAGTTTCCCACTGGGTGTCTATGCTGACACTGATCTAACTTAACAGCAGCAAGAGTTGAACTCCAGCAATCTTTGAGAAAACTGCATCCAAGGAAATGTTCAACACCACAAAAGCTTCTAAGTTTTCAGTAGTTGTTCTTAAAACCCCTACCCTTAAGCAGGGAAATGGTGCTAGCTGTATGCAACAAGGAAAACTGAGACAGAGAAACATGAGATCTCAACACTTCTCAACTGAATTTTTAAAATTAATGTAGTTAGAATTTAGGATGCCACCCCAGGAAGAAAAATCAGAAATCCTCAGGTCTGCAAATGCTGATGAAATTGCAAAGGTAACCAAAGCTGATCCCTCCAGATGCTCCTTTCTGCAGCTACGTCTGCAGCTCAGTCTTTCCTGAGTCCAAGATGAGATCCTGTGATTAGCTTTGCTACCTAGCTTTTTGAAAAACTCAGTCAAAAGTATTCAAAATATACCTATGATGTATCTGTGGGAATGACCAAAAAAGCATCTTCTACTTTTATGAAACTACCTTATTAATTAATAGGAAAGAGAAATCACCTAATTTGTGGTTCACCTGGATAAGATGTCAGGGATAATTTACCCTGGGAACAGTAAACACCCCCACATAAGCTCTTTATTTTGAAGAAATTCAAAACCATTCATCAGGAAATTATCCAAACTAGAGATGATCTTGGCATCTGTCAGACACTTCCCCTTTTCCTTCAAGATTTTTGTTGTGCAACAAAGAAATGAAGAGCCATTGAAAACGCCCAGAAAGCACAAGAACAGCAAAAGTCTTTGATAATGTCATCAGAAAATTTTCCTAAAAAGAGGGAGTTGTGGATTCCTGTTCCTGTCCTAAGTAGTGTTTATATATTAAATATTAAATAGCCAGTGAATAAAATAAACATGTTAGAGAGCTGGGACTGGAATCAGTGACTTCAAGGCAGAGAGCTTTGGTGTCACTGATGGCCCAGCTAATCTTAAACTCTTTTCTGCAGAAATTCAGGACACCCTGAGAGAGAAATTACTTCTAGCTTGGTGTCTAAGAATCTTTGCTGGGAAATGGTGATTTAGCAATATCCCAGGCCAACAAATCTGCCCTGGTGTGTAATAAAGATCTTCTGTGCCCAGCTCAAGGCTGAGCTTTGCTTGCTGAGAGTCAAGGACCCACACCTTATGCTCAGATGGAAGGAACCCCCAAGGATCATCGAGTCCAACTCCTGACCCTGCACAGGACACCTCAAGAGTCACACCAAGTGCCTGAGAGCATTGCCCAAATGCTCCTTGAACTCTGTCAGGCTTGGTGCTCTGACCACATCGCTGGGGAGCTGTTCCAGCACCCAGCCACGCTCTGGGTGAAGAACATTTTTCTAATATCCAACCTAAACCTCCCCTGACACTTCAGGCCATTCTCTCAGGCCCTGTCACTGTCACCACAGAGCAGAGATCAGTGCCTGCCCCTCCTCTTCCCCTCACCAGGAAGTTGTGACTGCACTGAGGTCTCCCCTCAGTCTCCTCCAGGCTGAACAGGCCAGGTGACCTCAGCCATTCCTCACACGCTTTCTCTCAAGGCCCTGCACCACCCTTGTTCCCCTCCTTAGACTCTTTCGAATGGCTTAGGGATCTTTTTTATTGTGGCACCCCAAACTGCCCCCAGCACTGGAGGTGAGGCTGCCCCAGGTCAGAGCAGAGCAGGACAATTCCCTCCCTTGCCCGGCTGGCGATGCTGTGCCTGATGTCCCCAGGACAGGGCTGTCCCTCCTGGCTGCCAGGGCTCTGCTGACTTGTGTTCACCTTGCCATGGACCAGGACCTCCCTTTCAACAGCTCTGGCCTCCAGCCTCTCATTCCTCAGTCTAAGTCTTTGGTCCCAGCGTGCCAATGAAGCAGCTGATCTGGTCTCTGGCAAGACACAGCTTTATGTTACAGTGCAGAGACACCGAGGCTGAAGTGGATCTCGCCCTGACCTGGTTGCTTTCCATGGGGAGCAGATTTGCTTTAACAGCAGGGCAGAGGCAGCTGTGGGCTGGTGCATGCTTGGGTCAGGACCAAGACAGGGCATTCGGGGCCAACTTTGACTGTTGCCTCCATCCTCCTGCCAGACCTCTAAATCAGGGCAATATCACTTCATTATTGCTTTTAATGAATATTAATGCTCACTGAATCAGCTATGCGAGCTGGGTTTTGCTGGCATACTGCAGAGCTGTCAGATATTCTGAACAACACAAATAACATATATCTTTCTTACATTTGCATGGAAAATCCTGGAGAAAATAAAACTCTTATATTACTATTTATTTGGATATTACGTATAAGAAGAAAACATCTGTCAAGCAATAGAAGTTATTAACTACTTAGTGCATTTTCTCTGCACATCAACCACCATGTTTTACTCTTTAGAGGATGTGTACAGATTATGGCTAAGCCTTATGGATCAGTTGGTTGACAAGTGGAATTTGACAAAAGTTTGTAAATTCTTTAGAGTTGTTGAAGCTATATAATTTACATAAATTGAAGAGCATTTTTCATGCTCAACTTTGTTTTGGCTGTATTCTGTAGATTCCCCTTACTGACTACAGTGCCCATTTGGATCTACTCAGCTCTATATTTATAGCCATACCATGAATTTTGTACATGCAAAAATCTCACAGCATTTTGGGACCGTATATAAAAGTGAAATTAAAATTATATCTATTTTTTGTGTGCATACTACATGGCAACACTATGATCTCTGGTTTTAATGGGCTTTACCATTCTACCTTTTTGCATTTAATTTTCGATATGCAACTAGGTTTAAATTTGTTTTGGGGAGGTAAGGTGAAGGGTTGGTAGATAGGGTTTGCAAAAATTTGTTTCCAGAGGAAACTGGGTACTCCTGCTTTCTGCTTTCCCCTTGAACTGCCCTAAAAGTTTGAAATGTTGTTTGATGTAAATGTGCAGGGAAAACAAGAAGTTTTTGCAGAAAAAATAAAAAGTGTGGTTGTACAAATTTGCCATTATGATTTATTTTGATAGCACTGCATTTTCCCAGTAGCAGACCCACTGGGGGGATCCCATGTGTTGCAGATTATTAACTCTTCCTTTTAGTTTTCTTCAATATAATTGTTGGCAAATCTTTTGTTAAGCCTAAAGAAAACTAGATAAAATATACATTTTAAGACAGAACTTATATGACAATATACAACGAAGAGAAAAAGTATATCTAATATTAAATGCTATAATAATGTATATTTTTTCAAGATCCGTTAAAAAGGCTTAATATTGTCTTTCTATCATTCCTGAAAGTAATACATTCCACAAAGTAATGCCATCTTTTGCTTTATCCACCAATATCTGTATACCTGAATTCATTACAGATGGTCAGGACTTTTAAAATTTTTTTTTTTCATTTTTTCAAAAGACAGAAATTTTGTTTAATTTTCCCTTTTGATCAGATATTTTGCTCTGAAAATTGTTTTCATAAAAAAATTAATGTTTTGTCCTTATGGCTCTTCTCCTTTTTGTTTTTCCAGAAGAAAAACACATTTGCAACTCAGTTAATATGAAATGAATAATCATTTCCATCACAGAAACCACATATTCTCTGATCCTTGTCAATTCCAAAGAAAGAAAGAAAGAAAATGTTACTGATACAGTGGCAAAAACCATCTGAAGCATCTCTACTACCTCTTCCAAGTCCTTCAACCAGCAGGTTTTTGATATGCTCTTTTTCTTACGTAAGAGCCTTGTTGGTGTCTAAAGCTGGCTGCACCAGCTTTAGTAGTTTCTCAACAGACATTTGTCATTTATATGGTATATCACTTTTCTTTTGAATATGAGGATTACATTATATTTTCTAAACTATTTTTTACCCAGAAGCTCTTTTGTTTGTTTTTTGGATGACCCTTCTAAGGATACAACAATTCTTACAAATAGTGAAAAATCCTATTTTAATTTCACTGTTGCTTATCTATCTCATAAAAGATGAGGAGCTGAATTTTAAACTCATATAAAGAGAGAGAGGGATGATGAATTATGGAGTTTACTTCCTATTATAAACCATTTTAAAATGCAGAGATAGAGTTTGAATTTACTGGCTAGGGAAATCACAGCACAGCAAGAGCTAATTCTCCTGTATACTACTTTAGAGCTTTGGAAAATTGTTCAAGATACTGAAGAAATTAGTCACTTCTGACGTTCAGAAGAGATTTACTATTTGAAAGGTTCAATATTCTGTATATATTGTTGAAGGCTTACAAGGTGTTTGAGAAGTAGCTTACAGGCAGCAGGCCATCATCTCCTGAGATAACCTGGCAGAAAATGGTATCTAATTGGTGGATTAAACCATTTCTGATTCAAAGTGCCATCTTCTAGTATATGTTCATTCATCCCCCGTTTTAAATCAGGGATATGCCAAATAACAGCAACTTTGCTTGTTTCAGAGAAATCAGCTTAAAACTATGAGGAAATGGATTTATTTTCTGAAGAGAAAAAATGTTCTTCACTGTTTCCATGTCTGGAAAAAGTGGTTAGAAAAGAAACAATGATAGATTATTTTCCAAGCCTCCTACTGCTAGAAGAAAACAGAAATTGTTGATATTTGCAGCGGGTATTTATGCTGGGTATTAATAAACTTATTTTTTCTTAGCATTCTGGTGAAGCTGTGGTACAGCAGCTCCCTGGAAAGGTTGTGTTACCTGTTTCACTTGGTGTGTTTAAGTGGCTAATCCAGATATAAATAACCCATTGCACAGTACTAAGACTGCGGGAAGATTTTTAATAGCAAAAATGTAAGGTGAGTGCAGAGCTATGAGGAAGGGCCCCTTGAGTCTTGCTGCATGCAGAGGAAAACAGCAAATGAACTGAAAATCCAGACCCTGTCCCACCGTGATGCATTCCTGCCACATGGACCTTAGGAATGAGTTTGGGTTTGGGGTCAGGGACGAAAAAGATTAGTGACCAGAACCAAAGTGAGCTGAGGAGAGAACAAGATGAAACGCAGCATCCAAAAGCTGCATGTCACCTTGAACAAGCCACAGCAGAATTTACAAGCAAGTTAGGCAATTAATCAGCAAATGGGACCTTTGTGGGATTTTCAGAAACACTTAGACACAAAGAGCCTAGTTTTTCATCTGAAATTAGAGTCTGAGGTGCTTTAAAAATTTCACTTGGGCTATGTGTGCCCACAGTGATGGTGTTACCTTAAAAATATGACCCCTGAGCTGCACGCTTTTCTCCAAAATGGAACAAAACCAGTGGCTGCTCCCGTGCAGACTGCTTTTAAGGAAAATGTTTGTAAAAAAGGGACTCCAGGATTCTCAAGTACTGTGTTATGAAAGCTACAAAAGCAGCAAAATTATCACTCTCCTTGCTGGTGCTCATGTTGATGTGTGGGTCCCAAAGCTCAGCTCTGCTCCTGGCAGGCCATGGAGGCAGATTAAGTCAATCAAAATGAAATGGCATTACAGCAGGAAGACTCAAGAGCCACAGCTACTCTTGACTTGAATCTAAGGTGCAGTTCCTGCAATTAACTATGGGGTTTTGATTTGATCTAAAATTGGGGTGGGATTTAGCTTTGGAATAGTGTATCTGACTTCAGGTGTGTGATGTGTGGGTGCTTGTGTGTGACCTAGCATTGAGTGGTCAGTGGGGATCCATCCAATACTGTCAGTGGAGCCTGGAAATCTGTCCTGCTCATCCTGAATAAGAAAGGTGCCTAAATTTAGGTACCAGGTGGTGTTTGAGATGACTTCATCTTCTGAAATGTCCTCTAAGGGCTGGCAGAAATGGATGAGACCCAGGGGGATGGTCTGAATGTGGCACCATTCACTTTGTTTAGGCTAGGATATCTTGGGTCAGATGGACACATCTGTAAACTACAGAGACTGTGCTGGGAGCCTGAACATCTCTCAACATGTAGAAATCCCCACCCAGAAAATGACTATCTTAACCAGTTGTATTTTGGGTAGATAATTCCATGATGGTTTCAACTACTGCACTTATACTGATCTACAGCTCTGAATAGCAACTGATAAAAACACACCCTTCCTTCTCAGAGGAAAGCTCTGGTTAGTAAAGGTGATTCTTTTCCATTCCCAGTACATTATCAGTTGATCTTAAGCCTGAGAGTGCAGTCCAAGTTTTGAAAAATTTAATGCATTTACTGCTTTTTTAAGATTGTGCAAACCTGAGACTTTTATTGAGTGTTCTTCTCCTCTTAGAAGCACTTAAAATGTCAGATACTTCTGCATAGGAAAAAACAATATATAATTTATGGCAATTATTTATATATTCCTTTTCATTATTTTCTTTGCTGATACAATCTGATTGCCAGGGGTAGGAAAGGACAGAGACTTTAACTGAAATAACTATCATAGCGCACTATTTAGTGGGTAGCAGAGCACAGGTTTTGTATTGTTAATTTTCTACTTCCTGGCAGAAGAATCTGAAATCTCTGTTTTGTTCTCTTTTAGCACCCTGCCTAAGCATATGTCAAAGGCAATCAGCACCATTTTTGGTCCATTTCTGCAGAACTGCAGGGGAACATTTTGGTGCTTAACAGACTGACTCTGAACATCCCTTATTCCTCATACTTTGGCCTCTTTTAGTTTCCATAAACATTCCTCTTGGGTGGCAGAAGCAGCAGTCAGCCAGCCTTGGATATGTGTGCAACTATTAAAGGCCATTCCCCGAAAGAAGCCTGGGAAGACTCCCTTTTGTTTGACCCTTGGGCTCTTCATTTGAACTGCAGTGAATGCTGTAATCTGGGATATTTTGTTGGTGATTCAGAGAGCAGAGGTGTTCCTTCTTCCCTTTATCTCTGCAGCTATTTTCTTAGCATTTCTCCAGGCCTGATGCAAAGCCATTCTCAAAGAGCTGTGTTTGTCCCTACCATTACCGAAGGCTGTGCATGCCACACTGACATGTTTGCTGGCAGTAACTGGTTGATTGATTTTTTTTGCTGTAGAACAACATTATTTTGTTTATGCTGTTCTGCATTTCTGTTTTCCCGAAGAAAAGGAGGAGGGAATAGCAAGACAAGGAGTCCCAGAAAACCTTTGGGGACCCTTGCAGATTCATATCCTCGCTGCAATGAGCAGGGAAGGGAGGGTGCCCCAGGGGCCAGGGGAGGCTTCATTCTTAGAGGCCAGGGGTGAAGATGAAGGGGATGGACAGTGGCAGGCATGCTGTACCAAACACTTTGGGAATTCCAGCAGGAGAGACCGGGCTGGGAGGCTGGTGGCTGGCACAGCTTGCATTCTTAGGGTTATACACATGGGGGGCTCTGAAGGTGCTTGCCCATGTTCTTCCTGGCACATGGAAGAATCCTTCTCTTGTCAAAACACAGCTACGTGGAGCAGGACTGTCCTATAGTGGCTTGGTCCCACACAAATATCCTCAGAAAGTCCCAAGCAGCTTGCTAAAACTTTTGGCTGAAGATGTAGAGAAGAGCAGGTTCAAGGAGTAGAAGCCTGGAGATATTTTAATTTGTATTTCAAAAACCTGTTAGCCCTTCAATGAGCAGTATTTCATAAAGACTTAGTTAAATACTAAATAATACTTTACTTTTAGGATGGCTGCTCATACACTGAGACAAGCATTTGAATCAGGGGTAGGGCACAGTCACAGACACACAACTAATATTCCATATTTTGAGGTGATGGGGGAAGAAAGAATATGTTCAGTGATTTCAGAGCTAATATTAATTTAGAACTGGAAGTATTGTTGGATATTTAGTGTTTCTGTAGAATAAGGATGAGCACAGTCGCCTCTAGAGGTCTCTGTAGAGATAACCACTCAGCAAAATTATGTTGCACCCAGTTTATGTGAATTCTCATTCATCTGCATATTTTCTTCTATTTAAATTCGCTGAGCCCCTGATTTCAGCCCCACAATTATAGAGACATTTTCCTCCTGTGCTCTGCAGGCCTTGCAAGAAATATCTAATTTTTCTATCATGCAAATCTATTGAATCTGCTTGACATGTAAGAGCAAAGACTGTTTAAATAACAGGACTAGTGGATGACAAATGTGTCCTTTAACACCTCCAGTCACTTTTCACAAGTACCCAAGTGGGCTATGTCTGTCTGTTCTGTTTGTGCAATACATTCAAAAGCATCTACTGTGTACAGACATGAACACTAATCCCATTTGTTTACAAGAGGTCAGGTTGAAATAAACCCAAGTCAGATGACCAGAAGTTTGTTTGCAAGAGGAGAAAATGAATAGAGGTGATACTATTTAAAAAAGCTTCTTCATAGAATGTTAACAGAAGAAACAAAATCCCAGGTGTGTATGATGCTGTATTGCCAGCCTTTGCTGTCTTATAGGAAGAAAGGCTTGAATTTCCATGGGTTCATCAGATCTCATGGTCAGGCCAGTATTTTACCTTCTTGTGAGCTTCAGCATTCTGCTTTGCGTAAGCTCTGTCTTGTAGGTGATGCAATCAACTTTAAGTTAGCTCCTTAAACAAGTACACAAAACCCCCCCCAGAAGTGCCTATCAAACCTGTACATTCTGCTTGAGGGAAAGACAATGGAAAGTGAGGTACTGTAGCACAGCAAGTATCTTTATAGAGCTGTCTATTATATCTCTAAATTTTTTAGCTGCAGCATTTGAAGTTCGGGAAGATGCTCTCCGTTAGGTCAGTTATTCATCTCACATAAAACAGTGCCTCAAATTTAGGTCCTCAGCCTAAGCTAGGCAAGTAGCTCCACAAGGTAAGTGAACATCTCAGTGAGCACAAGTGCATTGGGAAGCAGTCGATTGCTCCCTGGAGTTTCTGAACTCTATGCAGTAGTTTTAGAGAGAAACAGATGACTGGATTTCACTAGACGTCTAAATTCAAGCAGCTAAGTTAGGCAGAAGAAATCCCATTCTGGCACTGCCCATCGCATTGCAACACTGAGATTAAACTGGCAATTTAATGGTGGAAATGTCTTGAAGTCTTAGGCTAAAGACAAAGGGTCAGTGTTTATCTTAGCTTTAATTCCAAAGCCAGGACATGTTTCCAGACTGTAGATAACACTGCATGACAATCAAAGATAAATTATGACAATTTAATAGCAACTGCCTTAAATAGACTACCAATCCCAAAATATTCATTAATGTATCAAATGAACTGCATCTGTCAAAAACATGAGTGGGCCATCATTTAAACTTCTGCTGCAGTTCCAGGACTGCAGAGAGCCTGGGAGAACCACGAAAAAGACAGTGCTACCCTGATATTGTTCCAGAAATAATTGACCTGTCTTTCTGAAAACATTTTAAAAATAACTTCAGGATACATAGGAAAAATAATCATGTCGATTGCGCTGGCAATAGCACTTAGGATAGTCTAAATAGATCCAACATGATAAAACCTTGGCTAGCTGGAAAGTTTAAATCATAAAGAATTTTCAGTGAGATAAATGGACAATTTTTTTTTGAAAGTTAAAAACTAGTAAGTTTCACAGCCTAGTCTGTAGTACACAATTATTACCTGTAGGGTAATGCCTGGTCAGTCGACCATATTATGGTCAACTTAGATTACATTCAGTCTTCACACTGACATTTGACACAGATTCATTTTTAAGACTAAGGTCAAGTTCTAGTGTAATAATCTATGTTTTCTCTGGCAGTATTTATGAACATGATTTAATTCCCCCAACTCTGTTTTTCTCTGATTAAACTCCTCAAACTATTACTCTCATACTCAGCCAAAGCCTTTAAAAACTAAAAAGCATGTCTACAGTTGTGATGTCTCTTTAAAATAGCGAAGGAAGAGGTCAGAAGATTAATTTGGGGATGTGCATATGGTTTATGGTACATGAAACATTCCTCCTCCTAGTGCAGAAATGCTTGAAAGGGGTTACCGTTTGATTAGTGTTTTAAAATGAGAAGAGCTGTAGGGAAAGAAAAGAATCAGGAGCAACTGCAGCCTGTCTTCAATTTAATCTCATTGGTAACACAGACAGTATTAAACCCATTGTTGTCTTTAATTTCTCATGCTAAATATTTCTTACTTAGTGGCCTCTGTCACTTCTCAGAACCCTGATCAACAGTTTTCAGGAGTTGTGAGTCTCAATAGACACAACAGCTTGTTCTAGAGCAGCTACTGCTTCTTAATCTTGCATCAGTTGGGATGGCAAACTATGCTATGTATCATTTGATTCAAGAAGTTTTAGAAAGTGCAAATCTCAGAAGACAAATAATTAGTATGGAATTCGGACCTGCCATTATTTTCAATGAGTATTAGGATGAGATTTATGGATGTTCGAAAGAAGAGTAGATTTATGAGACAGAGTAATGGTACAGCATAGAATGTAGCATTTAGTTGTAATGTTAATTTTATTAGTGAATTGCTTCATAATCTGTAGTAAAAAGGCTTCTTGAAGGACATTCTGGACAGCTAATGGCACTATTTTCAATAAAGAGAGTGAAATAAAAACCTAGGGCATTTTTTGTTCTTCAAGTACTCTAGAAGGTTATACAATAGGTGGCAGGGAAAGGGATGGAGACAATGAAAAAGATACCAGTGAAAAATCAGCAGATGGAGATTGCTCTAAAATGCTAAATGAAACACATGTATTTAAAGTAATAAGCATTTTACGATGAGAAATTCCACCATGATCAATTTAATGGTTTTAAAATATTAAAATGCAATGAGACTAGGGAGGGCAAAAGTGATTTAAATATAAATCTATTGATTATAAACCTAAATGGGGAGGTTTTGTGCAGTCAGTTCAGAGACAGAGAAGGATAAGGAACAAGAACAGTCAGAGGTCTTTAAAATGACTGCTTTTGATCTAAGCACTTAACCAAAAATACAGGAACTTAAGGGTTGTGCCAATAATTTAGGATGATTCTTTGATGTTATTTAGGAAAGAAATGCAAAGTCCTTTTTCATCGGAACTCACTGTGAATGAACAAGAGAGTATCTTAGCAAAGTGAGTACATTACTACAGGGTCTTTTCAGTCAGGACTAAACCCCAACCCCCCCCTTCTTTTCTCAATGTAAAGTTCTAGGGCTTTTTCAGGTCGTGGTGTTAATTTTTCTTTATTCCTATTCTCCTTGTTGTTGCACTATAAGATCAGGCAATATTTTGTCTCCTGGCAAGTGTCTAGTTTCTGCTCTGCTTTTGTCCCCAGCTTTATGCACAGACATCTTTGCTGGCTTTGACTGAGCCATGTTGGCAACCTGCAGTGTCCTCTGCACAGACCAAACCAGAGGAGTACTACATTCACCAATCTGAAATAGTTTTTGCCAACCCATAACCTTGGTATATGGTCAACTTTATTTTCTTGGAGCTGCTCCTTCTTACTGCCTAGGTTTTTTTACCCCTAGAAGTACATATTTCTCAATCAATGCAAAAAATAAAGTTAAACTTTCTTGACTGATGGATTGATGATAGATTTCTCAAGAGCAAAGGGAAGCTTTCTATTTCAGTGTCAAATGCCATGAATTTCCAGACCTGCAGTATAATAAATCTAGTATGTAGCAAGTAGAGTACAACTGTGTGCTTAGAGGCAAGCAAATGGCTGACTGCTTTGCTAAATCAAGATATTTGTAGAGCAAAACATGCTGTACTTAAAGGAATGGAATAGACCATTTTTATTCCAAATGTTTATACAGTTTGAAAAGTGTTATTGCATTAGCCCCGTCAGCATGACTTACTTTGTTGGCCGGTCCTCTCTGCACTGCTTTTGCGGCAGTTTCCAGTTTGTACCCTACAAGAACTTACAAAGTAAATCTTGTGGTAATTTTATGGCATCCTAAGGTTCTATGCACTTGCTTTAGTGCAGTTGTTTTAGAAAGTTTCAATTTCTAAGTTAATATTAGACTTCTGATTTTCTTAACTTTCCTGATTCATGTCCACTTGGCCTATCCAGCATCCTATCCACCCTTAGAGCTGAAGCGACCAAAAATAGCAGAGATTGACTATGATACATTAAAACTGTAATAACGAAGAGTGACATTCACCTCAGGGTTGCAAGGCACTGTCCAGAAATTATAATTTTTACTGTAAGCAATGCCATGAGCCCTTTAGCCGTGTCAGACACGTTGGGCAGATATGACTCATAGATATGCTGTTTTTCTGGTAATCAGCTTTGCAACCTTGACCATCCAACAGTCTGTGAGGATGAGACCTGAGTGTGGCCATAGACCAGTGTGTCCTGGTTTGTCTTGAAAGGCAATCTGAATATATGGGCTGGGGGAAAATGGTGGACTTTAGTAGTCTGTATAGCTGACGTCCATGGCTGTGTCACAAAGTGCTCCTGTCCCTGGTGCAAATGTACAGACTGGAGCTAATGGCAATCACACTGCTGTGTTCAGTGGGAACATTCAGTAAAATGGCATTGGCATCTCCACAGGAAAGAGCATATCAAACGTGGTGTATTCACTGTTGCTCCTGCGGGCTGTTGAGGAGCTGACAGTTGTGAGAGTGCAATCGGCTGCTGTGAAAGATCAGAGAACCAGTGCCACTCACGCTGGCTTGGTAGCACAGGGTGTGAGAAAAGCTGGGAGGCTTTCAGGGCGATGGAGGCTCACCAGGGCTGTGCCTGGGGGAGTGCTGTGGGTTCAGCATGACCTGAATCAGCTGTTCTGCTCAGGGGTCTGGGGTGCTGCTGTCTCCTGTGTGGGTTAGACAACCCCATGGCTGGAGAGACTCCATCAGGCACAGCAGCTGCCCAGCTGCACTGATACAGCTCAGGACATCAAATCCACCTTGTTCTCTCTGAGCTGCTGCAGCCAAGCTGGTTCACACTGGCTCGACAGAGCTGGCTCTGCAAGCTCCAGCCATGATGTGCTTAAACACATGGTTAGGGGTGCGCCTGAAACTGTTGGGTTAATGGTTGGACTTGATGACCTTAGAGGTCTTTCCCAACCTTAGTGATTCCATGATATTATACCTGACCACTCTGACTAGTGTTGAAGACAAAGAAAAATATTCTGATACTATAAAAATCAATGAGATATTGCCATTGACTTCTTTGTGACTTCATGGCCAGAAAACTTCATACACACATTGATATTAATGTCAGTTTTTTCAGATCGCAACAGAAATGAAAATTAAGAATGACTTTGCAGCATTAAGTTAAACTGTCTACAGTATTTATTTTTCAAGTACTGATTTTGCTGCTACTCTTTGAATTATGCCAGTAATTTGTAATGGGTTACTGGAATGTGATTAAAATTTTTAAGCAAGTAACTTACAAGTATTAATTTGATTTCTTTCTCTTTAGAATTTTGCCAATAAACGAAGCAGCTGATTACCTGATTATTTGAAAACTATTACCTGATTATTAAAAACCATTACCTGATTATTTGAAAACTATTGTAATCTCAGTCATAAGAGGGAGAATTTTTTTAATGACAATTTACAGCTTATCAGAACATAAATTGTTTAGTGGTGTTTTTGCAAAAAACACTGAGCTTTAATCAGTCAGCTAAAATGATGATTCTGGAACAACAAATGTTTCAGGCACTAGTCTTTTATAGACTGCTATATAACTGATATGTGTAGATCTGCTGAACCCAGGTCTACTAACCCACTTGTTTAAACAGCTTGCAGGTTAGAAAACCTGTCCTTTCAAGACAGTTTCTTTTGAAAGGTATTTTTATTGGAATAAAATGAATAGGTTGATACCCCGTTCTTTTCCATAGAATACCAAATTACACTGGAAAGGTAAATCCTGTACATGTAGGACCAGTATCTCATTTGAGTACAGGAAGACTGGAAATGGATGAATTATCTGCTTATGGCATTCCTGGTGGTCTGATTTTGTTACCTTGTTAAGAGTGTTTTACCTTTTAAAAGCAGAACAAAGAAGTAAAAATTCCTTTTTCAAACACACAGCAATAGAGATTTCCTCACAGGCACCATCCTTCAACAGCAGCAGTGAAAGCAGCTCTGTGTGCAGACTCCAAGTCAAGTGAGAGGTAACCTAGCATCTGTGAATCACAGCCCTCGACTTTTTCGACTTGAGCTTTAACAACTTGTTCTTGCTCTCTTAAAGCACCTTCTGTGCATGATTGCTTTGAGAGATGTATTATTTCTCTTTGCTCTTTGAATAATAATTTCTTTCCTTGTGGAAAATTTTCTGTTTGAAGGAAGGGTATATAATAGCACTCAGTCAAGTCAATCTTTTTTCCTTGCCCCTCTCTTTTCTTTTTGATCAAATACTAACTGAAGACAGTTACAATACAAATACCTGAAATATTGTTTCCATCTTTGCAGTCAAAATATTCTTAAAAACAATTCCAGCTTCAGGGAAACAGGCTTATTTCTGTTTATGTTTTATCTTGACTCTGAAATGAAATACAAAATAATAGCTTGCTTAGGAAGACATTGAAACCCATATATTAAGCAGTAATGTTCTTATTCTACAAGATAATTACTATTGTGTAAACAAAGTTCAATATTTTCCTGTGTCAACATTGATAAGAATAGCAGAAGAAATGGCAACAAGCTCAGAGCTATTTTATGATCAAATACCAAACAAGTAATTTAATAATCCAATTCCAAATGAAGCAGCTATGTTTGAAGCAACTATTACACCCAGGCGTTTGCAGCTGTAATGGTATTTGTGTGGTATATAAAAGAAAGGCTGTCAGAAATCAAATTCTTGCTTTCTTTTGTTGCCCACACCAGAATTTAGGCCCTTTGCTATAAATTTTGCTACCTAATTTTGGGCATCTGTTCACCTGTATCTCACACATATTTCAGAATTATATCTTCGTTTGATTGACTAGTGCTCACTCAATCACAAGTTTTTCTTATGGCTAGAAGAATATCTCTCGTAAGTACTTTTTTTTTTTAAGACACTGTTCTTGCAGTTTCTCATTACTCTATTTTAAGATTGGTAAATGTAAATGCTTAGCAGTGTGGTAACATTCCCCCCATGATGGTGTATTTTAAAATAAATTTGCTGTGGTAAACAACAAAATAAAAAAACCCTATTCAATTGTTGTTCCTGTCTCTCAAGAAGCAAAGGCTTTTCAAGTGAATACTTTTTTTATAGCTACTGGTATATTTAATATGTCTTTTTGGAATCACATATCCTAAATATGCATTTTAGAAGTAACTTTAATTTTTTTTTTTTCAACACATAGCCTAAAATATGTACTCTAAAAGTTTAGGTCATAATACATATGAAGCTTAAAAAAAGTACGAAGTCCCTTTGAAGTAGAAAACATGTATTGAAAATGTCCATGCATTCCTAGATAAGGAAAATCTTAGATTTGATGAGTTGAGAATCGTGCAGAAAGGATTAGTGCATGTTAATTTAAACCAGAAGTGGAGCTCACAAAACAAGACTTTCTACATTTTCATTATGGCCTTCCAAATTGCACTTCTTCCATCAAGGTTATACAGTTTATTAAATATTCATAAAAGAGAACAAAAAAAAATTCTAATTGCAAATAAGTGCAGTTGATGTAGATTGCATTATTTATGATTCCATTTGTTAAACTAAGACAATAGAAAATGATGAAAGACATTAAGTGGACCAAAATTTAAGGTAAATTTAGCACGGAATGTTTTTTTTCTCTGTATTCTCTGATGGCTAGAGGTTCTTTGTTTGTACTATATGTGTCAAAAAGACTGATTATTTCTGTCTTAATAAAATCATCATTGCTGTATAATATACTGACATTAAATTTTTAGTGTCACTAGGATAAAAAAAGTAATAAATAGCCTTTCTGTATTTAGGGAGAAGTTCTCAACATCAGACAACAAGGAGTTTATTGTATTGACAAGCCCAAGCAGCTGAATTTCAAAATTAGGGCACTACTCTTCAAAAGAGATGGAAGCTCCTCTTTTCTGAGGACCTGAGTTGCAAATAGACACAAGTGGCCTCAAACCAGTGGCAACTTAATGACACTTTGCAATAACAACGCAGGGGAAAACTGTTCAGTTCATTTGGTTAAACAAAATCACGATCAAAATGGTTTATTGATTTATTAAAAACATTTAATCAGCAACCGGTGAACAATGGCTTTAATATTAATATCAACAACACAACAGAAAAGCAATAACGTTTGACAATTACAAAATGTAAATTAACACCTACAGTTTTTGAAATATCCAAATCTATCATTTTTGCTAGGATGCTGCAGGGGGTAGAAGCTGGTGGGTAAGAGCAAGGAAGGCAAAGGCAAGTCTCTTTCTTCTGCTGTCCTGAGCAGGACAAGCCTACGAACTATCTTATGTTGGTGTGAGTTATACTGTTGACTAAAGAGCTCCAAGATTTCACCAGAACCCCCTGGATTTGGAGCATTTCTCATCTTGACCTCACAGGTAAGGTATTCAGTTCCCTGACAAAACTCTGCACATGATGAGGAAGATTTCCAGACATTTCAGAAAACTCTTACAGTCCCACTGGGTGATTAAATACCCATTCCTTTGCACTCTGAAATTTTTTTCGCGTTTATCCTAGGCTAGTTATGTGTCCTGAGTGGTGCACAGTACATCTGGGACATGACTACCTTGCTAATGCTTGACTGAGATTGTAACTTCCAATTTCCTATTCCAATGTGTAAATCTGTAATTAAAATGAATCACACAAAATTTCTTCTTCTTTTGCAACCCTTGAATTCCCATGACTAAAAAGTTTAAGAGTTTCTAATTAAGAAAGATAATATACTCAGAGACTAATGAGACATACTGCTGAGGGCTGCTACAGAGATAGCACTTGAACCGAAACCCTGCATGAATATTAATGTGTCATATGATATGAAAATTGAACATTTATATCATGCAGGGTTTTTTATTGACTGGAGGAATTACTAAAGAAACTGCTGAGATTATCATATGGGCCCTGAGTCTGCTGCATTTTCTCACCCTGAGTGTCAGGCTCTGGGCAGACTGCTCCAGTTAATTCTGGAGTTGTAAGACATGAGCTGACCTTGGCCTCACATATGCTACTGAAAACAGTCATGACACGGCCAGAAAGTAATTACAGTGAGGCTACTACATTTCCCTGTCCTGGAAAGACTTCAGGGTACATAGGAGCTGGAGAACCAATTAGCAAGCCAAGATATTAGATAGTGAGATTTTGGAATCCCATTTTGGTCGTGGGATACTTTGAGAGACACCAACTGAACATACTCTCCTTCACTTTGCCGTTTCATAAATTCTTCCAGCTTCTGTAACACAGTTTAAAAAAGCTGCTAGTAGCAGTCAGTGATACTTGGAGTCATGTCCTTCCCATTGTGACAGCAAGCCATTAAGTTTAGGGGACTCAGAGCACAGAACCACCTTTAAGTAAACTTAGGGTGATGAAAAAGGATAAATTTGGCTTAAAAGATATATACAGTATAAAAAAAAGCTGTACAGTAGATATTTGGATTAAAATTCCACTTAAAAAGATTTAACCAGTCTTTTCTAGACTGGATTCTAAGTGAGAAGTCTCTATTTCATTCTCTTAACTTCAAAAGTTTACAGTGTATTGCAGAAAGAATTATTTCAGTTTCGCACATTTACTCTGTATTAGAGAAAGAATTACAACCTCTTTTACTGATAGATTTTTTAGACTTTTTTCCATGACAGCCCACAATTCTCTTTTAAATCATTGTAACACATATTCAAGTCATGCAAATATAGGATAACTTTTTAAACTGCAAGACAGTTAAATCATAGATGTTTGCAGCAATAGCCATCCTGTCTTGGATAAATATAGAATAATGCTGAACCAGATTGAATATCAAAGACAGGTGAGGGTCTGTTTAAGGGGTAGCTGAAGCTTGGGGAAGGTGTTTTCATTTTGGACAGGTGTTTTTAATTGGTCTCAGAGAAATATTGACTCTCATAGTATTAATAATAATTCATTTAATCAGGCACAACTAAGTTTGGATTGCCATTGTCAATTATTCAAGTGGAAATATAAGGTACTTAAAGCCCTGTTTCATCTCCAGTACAGTAAAATGATTGCGGTGATAAGTCTAAAATTTAACTCAATAACCTTAGAAGTCTTTTCCAACCCAAATGATTCTGAGAAATGTTTGGTGCATGCAGGTGTTTCCCTATATTCGAAACTTTTCCAAGAAGAGTTTTGTAACTCAGAGCATTGCGTTCATTTTCAGATGAGTGTTATTTGGATTGGCTTTACCTATTACCTGTTGTTAATTGTGTTAGTATTTCTCTTTGGCTGCATCTATAGCAGCAAAACTTCAGTGTCAGGACCTGTTCTTGGCATGGAACCCAGTGGCACATTTTGACCACAAGTACATCATTTAACTCTTCCAGTCTCGGAGGTGTATGGCTCCATCCAGACTGCCTCTTGGGAATATTTCCTAACAAGAGTTAATTTCCAAATTATTTCTAAGAATTTCTTGGGATGGTGGTTCATGACATGAGCCAAACATGTGAAAAGGCTGCTCCAGACACTTCAGAAAAGGGATGCTCAAGTTCCAACACCTGTGCTTGCTACCCACCATAATTAATTTACTAGTACATGTCTTTAAACCCTTCAACATATCACTTAAATCCAAACCTTAAAGGTCAAAAACCTTCTAACCAAAACTGAAAGGAAACACTTTAAATACAAACAGATAATAACTTTTCTGTGTCCCCTCATCTGGAAATGTAAGTGGAAGTCAGGATTTGCTAGAACGACTGTAATACAACTAACAGTAATATTATCCTGGATGGTCATCCTTGCTTCGATAAAACTTATAAAAATACACCTCCTTGCTGAAAGCTGACACTTTATTATAGACCCATTAGTGACAGGAGTAAGCCTCATGGGTGCCTGTGGCACAACACAAATCCTCTGTCGGTCCCAAGATCAGCCTCTTTATGCCAATTTTATTTTTCTAGCATACTCCAGGAAGGATTATGCAATTATGTTGATCTTTTTTTAGAGCCCTTTTTTTTTTTTTGATGCTCTTTTTTTGTGAGGGTCAGTTTGTGAAGCCACTGCAGAAATTCTGGGAAACTGCACTGTGGCTTGATCACACACTCTTTAAAGGATAGTGGTAGCTGAAGTAATTTTTTCCTTGATGTTTTTTCAATACATGAAATATGGCTTTGGAGAGGAATTAGGAAGGAGAGGAGGGCAGGCAAAGGAGGAAGCACTTATAATCCTGTCTGTCTGTAAGTGAGAATAAATCTCCAGAATTTCCCCCTTACCTGTCATGTACCAATAAATTATACCTTAATGTAGCTGCCAAAATAGATAGGGGATGGGATATTCTGTCTCATGGAGATCAGCCAGCCACTGGGCTTCTCTACAGCAGCAGCCTCCAGACCTGGTTTGATTATTATGATCACTGTTACAGAGTGAGGTTGATATTATTATTGCTGAAAAGATACAGGACTGAAACATAGCGTGTTATTGAACTTGCAATAGAACTGAAACCAAAGTTTCCAAAACGAGCTGCCTGAACCAGAATGGGCTCTTCTGCCTCTTGCAGCCAGCAGCCAGGAAGACAAGCTCTGAAGACAAGTTCTGAATAAATCCTTAAATTGCCAAATAAGAGGGTTGTCCAGAACTTTCTGTCACACGTGGACTAGATAGGGTCCTGGTCTGTTTGGCACCTTATGGGAGCAGAAGTTTGTTATTCTAGAAAGTCCTTCACTAGGCAACAAACCACTAGACAAATGTATTTTCATATAGGAAATAGTCTAGGGGGGAGGTGTTCTGGTAGGGGAAAAACCTTTTGTCACGGTCCTTTTTTCTTTCTGTCTTGCTGAGCAGAAATATTGCACTGCCATGGAATATTTTCTTAACGAACCTCTTCTCATCTGACTTTTGAATAGGCTTTAAGGAAAATTATATTAACTTTCAATGGCAAAGAAAGTCCATAACTGTCATTTTGATTCATCCTGTAGCTAAAAGTATAACAATGGAGCTGGCAAAACATATTCAAATGGATTGTTTTGGTCACAAAAAGTAGCTTGTCAAAATGTAAACTAATCATGGGAGTATGTTCATTCTGTTCTAATACTGAAGGAGAAAGTATTACAAATATAAGAAGGAGATTATTTCCACTTTTAAAGCACTCCCACTCAAATTTTAAAACAATTAAATGAGACCATTTTCCCTGTTCTAGGTCTGAACAATGATTAATTTTTTGTGTCTTGTAACAAATACGTTAATGCATCATATATTTTAAAATTTAATTGAACTATATATTAAACTTCTATGTTTCTGCAAAGATGTGGAATAAAAGGTAACTTCAGAATTTTCTGTGGATGGAGTTTGTTGATGTCTGAGCACTGTTGTACAGCTCAGTGTGCCCTTGCTGCTGAGCTCAGGCTGCACATGACCCCTTCTCCCTGGAGGCTCTACCACTGGCATTACTGACTTGGCAAAAGTTTACAGTGTGGATACAGAATGCCCAGCATCAGATTTTTGTGTATCCTCCACTCCGAATCAATTGAATTAAAATGTAACTTCTGGAATATTTACCGCATGACAGGATTGCATGAGACATGTTTACATAAACAGTTTTCCACGTGGGTGACTGCTGAGATGCAATTAGAAGGAAATCAGACGTGTGCTGGCAGTTCCCTAGGTGTGCCTGGGCCTGTGCCTCTCGGCCAGCTGGGTGCTCCCACAGCCACTGGAGAGGGATGCTCTTGGAGGGGAGCCTGCTGCTGGGATTTTAAATGCACCAGGCTGTTTTACATCTGTTTCAGTTTTAAAATTCAACTGAGATTTTTCAGAGGTATAGGCATATACTAATATGCATCATAGTATACGAATAAATACCAAGAAGTTTTCTGCTATCTTCTGAATATTCTCAGTTATTAGAAAAATGTCCAGAATTCTATCAAAATACTGTGGGATTTTTTTTGGTTTTTGTTTTTTGGTTTTTTCAGTTGTTCCCCACCATTTTATTATATCCTCTCCCTTAGCAATGTAATTTATATATTGCAATTGTTTCTCAAAATCAATGTATTGGTAAATAAGTAGCAGGAGTCTTCTCTTAATGGAATGGAAATGATAGTGCTAAGCATGTTATGACGAATGGGCCTTTTTCATCCATTCACATCAGCTAATTTCATTCACCTGGTGGTAATGAGCCAGTGGGAAGGAACCATAAGCACCTCCTAAAGACCATCCTTAGATGGGTCAGACACTTAACGTGAAAGCTGACCTGACTCCTCACAGGCTCACACGATTCCTAACCCTGATCCAATGAAAGGAGTAAGAACAGGTGGCTGTGGCTGGAGAAGACATTGACCTCATCAGTAGCAACCTGCACAAGATTTGATTTAGTCTGAAGATCTGGATCTGCAAGTCCTGGGATATAGACATTGCTTGACTTGGCAGATGTTTTTGAATGTTCCACAGATTTGGTCAAACATTTATGTTATGGTCATTTCTAAAATATAATTAGTGTGACAGATGTAGCAAGGAAAACTTATCTAGCTGATACAAAACCTGGCCAAATTTCAGTCATCACCACCTACGTACGAAAAATAAATGCTTTGGTGGAAAAACCCAGCAAACAGTTAAACTCTTTTACTTGCTGAGGATTATCTTTTGCTATTAAGGTCTGATTTATTCTGTGATCCTACATTCAGGGATATTCTGTTTTCAAATATGCAAAGAACATCACTGCAACTGATGACTCTGCACGGCATTCAGAAAACTCTGCCTCAGTTTTGAAAATCCTTTTCATTCCCTGCAGTGTGTGTGCCACGTCTTTCAACTGCTGGCTATAAAACACTGCTGCCGTCTGATGAGGCACTTGAGGGAGCCTGAAAAGAGACTGATTGTCTTACCCAAATGGATGTTTTAAAAGCTAAGAAGGCAAATTGCACCTGCAACTCTGTATTGAGAGTCAAAGTCGGCATTTGGTCCAGCACTCTGCAATGAAATTTTAGCATTCTCTCTTTAGTCTTCCAAAGATTCCACTCCATCTCATAAGGCAGAAAAGACAAAAGGCCATACAAATATGCCTTAAGTGAAAAATTTTAATAACCAAGAACAGAAGCAACACAACTACATTTAGTAGAAAATATGGTTTATTTGGAGTGCACAGACATAATTTTTCTGGATTTGAAAAAACACTCATAGAACTGAAGCTTCAGAGACACGAAGTCCCAGAGATGATGAACATTAAAATGATATAACATTATATGCTAGCTCATCTAAACAGAAAAACAATATCACTCTCACATTCAGTTGATGATCTTAATAAAAGCAGTGGAGACACAGAAAGTTAGAAGCCAGAAAGGGGGAGCTGTTAGAAAGGGGGCTGTGACAGCTGACATACTGCTTCTGCATTTCAAGGGTCATTAACTTACTATCAAATAGAGTGGAGCACCTGCCTTGACATCTGGCTTTTCAAATCTATCTCTAATGACCAGAGAAACTGAATTTAAATTCTGCAGCTACTGGCAGGTGCTTTTTTTAAGGGGTGTGCCCCAAGGTTA
>VZRL01006030.1:154705-171012 GCA_013397895.1 Origma solitaria
AAAAAAAAAAAAGGGCTGCATTTTATCACTACTACATCCACCAAAAACTTTACCGTTAAAGAGCAGTTTTTGCAAAAAGCTGCATAACTTTCCATGCCAGTTATCTTGATTTTACAACCTGAAATTTTCTTTTACTGATTATAAAGGGAAGAAACAGAGAGACAGTCCTGAGGATTGTCACCAACTCAGTTTATTAGAAGTCATGTATGTAAAATGACGTAGTTACATTTTAAGATGCAAAAAAATCTGTACTAGCTGTCCTTAACTTCTGTAAACTGTGGAACTAACATTTCTAAACAATAATGTAATATGGGGTCTAATTTAAATATTCAAGATGAGCCAAAATTCCCAGTATACTAAGAGGACAAGAGTACATGCCTTTGAATGCCTCAGAGGAGGTCCTATCTTCCCACCTTAAATTTAATGAGGGAACTTGATTTAATATTTACTCAACTTCAATGCAATCTTGGCCTCTGAATTCAATATCCAGTGAAAATGATGCACACAAAATCTAGTTTGCTGGAGAATCCTATCAACAGTCTCATTCTTGATTACTGGATACTGACACAATCTAGAAGAGTTTCACCCTGGTCTGGTGGATTTAGGAAAGTTTGCTGGAGGCAATAACAAGTTCAAGGGGAGAATATATCTGAACATGAAAAAAAATGGAGTATTTCACTTCATAGCATGATTCACTTCTCTCAGCTGGTAGTTTTTGAAAAGGAGTACTTGGTAAGCACAGCATATGCTTGTCCGGGGTTGTGTCACTAGTCAGTGTTAGAGGCAGCTGAATAATTTTAAGAAGAAATTATATTTTTAAATTCTTGTTAGTAGATACTGTTAGACAGCAATGTAGTATTACTGGCATAGCACTTTGTTGTGGTACACTTCCTATTTTTTTTTTCTCATTTTTGATCTAGCTCCATGAAATTATGCTTCCAAAATGTGACAGATTTTGCAGTGGAACATAACCAGTGACATTATTTTGTTATTTCATGCAAAATTTCATATCTAAATTGCATATTGCCATTGCCCTGGCATTCTAATTGCATGGTCCACTAGACTCCAATATCCTGCAGCAGGGAGCATTAGTCAGCACAGAAAAAAACAAACATTCAGTTGCTCAATATAAAGTTAAGAATACAGTCACTAATGTGTATTAAACGATGCTTTCCTTCAAATTGGATGAAAGGGGCATTTTTCTGTGGACTGTACAGTTTCTTTGAGATTCATATTGTTGCCTTTTGGCTGGTAGAAATGTGAAGCAGACACAGCAGTAAAGGGAAAACAGAATATTACCTCAGTTTTTAATAGGATCCTATGTGCACAACTCGTCAAAGGCAGAAACATGCCGAGAAGCGCACCACGTACAGCGCATATACAGATTTATGGACCTCACAAATTGGCATATCTACCTTAAATCCCCCAATAAGAAACTTAATAAATGAAGTAATTGTCTCCCAATTTTATTTCCACCACCCCCCCCAAAAACGACTACTTCCTAGTTTGCAAAAACATGTTCCAGAGAGAAGGCTCTGTCCAAGGTTGGAGCCTCTAGTTCTGAGATAGTTTGAATATTTGGTCTTCCCCCTTTGCAAAACCCACAAACTAAGCTAAATATCGGACTACAAGAATTATAAACATGTAGGGCTGGATACAAGGAGTGTGTACAGAGGGTACAAGAAAAGAGAAAGGGTATAAAAATACATAAAAAGGGTATAAAAAGACAAAAAACCATCAGCCGTCAATATCATGGAGCATGTCTTATCACACGGAAGATATTTTCTGGGGATTAATGTAGGTTTAGAAATTAAGAAATTTTTTATGCAATAGCAACGTCTTTTACTCTTTGGATGGATCTAGGCCCTTCACATGTAAATGTCATTGTAGACAGGCATGGGCTATTGCATCCTCCATGTCTTGGTCATGGCAAAGTAAGATATTCAATAAAATGCAGATTGTCCTGCATCTGCATGTTACCAAGTTTCAGTTGGATCTCTCTAACAAGGATGAACTTTTTCATAAGTTTAATTTCTGAATTGTTGCTTCTTCCACAGGATTTAATAATGTGGCTCTGGTTGACTTTTGAGGAAGGCAAGTTGGACCAAGATTGGTAGCTTATTCAGAGTGCCTTAAAACTGGGACATATTATTCAACTTGAGATGATACAAATCTGTGCCCGAGTTTATCAGCCATATTTCCTTATTGTAGACTTTATCCTTTTATACTTTTCAGGTACCAAAAGACAGACAAATTGAATTCTACCTCAAGCTACTGAAAAGCAAAGTGGGACAACAACTTGCTCAAAACTATCATTTTCAGGCTGAAATCCTGCAGGTCTGCAATGATAGATGAACCTGTAAAACAATTAGATGCACTGATTGTTGCAGTTGAATGGAAACACTTTGCCAACATCTCTCAATTTGCTAAAATCATTCACCTTGAAAGTGACTTATCAGAAGTCCTCTTAGCTTATATGTAACGGTGAGTGTAGCTACGTGTAACTGTGTCCTGGATATATGAAAACAGGTTTGAAACTGGAAATGAAATGGATGTTTTCACCTACCTGCTCAGGAACACCACTGCACATATTTATGCTGTTTCTGGACTTGTTTGTTCTGTGCTGGTGTCTCTGGATTCATCAGTTTGAATCTGTTTCTTGGGGATTTCTCCATTGTATGACACAAATTGTCTTTAATAACTTGCCTGATTGACTGGGGGCAGTCCTAAATGACAGGTTAATGGTTTTGGTATATCACAGAAATGCAAGACTCATTCTATCCCCACCCTCTGCTAAATTTTCACATGCTAGCCATTTTTCTACATAATTGCCTACTTTTATTTTAATATTATTCAGAAATAGCTAATTCAGATTAGGTCAGATACTCTCAGGAAAGGATGTAAAAGAAGCAAGAAGCATAGCAATTGTGAGGAGAGATATGAAAGAGCCATCTTCTGAATATGGCCTTCAAGAAATGTTGGATAGGATACCTCCAGCTGGCAAGAGTTGACAAACACACAGAAAAGATGACTTATTTTCATGGTATGACCACAGCTAGGACCTGTATATGGTTGGGCTCATGGTAGATGACAAAATGATAGACTCCGTTTAAGTGGAGACGGTGTCCAGACCCAGTGCGCACCCACTTAGTGAGGTTCAAGAGAAGGAATTACCAGCAAAAATCTGATCCAAGATAAATCATGCAAAATTAAGACCTGCTATAGTTCAACTTATTGAATTTGCTATCCAGAAGTTTGAATTTTTTTTTATTCCTATTGTTTTTCTACAGTTTCTCAGTCATTTCAAGCTGTACAAGAGCTCTGTTTTGAAGAGGCGGCCTTGGAAAATAAAATTAAAAACCAACTAATCAAAAACCCCACACCAGTCCAAACAAGCAAACATTCAGTTACAATTATTTCCCAGTCTGTTTTACCATGAGGCCATGAAAATAATTTTACTGGCACAGGGAGAGGACAGTGATGGGGCCATGCAGCTTCTCTTGGCACCGTTAGTTCTTGTTAGTTTGAAGGGACCACAATTTTGGCCTCAGATGCAGGAGGCTATAGAAAGGAGTACTCTATGAAAATATTGGATTCACAAAAACTTTCGTTTTCAGAACAATTGCTTAAATTTTAGAATGCTGGTAGGTCTTTCCACAATCACATATGCTTTTAATGGTATGTGTGTTGCTAAGTCAGCTAAGTTCTTGCAAATTTTCCTTTTTGATAGAATTTACAAATAAATATATGTATAAACATTCTTCTGGAAAAAAAAAAAAGATGCAACACTATGCTGAAGGCTTTCATGTGTTTGAAGTTCTGGAACTGAAAAAATATATTTTCTGAAGGAACTGATTTCTGTTGTCATCTGTTCTCATAATGATCTGTGTGAAATGAAAGATGCAATTAGCCAAGCATAGGGAAAATCAAATTGCCATAATCAGAAACCAATCCTGAATGCTGCAAATTTTCCAGACAGCAATCAAAATGAACATGAAGGGCAGAGACATTAGAAGCTCCAGTGTTAAAAAGGAGAAGCAGTAAACTAAGTTGGGTGAAGCTGTCAGTTATGGTCTATGATAATGCAAAACAGAAATGATTTTTTTTACCGCTGATTTTTCTGATATTCTGCTTGTTACAGATTATGAGGAACAACAGTAAAATGAGCACCTTATATGGAGAAAGGCACAGATTTCTGATTAATATTAGTGAATTTTGTTTGAGCTTTAATGCTGTGTGAGTCAGAAATTTCAATTGAAATAAGAATGTGTGGCATGCACTGTTCAAATCAAGAGGAATGTAAGCTTTATTTTACTCAGTTGCATTTGTGATTGGTGTAAAGGGGCAAGTGACTTTCTGAAAGCAAGTTGTTGATTTCAGTTAGGAAAGTTCATTATGAAAATAAGTTTCACTCAGGCAAATTATCAAGGCTGAAGTCCATCTTAAGCGGGAGTTAAGTCCAAAACTAAAGAGGTCACATCATAGCTTCCTAGATTTCAAAGAAGGCAAGAGATTTCCTGGTGGAAAACAATTCCACCAAGATGTGTGTCATGCTCTTTGATATAACATATCCACATCCTTGAACGTGGAAGCCAACAGCTCTCATGTTCAAATCAGCAGTTTGGCATTCAAAGGGTGTTACTAAAAACAGTTACCTCTAGAAATTAGGCATAGGATTTTGCCAGAGCATAAATGAAGTAGCCAATCCCCTTCTACCAGATGAGTGCTAGAAAAACTCAACATTTCCTTAAAGACATTAAGTTCTCGGGAATGTCTGTTTGAGTGAAAGCCCCACAGCAGCAGTTCCATTACTCCCTTGGGCTGATACCATTTGTATTCTGAGAGCAAATGCAGCTCCCCAAGGCAGCATGTCAGCCTTCTGGTGCTTGCCAGTGCCCTCCTGGTAGCTGGAATTTTTGACTGGGAATCATTGCTGTGAACAGCTGAAGCAGAGGCTCCGCCAAGTTTCCCCATTTCCTTATTTATGTGAAGTGTCAGTACAGGCAAGTGTCAATACAGGGAAGTGTCCTCTTCTGGGGCTTTTCTCCAGCAGTCTCTGCTTTTCTGGTCTTGTCATGAATTTTGCTAGGCTATCGGAGGCTATTTAATCATTTAACCCTGGAGCTCTGTAATCTTTCTTTCCCATCCCAGCACTATCTGTACTACTTGGAAGGGAGAGTCACACTGACCATCGTTCAGCAGCTGAGGTGCACTCTGTGGATGTGGGAGACCAGGGATCAAATATGCAGAACACAATTCAGTTTGAAATTAAGTGAGCCTTTAAAACAACCTGGCTGATGACCTCTGCAAGGTTATAGCTCGCTCACTTAAGCCATGCGTAAAGAACAGAGAGATTTTTAAAAACCTAATTTGTTTCTCTGCCATTAGCTCTGTCTTTTTTTAAAATTCTCTTTGACCACATTCCCATCCCTGCTTTGGAAGAGTAGGATTGTTCACAGATTTTAGACACTGAGGGAAATATATTGATTATAATCTCTCACATTCTCCATAATACTTTAAGACAAAAAAAATCCCCAAATATCTGTGATTGAAATGGAACATATTTAGAAAATGACATCCAATTTTAACTTAATTTTCAGTAAAATAAGTCCTCCATGTCTTCTGGTAACTTTGTTAAATAGCCTCACTCTTAAAATATCATGCCTGAATTTACACAGCTTCAGCTGAACACCTTGACCAGTTTTTGCAGGAATTTTCTGGATGGGAGCCTTCTCAGTAATCATTTCTGTTTCTTTTCTTGGAACTTTTGCATGTCAATGATGCTGAATTTCTCATCAGTCATGTATATGAATGACTCGTTCCTGAACCTTCTCAAATTTCTCAACTTCCTGCTTGAATTGCAGATACAAGATGTAAAACAAGGACTTCAATCAGAGCTGTGTCAATCTCTATGCAGAGGGGTGTTAGACTTGTTTCTTCCACTTCATATTTTCCTGCATATACTTGCAAGACTGTATTAGCTTTTTTGCTCTCATTTTTGGCAAACGGTTAAGGCTCATACAGGACTTAACAAGAGAAATCCTTTTTCTTGACAAAGACTGAATTGTAAGTTCCTTCATATGCGACTTTATACTTGGCTCTTTTGAAAATGGACCATGAAAGAGTAATTCTATTATTTGCATCTCTAGCTCACGGATCTTATCAGTAATGATTTTTAGTAATGATTTTTTCATTTGTTCTGGGCTAATGATAAAAATAAATCATCAGCTTAGGGAAGATTCAGTCCTCATTGCTCAGCCTGGAGAAGAGAAGGTTGTGTGGAGACCTCATAGAACATTCCAGTATCTGAAGGCGCATAAAAGGAAACCAGCGAGGGACTCTGCATGAGGAGCTGTGGTGATAAGACAAGAGGTAATGAGTACAAATTGCAAGACAGGAAATTTGAGTTAGCTATTCGGAAGAATTTTTACTGTGAGGGTGGTGAGACTCTGGAACAGGTGACCCTAGGAGACTGTGGGCGCCCCAACCCTGGCAGTGTTCAGAGCCAGGTTGGATGAGGCCTCGAGCTATCTGGTCTAATAGGAGGTGCTTCTGCCCATGGCAGGAGGGGTTGGGACTGGGTGATCTTTAAGGTCCATTCCAACCCCTTTTATATTATTCTGATTGGAAAACACTAGGCATGCATCTAGGTATGGATAATTCCATTTAAAATTACACAGCGAAAACCACTTCCTAAATAAATAACAACATTGTTTTATTTTTTTTGTTTTTGAACTCTAAACACTGCATGGTAACAAAGCCTTGTTTGATAGTAACAATTTTTGTTTAGGAAATTTTCAACTTTAAACAAGTCACTGCCATCTGACTTGCTGCCAAAAGACCCTGGAGGTGCTTCTATTCTCTTATCAATAATAATGAAAGACTATTTTAGGAATATTAATAACCCTGTCAATTGAACTATTGACAACGCATATAATAACTATCTAAAGATGGTTTAAAGTCTCCTCTTTTCTGAATACTCAAACCAGAAAGGACTAGAATTGTATCTTGCCAACCAACCAGCTTTTAGGTAGCCAGATCTCAGAATACTTTCACTCAGTTCTGTTTTCTGTGTGTCGACCAGGGAGCTTGGGGCAGCTTTAAGTGCCCAAATACCCAGTAGGGAGAGGGTCAGTGAAACCACACAGTAGAAAACAGACAAAGATTGAATCTAACATGTTCATTGTATTCCAGACTTTGGAATTCAAAATCTTGAGTTAGGCACTTTCTGAAATTTGGAATGTCTTTAAGTTGGGACAGGATGGGGAAGAGATATTCTACTCCTCTTCAAAATATGTGCCACTCTACAAATCTTAGAGGCCCATAGGAAGGAAAAAGCATGAGGAAAGATGTGCACAGCTCATGTTAAGGTGTGCGCTAGCAGAAAAGAGAATGGTATCTAGTCTCCAAAATATGCCTAGGTATTTGACGTTAAATAGCTCTTCAAGAAAGGGTCCACAAATTTCCAGTCTTTATTCTGTCTTAGGAGAGGTGGATGCAGAGAGTGTGGGCTGAATTGTCTGCTCTACCTTCTTCAGAGCAGGACTTTGAATATGGCCTTGCAAAGGGTGGTCTGTTGGTGCCCTCTGTTCCTCATGGCACAGAGCAGTGAGGTTGCAGATGGGGACCCTTGTGCATGTAGGCATATATGTGGTCGTCTCAGGGTTCTTCTGAGACATTTGGCTCTCTCCTGGTGTCAGACTAGTGGTGTTTCTGCATTCTGCTTAGACCAAATTCAAGAAATCTCTGATAATAAGTGGGTCTTTAGTTGTTACTATTAAATAAGCAAAAGAGAACACTAATATAGTCAGACTAAATGTATGGGTGCCACGCAAACATGTTACTTTATAAATGATACTATGTGAAAAGACCAAATCTACAAGATGTATGCACGCAACACAAAAGACACTTAGGTGATAAACTTTGCTGATGGTTTTCATAGAATCATGGAATGGTGTTGGAAGAGACCTTAAAGATTTCAACCTCTCTGCCATGGTCAGGGAACCCTCCACCTGACCAGGTTACTCAGAGCCAGAAACTGAATTCCAAGTAGAGCACAGCACTGCACCAATATTGCTCCTTCTACACCTTTCCAATCTTGTTTGCTTTTTTCTTTTTTTCCCCTCTACAATGGGGAAACGCCTTCACTTGAATCATCTGAAGTAAAGAAAAAGTCAATAGCTCACTTTACAAGTAATGGGAGCATTGATTTTGTTATCTAATACCCAAATCGAATTAGCAGCTAAACAGAAATATCCCTGGCATAGCAGCACAGGGGAGTATATAACTCATTGAGGCAGACAATATGCTGATGGCATAAACTCCTGAAGTTCCTCAAAGGTCACATATTCAGGATGGATATTTTTCCTCTTGAATTTTTTTTTCTGTCACACAAGACTGAGCACAGCCTATTTATGCTATCCTATCAAGGATGCCTTGATAGTCAGAGATGTTAAAGTCATGTGGATTCAGTTATCAAATCTCCATTTGAAGAACTGAATCTGTTTAATTTTGTGACCATACCTCTCAGACAAGACAGTTTTTGTGGGCTTGTGTAGGTTTAAACAAAGAGAAGATTAATATCTCTACCCAATATTTGAGACCATGACAATGTATTATGCAATGCCAGTTGTACTGCACAATGGCTTCCCTGGGTCACTGTAGAGAGAAGGATTCATCTCACTGAATTTGACTACATAAAATTTAGTTTACTGATCTCAGTATCTCCATTGAACTCTATCTACCACCAATATGAAAGACATATTTACAAAGAGCAATGCCCCTGACCTATAAGAATTTTGGGTTAAGATTTGATAAATCATTATCTAAATGTACATGTTTGGCTCTGTTGACTGGAGAGGGACTGTAGACAACTAAATTAAAGTCTTAGCTTTATCTGCAAAAGTTAGGTAAAAGCCAACAAAAGTTATTCCCTCACATGTAACTTGTTACTAAAATTTTAATCTTTTATTAAGTCTGGTAAAATACTGGACAGTTCCTTAATGATGCCAGGAATAGCAAAATTCTATATTATAAAATTTTAAAAGCTTCTAATTCCTAAAATCAGTCTTTTAAATTAAATTTTTCTAGCTTGTTTGAAAAAATAAAAATGAAGTAATAAAAAAATAAAATAGACAGGTATGATTTTCCTTTAAATGGAGTGGAAGGTTTCCAGCATCATATGTTCATCTAGGTACTCTCAAACTTAATTTCCATTTCCCCTTCAATTTGCCCAATGCTGAAGTAAAACTTACTAGTTTGAAGTTCTGGATTATTGTCAAAGCAGCTCTTAAGGACAAGCGCAGCATTTTCCATCCTTCAATATTCCATGATAATAGATTAAAGTCAGGTTTTGTTTTTCTTACCTTGGAACTTTCTGAGGTCTTTCATCTGGCTTTTAAACCTCACAGCTGTTAATCAATTTGGTTTAGCACTTCCCTGTTAACCTTGCCTGTACATTACTTGCACAGGTCTGAAGAATATATCTCACCAATGCACCCTGAGACTAAACCCAGCATAAAGAAATTCCTGTATTGTTTTATATTCCCTCTGTTGAGCAGCCATTGTAAGAGAGGCAAAGTAAAGGCAAGGTCAATAAAAAAGTTGTTCAACTGGAAAAAATTGAGGGTTTTTTATAAAACATTCACAATGGTGGCTTAAAAGTTGAATATCGGTACTAGGAGAAAACTTCTGACTTTATAACAACTTTGTGAAAACATCATCTTAATGCTCATTAAGATTCGGGCAAGAAAATGGATTAGTAGGTATTTTAGAAAAAGAATAGAGAAGAAACCAGCAACATTTATCACTGTAGAAATACATCTCATTATCACATCTTAAATACTGCACATAATCTGGTTTTCTTGTTTCAGAAAGTCTGTATTAAAAAATCCAGAGAGGATCATAAAGATGACTAAAAGCATAGACTGAGACTGGAAAGAGATTGTCTGGGGGAGGCAGGGATAATGATAGCATATAATAAAAGTCTCTTCAGATTTTACAGATCTTGAGTGTCATGCAGAAAATTAAGACAGGCTTAGTAGATTCAGCTGATTCCAGCAGGTGATGGGTTCAAAACCAACAAAAGTTGGCACTGGTGTGTATATGGTGTATGGTTTAGGGGCTAATTCCTTCTCATGGGATATAACAGATGCTAAGTTTTACATGGGTTCATTAAAAATCTTGAAAATCCTGTGAAATGTATTGGATATAATGGTACAGAAAGAAGGGTCTCTGGCTCAGGAAGTCCATGAGTTATAAATTGCTGGAGGCTGGGAAGAAGCTTTGGGTAAGCTGCAGACTTTGCTGTGTCCTGAGTCTCCTCTGTTGTTGGGCACTATGGACAAAATGCCAATACTTGTATGTCATATCCAAGTGTTTGCAACTTCTTTTCTCCCCAGGTGCAAGCAAAATGGTTATTTATTAGACACAGATTTTCTATTTCTGTATCAGAAAAGTATAATAGAAAATATTTATTGCTTTTCCTCTCTACCCACTCCTCAGATTTCTTTAAATTTGGAACTTAGATTTTCATTTTTCCATTGTTTAGTTGAGTTACTGTTCCATTATTTTTTTTAGTGAGGATATCCATGTAACTTGAGACTTTTGTTATGCTTGGATCCCAACCGTCCTTTCCCTCACCCCAGTCTGTATTTCTTGCTTTCTTCTGTCAAAGAATGGTTTCCTATCTCTGTTTTAATGTAGAGAGAATAAAGAAGTTGCTGATGCATTTGCCCTGTTTGTGCAGCAGAACTGAAAAGTTATCTCCAGCTTCTTATAAATTAAAGATTATGTGATTTAACAGGAATGATTCTATCCTAAACCTGTTCAAAGCTTTCATTTTAATGCTTCATAAAAGAACACTCACTTAAAACAAAACCCCAGCAATTAACACCCACATAGACTCCAGCTGCAGGGTTGGGTTTTTAAAGATATTTTTTTCATTCTCTATGAGATTATTTTCAGATCTAATTAGTAAAATGATATCAGCTCATTTTGCTAAATGTCTTCTCCTTAAAATTACCTTCCCCATTAGACAATTAAGGATTTACTTAAGGTGTGATGTAGTAAAGTGCTAATTAATGGAAAGCATATCCACACACTCTAATAAAGTGATGTACCATGGATTTTTCAGGATGTTCTTATTTGGGAAATAATTTCAGCTGCTAAGATATTACTTGGGAAAAATTAATGTAAGGTATTTCTGGTGGAAAGTGGAAAAGCACATAGAATTTTAATTTTTTTTAAAAATATATGTTTTTGAGCTCATGATGCCATGAATATTAAAATAATTTCTCAGATTTTTTTTTAGTTTATTATACATGATGTTCAAGATCATAGGAATGTGGGATAATTCAGTTTGGGAGGGACCTTCTGGAGGTCTCTATTCCAACCTTCTGCTGAAAGCATGGTCAGCTATGAGGTCAGACTGGGTTATTCAGGTATTTATCCACTCAGGTCTTGAAAACTTCCAAAGATGCATAACCTCATTAGTATCAGTGTTTCACTATCCTTGTGGCATTTTTTCTTTTCCTTATATTCAGACTGAACCTTTCCTGGTTCAGTTCCTGAGATACTGCTTCAATCTCTTGCAATACATCACCATGAGCAGTCTGGCTCTATAACCATTTCCTGATATTTAGTCAGAGTTCTGATAATTTGCTGTTATGTCTCCCAAAGCCATCTCTTGTCCAGGTTGAACAAATCAGTTCCCTCAGCCTCCCCTCAAAAGCCACCTGCTCAGCTCCCTGATCATCTTGGTGGCTCTGTGCTTTTCAACAAAGGTTTGATTAAATATCAAATATATCCAAAGTTCGTGAATGTTTTAAGAACCATGCTTATTCAGGCTCATATTAATACGTTGCTTAAAAAATTCACATTAATTTTAACAGTAACCAGAAGAGAAAAATGGCAGTGCATATCAAGGAAAGCAGTATTTTTATATAATTCAAATGAGCAAGACAGCTTATGATCATCTTTACCTTTTTTTATCTGAACAAATACCATACCTTTCAAACTGTCTCAGCACCCTCTTTTTCCCTCATACCTTCCAATACTGATATCAAGCTCAAATAACACTGTAAATCTCACTACTGCATTGCTTTCCATGTGCTAGGAATGTCTGAGTTTCATCTTGGTGTGCTGAGGAGCTTCATTTTAAGTCACATTGTTGTACTGCCAAAAATAAAAGGGATGTCTGGAGTGGTGCCAGCTGTGTGGCTGCAGTCATGGATGCAGCCCTCATTACTCTGTTGAGTTGTGAAGAAACACAGCTTCCACATTCCGCAAAATGCCGTGTGAAGCCCTGAGTACCTGCTGTGGATCTTGCACATGCACCCTGACATGGATGTGCTGCTACCAAAATGCAGGCTGGATGTTCTGAATACAGCCACATGTGTTGAAATTACAGCTGAAACATCTGGGGAAAAATAATTTGAGTGGCAACATGAATTTTTCATACCCAAACTCCGTAGAACACAATGTATTTCTATTGCACTGCACTTCCTACCAAATTCTAAGTCATAGGCTGCCTCTGTGAGTCTACTACAATTGTAAGGACAATTACTCCTGACAAGATACTTGGGTAAACTTTGAACTTCAAGACTTTGAACTTCAAGCTGTCTTGGATGAGATGAAGATGAATGAAGTCTGTACTTTCTGACTCACAAAATTGGATGTATGATATTTTCTTGACTTCTCACTTATTTTTTATCTTTTATTTAAGACAGCATACTGCCAGACCTAGCTATTCAACATAACCATAGAACAATCCTCAGTGCAGTAATATTAGTGCTACAATGGTAATCTGAACTTATAGGAGTACATCAATAGTTTTTTTTATTAATAATATATTTTTTGCCAGTTACACTAAAGAAGCCTGAGTCACAACTTCCCCATTTGTCAGGAAAATGGTCACAATACCAAGGAATAAGGAAACTGATCCTTTTACTAAGGATGTTCAGAAATTTCACTACAACAGATTTTAAATGAAATGAAGAATTTCATTTAATGAAAGGAAATGAAATCTTGTGATTTCAGTGAGGATCAGTTTGGCAAGCTTTGGTCCAGTTCTCTGCACTTCAGCTCATGCCATGCCATTTGCTTCTTTGCACTTCAGTGCAAAATTTTCCCCTCTTTTTTTAAACCTTTCCCTTCCTCACTTTCTTCTCCCATCTTGCCTTTTCCCTTTCTTTTCTGATTTCAAAAATTCAATCCCTGGAATTTGTGCAATTTGCCTTTTTTTCACTGCCCCTCATTTCTTCCCAATGCATTGTGTTATATCCGCTCCATTTGCAGATTTTCTGGTTTCGTTCCACTTGCCTTTTGTTTGATCATATATCCAGGAGATAGTATTTACCTAAATCAAAATTCAACCAAGAAAAGATCAGGTTTTTATTTTTTAACACTATTTTTCCCCTGTTGTACATGTGCCCATAGTTTGATCTACACCAGCCAAAATGCCTGAGGCTGATGCAATGTTATCCCTTTTATTAAGATATTCCTATGCACACTGTCAAGTGTGTGCTCTTTGTGACCTTGTACTCTTCCAAATAATCATAGGCTTGCAGAATGATTTGGGTTTGAAGCTGTCGCTGGGGATTATCTGGTCTGATTTGCTGGTCAAAATTGGTTGCTCATGCCTAATGCTCTAGTCTGGTCTAGGGTTTAGGATGGTCTAGGGGTGATGTAGTCAGTACAGCCAACCCCTTAAGGTAAGAGTGTTTAGTGATATAGCTACAAACCATTCACATCTGGTTGGTCCACTGCCAAAGGTAGCCCCTGCACAATTTTGTTAACAAATTCTGTTTCTCCAGTCAGCTTTCTTTATCTTCGACTAAAAAATTTGTACCAGTTCAGAAAGTAACTCGTCTCACCTCAGACATATATCTGATAACATTCTGCCTCACCTTGCCTAGCTTTCCCCTTGTGACATCAAATTAATTTGATTGCCACAAAAAGATAAACTCTGGTGAAGCTGCCTCTTCAGAACAGGTAATTTAATATCTATGATCAGGTTTTCATCAAGCAGTGGCACATCATTATCACTAGGAATGAAAATCTAGAAAATAAGTATGCACAGTTACTGGAGAGATCTCCGTTAAACTCTACCAGAAGAGAATTCACCAGCCCAATAAACTCTACCAGAAGAAAATTCACCAGCCCAAACTCTACAAAATTCCTTTCAACACATCAGAAAGTACGTCTTGCAACCTATAGTGTCCAGTGACATTCTGGTGACCTAAAGACAGTTCTGAGAGTTGATTTTCCCAATGTAACCTTTTTCATTGCAGTAGACCAAAAGAAAAATAATGTTGCGATCTATTCCAGCTTTCATTTTGATTCATTTCTTTTACAGTCTATTTCTTTCTGCAAAATGCCACTACATCAACTGGATAAGGGAGGAAAAAAGTTTACAAATCAGCAAATTATCCAAAGATAAAATTCTCTCTTTGTCTAACTGATTAGAAAACATGTTGTGAATAAAATGTTTTGTTCTTACTGGATTATAAAAAAGAAATCACATGAATTTCAATATTCAAAAACATACCATAAAAACCAAATTAAATGCATACAGCACATTCCCCAAAGGGAAATTCTTCATGAGAATATCATCAAAAGTTTGAATCAACAGATGGAACAGCATGATAACATTAACACCATCAGTATAAACAGTATATATTCCTGACATGTTGAAAATACTAAAGTTGTTATAGGTTTATAGTAAAGGTGGAAAAAAAAAGAAAGACAAATAGTGTCATGTCCTTAAGTCTAAATATTCACAGCATGAAGGGGTCTGAATGCTCTAAAAATCAAGGTATAGAGTTCAAAAGTTCTGATCATCCATTTATTTTTTAAAACATCCCAGCACTCCAAAATGTTCCTGAAACACTGGAATTGAATGCATTATTTATTTCCCAGTCCTTTTGTATAACCAAATCATTCATGCCTTACACAATTTTCATGCAATGCAGGATTGAATTGTGTGGGATTGCCATGGGTTCTTTGGAAACTGAAAGTATAATGAATTGTAGAAAGACTTTGAACAAATGTGTAGAACAGAAATAAAAAAAAAAAAATAGAATCTGAGTGTCATTTTCAGGTCAAGAAATTCCTAAATTGTTGTTTTCTAGAAGCTGAAAAGTAAATACTGAGGGGATGAAAATGCTCCATGCTCTTCATTCTCTTTAGGCATCCCTAAGCTATTGATGTTTAGGAATGTCGTGGGATGTTGTCTTCAGTGATGCTCTCTACTATTTGACTCAGCAAGGCGAAGTGTTGAGTCCTGCCTTTGGGTCATGACCCCGGCAGCACTACAGGCTGGGGCAGAGTGGCTGGAAAGCTGCCCTGCAGAAAAGGCCACCTGTAAGTGTTTGTCAATAGCTGGCTCAACATGAGCCAGGGTTGTGCCCAGGTGGCCAAGAAAGCCAAAGGCATCTTGGCCTGTGTCAGGAACAGTGTGGCCATCAGCACCAGGGAAGTGATTTTCCCCCCTGTATTCAGTGATCTTGGAGGTTTTTTCCAGCTTTAATGATTCTATGAGTATATATTTTATGTTGTTATATCTCTATGTCTGGATAAGGTTCTTTCATTCTGTGTTGCTGGAAAAAGAAGATCCATGAAACCATAGCAGTTAAATTCACGTGCATCAGTAGTGAGTTGGTACTTCAAGAAGTTATCTAGAAGTAGTGTTGCCCAGAAGTGGAAATCTCAGACTTGCCTTCAGATAGTCTAATCATTGCTATACAATCTGAATCATATGAATTCAGGCCCATGATAACACATCTACTTTTTAAAGTACTGACCTTACTCCTGAAAGCATAGGCCTTGTACAGCTGCATTGGAGCTACATCTACATGAATAGCAAACAGTGTCAGGACTAGCTTTGCAGCATGATCTGCACATGTTTAGGCTGCAAAACAGGGCTGTTGAATGCAAACTCTCTGTGGAAATTTTTCCCAGTCTGTATTAACCCTGATCTATTCCCAAGCATTGCTTGAGGAAAAATTGGCAGTCCTGGCCAGAGAGGCACTGGGCCAATCCAAAAATGTGGTGGTGCTGGCAGCCAGCTCCAGTGGCTGCACCCACACTCTGGGACCAGTTAGGGTAATATTCCAGACATCTTTGTAGGTGTCTGCACATCTGCCACATTTGATAGCGAGTGAAGTATACAGACTTGTCCTAAGGCAATGCACTAAGAACACTTACAAAACCAAAGTTGGTTTGAAAAATATGGCTTGCATATTGACCTTTTCATATGCCCTACAGGTAGAAATGATCACATCAAACTTTTCATTGTCTTCCCTTTT
>VZRL01006030.1:171046-212494 GCA_013397895.1 Origma solitaria
TTATGGAGAGCTGCAGTTAAGCAGTTTGTGACTATCAATTATAATAAAGACAGAAGATGAGCTAGATAATTGAATATGCATTATTACAGAGATTGAACTATACTGTGGTTGCTACAGTGGGCTGATCCTGTAGGTTAAATTGCTTGATAACAATTTACAACCAATGATTAATGATAGTAGCCTTTTACAAGATTTCATTTGTGGAACCATTAGAGGCTGTTACATGTTAGTGATGCTCCAAGTTGTTCCTGCAATGCAGTGGCTGAGAATTCTTACAGGAAACATCTCAGTCATTTCCTTTGTTCTGTGCTGCTAGTGCAGAGTAAATGTTCTGTGAATGGTTCCAAATAATCTTCAGTCCTTAATTTACCATTTCAATCTCAAACAAATTGATTACAGGCTATAATTTATTTAACTACAAGCGTTTTTATACACTTAACATCTTTTTTCACAATTTAACAAGCAGTTTAGGTTTTCTGGTTTGCATCTTACCTGCAAGGGAGAATGCCAGCAAAGGGGCAGGGGAACTATGATGGTTCAACCTTGTGCATTGGCAATGCAGCTGTGGGTGAGCAGAGTTGCTGCTAGACAGCTCCACCAAGGAAAGGATAGAGAACTCCCAGCTCACACGGAAGCTGTTCCTAAAGGTCAAGAGAAGCAGAGGACGATTGACATTAAAGCATCCTCATGATTGTGGATTGCTCAGGCTCAGGAATAAATCGTCAACATTCATCTCACACACATTTTTCAAATGCAATCACCTCAGGAAGAGTGTATTGCAAAGATTCAAAGTGTCATGTTTTGTCAAGATCCTTTGAATTTTAAAGACAAGAAAGACAAAGACCCTTCCTAATGTGCACGATTGATCAAATTTCAATGGTATTCAAAATGCAGCATTGTATAAAGCATTTAAGAACATGCCCCCGAAAGGACTGCAAACTCTGTAATGACTGTCAGTAAACTGTACCAAAAGAAATTAAAGGCAGGTCCAATAAACATACTACTTGGGAATAAGCAAAGGGAACAAAAATTTAAAAAATTCTGTACAATCTGTATTTACTCCTGGACCAAACACTTGATTCACTCACATCAAAGAACAGTCTTTGTTGTGACAACAGGTTTTGAGGGATGTAACAGTTTCAAGGATAACAACTGAGCTGTGAGCTGTGAGTATTTTGGTTGATTTGATCAGCTGCATTTCCCCCTCCAGACTGCTCCATCTTGTTGGATAGGATTTCACAATTATTCAACAGTATGCTAGCAAATAAGGAGGAGCAGACTGTGGCTGTTTCTTATTTACTAGAGAAGTCATGGTTATCTTGGCATCAACAAGATTCTGTACTTACCTTTCCTCTGTGAATAAATCGGATCTGTTTGCAGACACTGACAACTTTGCAGTCCAGAGGCATTCCCCACTGCAGTGAGCAGAACCAGCTGTCATGTCAGGCACAAAGCAGTGCAGGTAGATGTTATAATACAGTGCTCAGCATGAGCCTGTGCTGCAGCCTGCGCTGTGGATGCACCTTGCTTAGGTGTATCTGAACTGGTTTTATTCTGGGGCATACTGCTAGTAACTGAAGTAAAAATGAAGTGATATGTGTTTTAGGATAGCTCAGAAACCTGAGTAGATACTCAGATTCCCCTGTTATCCTCAGTTAGTCTAGTTAGAGTATATCTATCACAGTAACCATGACCTTCCATATAAAATTACCTAAGGCATAAGTATTTCTCTCAAAAGTTAATATTTCTGGGTGTGTGTAGGAAGACAAGTTGTCAAAAATTATATGTTTAAACACTGAATACAGCAAAGGTACTACTCTAATGCAGCTGGTAATTTTTGGAATAGTCATCATAACATATTTGTTATTGACAGCTGCAAAGTACTTGCTAAACCTAACTCTCAGTTTGCAAGCACTCCCCAGGCTCTTTCCTAAGAGCTGACTTCACAATTTCCCTAATATCCAGTTGTATAGCCCTAAAGGATGTTTGCTGAGCAGCAGCAAGAATCTAAAGTGCATTCACACTGTGCATAATAAATCTTCCTATTCACTGCAGAATAATATTCTGGTTGTGCATCTCAGTGTTTTCTAGAAGAGGAAGCAATGAGCTGAAAGCCTGGTAATCAACTAGGAACTGAACCTTGTAGTTCTGCATTCATCTGCCACCAGTGGTACAGTGATTATGTTTAGAATGGGATATCTCTGCTGCAGGAACAACCACAACCTGAATCAAGAGCGGGGTGTTTTAAAACTGCATATTAAACCAATATAGACATATATATATATTCTTTTTTCTGAAAGAAGTACAAAGTTCTCAGCTGCTAAATATCATAGAATATCTTATTGACCAGCGCTACATATGAAGTGGTTTGGTCTGTTTTGGTAAAAAAATGGCTGTATAAGTCTCAGTTAGTGACCTCCTTTAATCGTCTCCAGCCCTCTTGCTCCTTGGTGCTGCTGTCTCCTCTCCCTATGAGCCATATTGCCTGGGCAAAGCTATGAGGATAGCTCTCTCTCCATCCCGAAATCCTCATCACTGATTGTGCAGCAAACCTGCAGACTCTATCTTCAGTCAAGTATTTTTGGCAATATGACTCTGATCTGACCTTGAGTGAAGTCAGGTATTTCACCTATGTTATAAGGACCTTTCAATGTTCATAGGTGTTCGAAATGCAGAAGCTGTGTTATACAAAAAGAGACAAGCACTGTTTCTGAAATCCTAAAGGAACTAGAGACTACTGAAAGTTGCCGTCGATTCCCACATGGCTAAGACCACACTCTGTGACTATCATTTATTGCTCAACATCAATAATGTGCTTTGCTCTGTGAGTGAAAAAGCTCTTGGAAATCTGCAGACTTCATTGACTTCAGGGAATATTGGTTTTTTGTAGTGAGGACTGGATATGTACCCTGGGGAGGGAAGCTCAGGAAAAAAACCCCAGTGACAGTGCTTTCAGTTTGAATACAAAATACCAGAATTTTAAATGAAGAAAAGAAGTCTAGAAGAAGACAAGGACCATATGATCAGTACAGTAAGCCACAAAATAAGGAAAATAAAAAGAAAAAGTCATTGTCTAAGGCAGATCAAAGGTGTAATAACAGAGAAGATGGTTTTAAATACAAAAGACTATCATAGTCACTGTGAGAAAAACTATTACTATTATTAATGACTTCACATGAGGGAACAAAAAACTAACATAGAGTTCCAGATCTTCTACTCTGTTATTCACAGCTAATTTGAAAAATGCACATTTTGTAGCTTCTTATGACTCACAAACAGAGATTTGCACATTTTGAAAACAAGAAGTCATACCTGAACAATATTTATTCTAGTCTAGCCCAGTCTCAGTGACACAAAGGCAAAAATCCAATATGTGAGAAACCATGAAGCCAGATGATTATTCTAGGAAAATAGGATGCAAGTATTAAACACAAATGTTTGTTCTAGATGATTTTACAGTAACTTGCACAATGTGTAGCAATAATTTAAAGTATGTGCATTTCATTAGAAAGTCCATTTGAAATATAATTAAAGCGACTGTATTTTCAGCTTTGATCCCATCTCCCTGCAGTTTTTCAGCAGTCAAATTTTTTATGAAAGTTTATTTCTTTAATTGAGCTTTGGTTTACATTGATTTTTCCAGCTCCTGTATTATTACTATATTGCTGTTTTCTTAATGTGCTAAGTATTATACTGTTACAAAACATTATGCAAATATAAAGACACACATAATTATTACTACAAAAGCCTCTTTCCTCCAGATGGTTCAAGGAAAACTACTGGCTTTTTTCTTTGTTTATGTTTTGTTTTGTTTTGTTTTTTGTTTTGTTTTGTGTTTTGTTTTGTTTTTTAAGAACAGGCATTTAACATTTAAAACTGATCTACAGTAAAATGGGAACCAGAATTGTCATCATCAGTGTTGGATAAATCTGAATTTATCAGTAACAGCACAAGAATTCTGTTATGCTGAAAAATATGTAAAAATTTAAAGTATAGAAATAAATTATGTCCTTTTTATATATATGAATCTATTCAGTGAAGGGCAGTGATGCTGATTTTTCAGTAAGCCTTGTTTTCCTCTGCATCTTTAAAGCACTGGTGTCCTGCTCATCACATGGTCATTTGTACACTTACAAACAGCACAGCTGAAGAGCCTCACACCTGAATTGAAGTCACAGGATATTTTCACATGCATAAATGAAGCTTGAAGCAGTGAGCACTGCCATAAAAATTTGTGTAATATGGACTCCTTCTGGGATAACTCTGACAATATACCAGACAGATGGGCAAAAGAAGATGAACATTTCTCAGTGCTTGTGCTCAGTTCTGTGCAGAAGAAGGCGTAAGGGATCTCAGGGGCTTGAGGAGTCCTTGCCACAGGATTGAATGCACAGCTGACCTGCATGTGAGAGAAGTGAGGGCTGAAAATACAGCCCTGGGTTGTTTGTTCTGTGTGACCAGGTTTGCTCTGCAGGTGGGCTCTGCCTTCCAAATACAGCTGGACCAACATGAAAAGTTTTAGCATTGTGTCAGTAACTTAGAAGAGCCAGAAGAGGACTCAGGAACTGCCGCGCTAGGCACAAGCTGATAACAAAAGGACTGCCCTCATCACAGAGGCAGTCTGAGCCCTGAGAGGTGTAGGAAACCATCTCTAGGACAAAAGACACCAATAAGAGCATGGTGAACAGCATGAGAAATGGTGGTCACCACACCTTGCAAACAACTTGGTGGGGCTGAGGATAAAAATGGAGTTTCCACAATAAATTAGAAGTAGCTGCAACAATTGTGTGGGAGGCAGTGGCTCTCTTTCAGACTTTCCTACTATCTCGCTTCAATTTATATTGCAAGTTTCCAGGGAAACACTTATTTCCATACTGGGGGCAAGTGACTTAGCATTCCCAGCACCAACTGGTTCCAATTATTGAACATTTTAAATATGGGAGATGTGCTACACTTTGTGTTTCCTATGTTTTCAAAGGATCAGCTATTCCCAAGGTAAGAGAACAGCTGCTGCACAGAACAGAATAAACAGAAAATAGATAAATTGAAGGAATGTTGTTGCTTACAGTAGCCTTGAAATACAACCTACGTATCAACAACAGAGAGTTTTGTAGCATCCTTGATACAGAAAAGGCCTTGATGTGTGTATTTGTAGATTGAGTACAAAAGGCTCTGAATATTGACCAGGACTTTGCACGTCAGCATGAAAGAATTTGTACCTGCGACGTTGCAGCAAAAAACACTGCAAAGCTTTGTCTTGGCTGCTGCAAAAAGCAGATCTTGGCTGCTGATACTGAAGAGACAAAAATTTCAAGATAAAAATGTACTGACAAATTTATACAGAAGTTCTTATTGTTTTGTAAGCTTTAATCTTATTGTTAGGTATGGCTCAGGTACTAAAACACACCGCTTCATCTCTCTTCCTCTCAAAAATCTGGAATAAACCTTTTCTTTCTTTTTCCTAATAGCCCAAAGGTCAGAACCCTTGTTTGTACAAACCTCCTAGTGCCTGAGGAGGTTTTAAGCAATATTATAACTCTATATTATAGTTTAGGACAGCCTCAGTAAGTGTTGTGTGAATTTACAGAAATGGATGTTCTCCCAGGGGCAATGTTTTGGATATCATAAATCAGAAAATGCTCCCTGAAGTCAAGCTCTGGTTTGCATTCTTTGCCCCAAGCAGAGTTTTTAGTATCAAACTTTCTCTCATTTACTGCTACTAATATATTTTGTAAACTGCCGAAACAAACACGCTAGAGGAATTCTGCATGCAGAAAGCAACCTCCTGGCACAACTTCAGTGAATCTTCTATGTCATGACTTGACACAGAAATGTCAGTTTAAATGTCCATTCAAAGTTAGGGTTGCTGTCTGAGTGATGAAGTCACTGAACCAAAACTTGCTGGAAGGTGGGAAGGCACACTGGTGAAGTTTTGCCACCTAAATGTTCTGTTTTCTGTGACTTTTTTAACATCTTTGGCCATGCTCAGGGACATAGTCTTCCGTTTGATGAACCTTGTTTTTTAATGATTTTTTAAAATCTTTTGTCACACAGGATTGTTTATGTTTAAATAATATTCAAGCCTGTATTTGAAAATTTGCTTCGTATTTGGGTAACAGCATTATTCAATATCTTGATTCAATATCTTAAAATTGGCTTTAAGTCAATTCTTTTTGAGGAAATTGAAACTGAATCTATACATGAATGGAACTGTTCTTTCTGCTGGTTAAACCTGATGTTAACGATACAAATTTCACTGCACTGTCATCTTGGTAGTAGAAACTCTTACTGATTTCTGATGGTCTGGGCTGGATACACAGAAAACTCTCTTTGACTGTGCACATGCAAATTATGCATATTCCGTGCATCCAGTGCATCTGGGACATGTTAAATTCTCTACATTTAATGTTATGTTGATTTAGACATTTAGAGTAACATCCTGCTTCCTGGCCCTGTCACGCAAAGTGATCACTTGAGCAGGCAAATTTGGTGTAAGATGTGGGATACACCTGAGATACTGCTGTTGGACATCTACAATAAGCTTTCAACTGCAAAAGTATAGTTATTTATCTGCATGAATGATGGAGTTGGCACGAAAGTGAAGAAGTAGTTATAGGCTGGCCACTAGTTTGTGCTGTGGAACGAGGGATGGGTGGAGTATGTTTGCATTTCAAGTTTATTCCATCTTATTCCTTAGTGATCAGAAGAATGAAGTTAATGCAAACCAAGATGATTAGATGCTTTTGATTACTTTGACCTAACTTTGCCTTACAGCTAAGGAGCTGATCTAAGCTCTCTGTTTACTCGAGATACAGATGGAGAAAAATGTACTCTTTTGTAAGGGAAGTGTATTATGAAGCTAAAATGAAGAACATTGGGATTTTTATTTCTGTCCACTGGGTAGAGAGGCTAAACAACTCTCTAGATTATATACATTCATTTTCAGATAGTAATGCTGAGTGAGATTAATATATTCTAAGTGGAAAATAGTTTTGGTTAGCATTTTCAGAGGGGGCTCATACTTTCCACAATTATATATTCTGCACAGCATGAATATGAACTATAAAGACTCATAAAATCCTATTCAGAATGAAACTTCCTGCCCACAATGCTTTGACATGAATTGACTCTGTCAAAATACAAAAGGAATAGTTTCTGTTTTGAAAATTTTCTCTGACACTTCACTGGGATTTTGCAATTGAACTCTGTCAGTTTGCATTCTGTGATACAATTACAGATATTACTTGAGTAACAGTAAAAATACTTGAGCTAATTAGGATATTTCCCATTAGCATTTAGTAAAAATGATTATTCATTGATTTTATTGGCATTTTCCTCTGATAACTCTGTAGTATAAGAAAGCATTTTTAAAAGATTTAAAGCATTTTTCCAACAGTGCTGAAAAAATTGAAGGCATTTTTGTTGAGATACTTTTTTTCTCCTTGATTATTTATACTTAAATTTTATGATGACCATGAGAAAATATGCATACAAATTTATACAGCACTTTTCAAATTAAACCATATGAAGGCTAAATCACATCTGGCAGTGACAGTCTCCTAGTGTCATAGGGCATTAAAACGTTTGGTATACTGAAATTGTGTGTTGCACGGTGTTGCATAAAGCTCAAGTGTGTTACAGCATTTTCATTTCTTTTGTAAGTACAGCAAATCCCAAAGGACAAGGCTGGCTGACCCTCCATTAACATATTCTGTGCCAAAATGTGTAGATGAGCTCTGAGGAAGGGAGGCAGCTGCCTGAAGTCCTGTGGTTCTTGAATGGCAGCGCATTGCTGCAGTGAGGAAACGTAGAGTGGAAAGTGTTCAGGCTGCTCAGGAAGCAGATGCACACTATCTCTGATGCCCATTGGCCTTCCTGTGGGTGACTGTGCATGTGCAAACTGGCTGAGTAAAATAGCTAAACTTAGCTGGAAAAAAAAAATTCCAGACTTCCATTGTTTGTACAACTAAGATAATTTTTTGGTAAAGAAGAATGACTGCCACTTGAGTATACACTGGTTCTGAATTAAATATATGAACTTGTTCACAACAGTTACTGGGAACAAATGTAGTGACTTATTATTTACATTTCTTGCTCCTCTTGTTCTTCAGTTATCCAGAAGTTGCTTTTTCTTCAGGTTTATTTTTCCAGAAGCAATAATGAATGCCATGTAAGCACTTTCTATTTAATGATTTCAATGTACTCTGCAGTTTATTATTGCCTAATATCAACTTTGTAATAACAAATACAGCATACATACACCAGAAACTGCTGATAGCAAGCTCATGACAGAACGCATTAATTTATTCTGTCAGTTTTCTTATTGTCTCTGTCTGTTTGTCTTTCACTGTCACACAGTGGTGTGGGTTAGAGGAAAAAAGTACTTCATCTGGGTCCTTCAGATGAATCAAAGACACTCTCCTTGCTTGGAAAACTTGTTGTAAAACTACAGCCACTGTTTTTTCAGTTTTTTCTTTGTCAATGGAGAGAAACCTCAACTTTCACTGATTTTGTGATACAGCCCCTTGTCTCCACTTTGTGCTCAAAAGTATTTTGGCATAAAAAGATGCACTTTATCAAGGCAGACCAGCTCTCAGAGAGTCCTTAGGCAGCCCCTAGTAAAACCAAGCAACCACACTGCAGGGTCAATGTGTCTTTTCATATATGGCAAAATAAATCCTTTTGAATAAGCAAAATGACACAAAATACATCCGCATTATAATAAAGTATCTTAGAAATCAATGATATTTCCACTTGAGTTTATGACTTCATATTTCCCTAATTCAACTGAAAGAGCTGCTGTGGATGAAAACTTGGCAGAAACATCTTCACTTCTGCTTATTGCATGGAATACAATTTCCAGTGGCACAGATTGGCCCAAGTCCAGCCCTTGGATGGAATTGCACCAAACAGCCTAAGCTGAGAATCAGAGCCCTTTTATTTGTGATTGCCTTGCATGTACATAACATGATTTTCTTGGACAAGTCATAGCATACTTTTAACAGTGGAGTGGAAGCTAAGATCAACATTTTCTGCAGTCCAAAAAGGGATAAAAACCATTTGTACTGGCTGCTTGGTAGCTGTGCTTTTTATCTGGATATTTTGTATGTTTAGTTATACTTTAAAAAATCTTGAAATGTTTAGCCCATGTAAGTTACAATTTAGCTGCAACATTTGAGTTTCAGAGCAAAAGCCAAATTTTAGCTCAAAAAGGAAACAAAATCTCATACATTACAGAAAACCTTAACAAAACAAGAAAACAAAACAAAAAAGCCCAAACCAACAAATGTTTTCCTGCCATCATGGAAATAAAAAGTGAATTAAGTCTCTGTCAACTTGTATATCTACTTTTGAACTGACATAGTCTTAAATGGCTGAGTTATTGACCTCTGAAAAATGGACTTTGTAATGGAAATACTGACAGATAATAAACTATAGCTATGCTACTGGGAATGGGGGAGAGGAGGAAAGGAGAGTACTGTAATTACCAGTACATAAATATTGTTCTACTATTACCTTGACAGATCAAACTCAACAAATCAAATACAAACATGTAATTTCAAAATCCTAAAGCTACAGCCAAGCTGGCCGAAACCACATGAGGTGTCTTTTTATGCTTCCCTTCTTCTTTTTCTTGTCACACCCTTGTATCTTTCCTTAAATGCTTAAGTGGAGTGTGCAATGCAGCCAATTTCAAAAGCAACTAAGGTCCTAAGGAAGTTGTGTTTGTCCTTCCCTGAATTGAATGCCACTGACTGCATGGAAGAGTGCAAAAAGGCAAATGTGCACCTCCTAGAAAGCAAAAAACCTAATAGCAAGGAGTGAGCAAAAGAACTGATTGAAAGATTAGAAGAAAAGGGCAAGGAGAGATCTTGTGGAGAAAACAATGGATTGATTGAAAAGTTCAGCTCAGTGCAGTGATGGAGGTGAATTACAGGGATTTGGTCACTTTGACAGAGAACGGAAAGAGTTGGAAGTGACAGAACTGAACTGTGATCTCCCACCAGGTTCCGTGAATGAACAAGAACACTAAAAGGGATGGACCTTTTCTACCACAAGAAAAATCTGGCTTCCTAACATTGACGACAATATTGCTTTCCCCTAGAAATCCATAATCCAAATTTACACAATTGTAGGAAAAGGCTTCTATACTTTGTGACTGCTAAGACTGAAAATATTATGAAAGACTGAAAATATCATAGTTTGTTATGAGCAGGATGTTTTTAAAAATTGCTTGTGAAAACATAGTGCAAGTGATGAAAATTGTTAGATTGAAAAAATAATTTTTCAGAAGAAAAGACATTTTGTATAGAATTGTTCATTATTTACTGAAGGAGCTTGATCCCAAACTTTGGAATAACTGCAAAAAAATCCAAGCTCTGACTTGTAAAACTTGTTATTTGACTCATAATAGATTTCTTCTGTGCCAACTACCTCTGTTTTTAGGTATAAAGTAATATAGTTATTACTTTATTCCCCTGATTTCCTATGCTGTCAAAACATTCAGAGTTTCCGAATGTATCAACTTAGAACAACATAGGCCTCAACAGTCACGTGGATGTCTTCACAAGTGCTAAGGCTTATGTCCAGTGACCACTACAAAGTCGGGACGCATCATTTCAGCTTTGATGGCCCTGTAAAGAACTCAAAGGGAATTTGGGTTGAATGAAACTAAGAGCCTTGTGTTAGGTTCCAAAAAGTTGGCAAAGTTTCTGCAGGACACTCAAGTCAATAAGAATCTAATACAAATGAGTGCATTGTAAATGTCTGCAGTTTCCCAAAATGTCCTTCTAGTGAGTGGATTTTTGTTTTCCTTTGTAAAGGCAAACATTGTATTGTATAAGACATAACGTCGAAGTTGAAACAGTAGTAATAAACCTTGGAAAGTGAGCACTTACATTGAGCTTGACAACATGAATGAATTTCACAGACTTTTCTGAGACAGATAAAATGTGCTACTTCTTAATATAGGTTCCTTGCTCAGGCATATAATGTGTAATTGAAAGGTCAGTGAATCACAAATGTAATTGAAATGGACAAATACCTTACATTTTAAAAGAAGAATAGTGTCTCTGGACTCTTAAAGAATGAATGTTTATATTTTAACCTAAGTATTAGAAATTAAAACTAGCTCCTTATCTGTGTTCAACACAGCAGTGTCAATGTATCACCAGTGCCAAATCATAAAATCCAAAATGTTGGAAATCTGGATTCTTCAAGTGAAACCAGATATTAAACCAAGCATTTGCTTCATAAACATGTGTTGGAAAATGCAAGGCAGTGGATCGTTGAAGGCTTTGTGCGAGCAAAGTAAAGTGTAAAAGCTGTGAGAGTGTCTGGCTCAGGCCCGGCTCAGGCCAAGGGCCTAGCACAGGCACTGGGAAAATAACATCGTCTGGAAAAGTACCATCTTCAAGTTCCAGTGGGAAAGAGACGAAGGAGGAGCACACAGGAATGTAAGGAGTGGAGGAGTTAAGATAGCAGGAGCTCTGTGTGGAACAGGTGTCCATGAGCAGCGAGGCTCTGCATGGGAAAGAACTGAAAAATACAGCCTTCTGACACTTAACCAATGATCTTGTAACTTTCTGCATAATTAACTGTAACACTATATAACCTGTAGCGATCTGAATAAATGCGAAAGCATGTTTATAACTCATATTGGGTTGCGTATGCTTTCCCTCACCGCTGGCAAACATGCATCTACAGGTTTGGACTAGCTCTACTAGAAAGGCACCTGGGGGTCCTGGTGGAAAACAGCCCCGTGTGAGTGAGAAGGGGCTGCTGTGGCCAGGAAAGGATTCAGGGGCTGCAACAAGAGGGACATCACCAGCAGAAATAAAGAAGTCTTTATCCCACTCCGCTCAGTGCTTACCAGACCACACCTGGAATATTGTGTTCAGGTATCGTCCCCACTGTACAAAAAAAGATGTGGACAGGCAGGAGAGGGCCCAGAAAAGGGGCCCAGAGATGTTCAAAGGATCGGGGAGCCTGACACATGAGGAAAGGTTGAGGCAACCAGGCTAGTTCAGCCCTGAGAAAAGAAGGCTTAGGGGAAAACTCATCACCATGTTCCAGAGTTTAAAGGATGGCTACAAAGAAGATGGAGAACCCCTTTTTACAAGAAGTCACATGGAAAAGATGAGGGCTAATGGGCACAAGTTACTTCTGGGGAGATCCTGGTTGGTCACACAAGGAGGACAATCAACCATGGGAATAAACTCCCCGGGAAAGAGGTGTTAATATTCAGCTTGACAGGGCTATCTTGTCTTGACTATGCTTTTTCCAAGAAATATTGGATCAGATGATCCTTGAGGTCCATTCCAACCTGGTACTCTAAGATTCTAGTGTCTTCTTTGAGAAGCTTTGAGAGCTGTTGCAAACAGAAATCCTCTGACAGCTCTTCCCAGCATCCGCAAAGCATCTCAACATCCAAGTAGACAACTGTAGAGAAGATGAATGTCAACACCTGTTGATTTATTGTTAGGAGGAATTCTCTCTTTTGAATTCCTTCTGTTGTTTGACTATTCATTTCAGAAAGTTCATGTAGCCCTAAAAAATCAACAAGGTTTCTATTAGTTTATAGAAGAGAAAAAAATCATCATTAAAACAAAATTTATTTTGAAAAAGTGATCTATTAGACTACAATATTGCCCAATGTCTTCAGCTTTGATGACATTCTGGCAGAAAAACAGCAAAATAACGAACAATTTTATTAAACATTCAAAAATACTAATATTGTTATCTTATCAATATTAGTATCTTGATAACGCAGCCTTTTTTATTATTTTAATGTCTTTTCATGTGGTCTCAGTGGTACCCAGGAATACTGAGAAGGTGATGAAGAAGTGAAAGGGATGGACTGGATGAAGGAAATTGAAATGTGCATTTGATGCTCAGTAGAAAGGGCACAGGGTAAAATAAAGCCATGAGGAAGGTTGTCAGCATTAAAATTTTCTAAGTGTAATTGAAATAAGAAGAAAATTTAAATAACAAGCAAAATTAGGTGACATGAAAACATATTTAGAGCATTTAGTGTTAAATAAGAGAATACAAATTTCTGTTCCATGAAAATACAGTGTTTTCAATAAGAAACCCATATTTTTTAACCTTTTCTTTTTAACCCAATGAAAGGACAAAGGGAATGTTTTATCCAGTGTGTTTGTAATGTTTTGGGATTTGTTACATGATTCTATGTGATTTATCTTGATGTGATAAAATGACAATTTTTGTTATAACCCTTACTTGTAAAAGGAGTGTTATAATATATAAAAATGATACAATACATAAAACAGTGGTGTGAAAACTCTTTCAACTTCACAATTTAAATGACCCTCAAAAATTGGCAGAATTAAGCTTTTCTTCTAAAACACAGCATGTTTCTTATGAAGCATTTTTGAGAAGAAATGTATCTTTTAGCAATATCTATTCTGAATTAAAAATGTACATATGTGGTCTTTGGTCTCAGAAGAAGAAATAATGCTCTGTGAATGATAGAGTGGTGAGGGATGATGTTGCCCCTCTTAGCTTTGTGGGTTGTTATGAAGAGAAGGGAAAGAGCCAAAAAAACAGGGAATGTCCATTGTCACCATCCATGGAAGTATTTAAAAGATGTGTAAATGTGGCATTTAGGGGCATGGTTTAGTGATGGACTCAATAGTATAAGGTTAATGGATGGAATCAATGATGTTAAAGGTCTTTTCCAACCTGAATAATGCTATGATTACAGCTCCAGCTGAGGTTTTAAAGTCTCTTACTCTGTTCAAAACTGCTTCTTCTGCAGCTGTGTGTTTGGTAGACTTCAATAAGTTGTACTCTGAACAGTGCAGATGGAAAACTGAGTGAAGTAGGGCCAGTTTTCATCGCAGCACTGGAGTTTGGCTTTCAAGTGAAAATACATGCAAGTTTTGCTGCAAGAAATCTACAAAACTGTGAGCAAAAACAACCTCACTAGCCCATCCATGGTTTTATTCTTCCATATTTGGGTTGGATTTTTTAAAGGCTTCCAAAAGAGTTCATACCTCAATGCTTCCAAAGAAGTATAGTTATAGTGAAAGTGAAAGTGAAGGAATTTCAGGTAATTTATCACAAACCTCATTCTCTTGCTCTCCCCATCCCCGCAGTAATTCTTTGCTATATTATTACACTTCTCTCTAGTGTCTTCAAAACCTTCCTCAGTGGAAAAGTCTGGTGAAAAAAATAGATTTTGTAGCATGCCATGAAGATTATTTAATTCACAGTGCTTGATTCCATAGATAGAAGTAAATTCTAAGGTAGTGGCATTCCTGTGAGAAAACTTCTGTCATATACATCAGAGTTGTTGCATGAGTCCTTTTACTGACACAGTTCTCATATGCCTCTATTTATCAAATATCCAGCAGGAAGTTTTCACGGGAAAGCACAATTTTGTCCATATAACAGATAAAGGATTGCCTTGTCACTGAATTCATTATTTTCCAAGCTTACTCACTGACTCCTAATCATCATCCCACCTAGGATGTGGTTATGAGTCATTTGGCTTTGATGTCCTCTGTAAAAAAGCATTTTCAACCCTTAACAGTGCAAAAAAATGTATGACACTTTTAAAGACATGTCAAATGATGAAAAGCAATTTCCTAATGGTGATGACTGTATGTGAACTTGAAAAATACAATTTATTCTACTTTTGAAATGAATTTGATATAAATTCATATTTTCACCTAGTATTATTTTCAACATATAATAGATTACTTCTAGTTATCAAGAAGACACTTCTCCATCTCCTGGGAGATGAAGCAGAACTAATCAATTGAGTATAATAACAACAGAGACAAATTTATCAGTTCACTTAACTCAGCTGGAAAGACTTGTGGTTAGGACAGAAGAGTTTAAAAAGAAAAGAAGTGTATTATGTCTGTGTTTTGAAATACATTAGAGATGAAAATGCTTCTGCCAATATATTGACCTGTGAAGTGAGGCATCCAATTCATTGTGAGCATATTGAGATCTTGATTCATTACAACTATATAACAAGGGTTTGCTGACTCCTACTGGAGTAAGCTGCAAGGGTATTTTCTCTGGAGAACTCCTTAGGCCGTGCACCTTTCTGTGCTGTCTGAGACATGATTTCCCTCTTATGGAACTCATGAGAATCTTTTCATTGTCATTAGTGAGAGTTAAATCAGATCCTTACATCAGGGAAAAGGACTGCAATAGCCTGCTTCGAGCCTCAAAGTGAATTCTGCACGTGTAAAGCCAGCAGATCATTGCACAGTCATTCTCAGATCATGTTACAACTTCAGCAGGATAAAGAAATCTGAATGTGGCTGCTTCAAGACTCATGATTCATGGGTGGAGTGGTATCAAGAGTTAAATCTCTTGTAAACTGGAGCAGTGTTGGTGTATGCTTCCTGGATTTGTGATCAGGGGTGGCATTTGCAGACTATAAATTACCAGACTGTCCTGGGTCCCAAGATAGGGTGACTGCTTGCAGATTGCTGTTAGGAATGGTATTAAGTCTGTAACAGTTCCAAAATTCAGTTCCTAGGTGTCATATGGAGACTGCCCTTATCAAAATGTTGCAGGAACTGCTCTGCTGAGCCAATGTGGCCACACTGCGCCAGACCTGGATCACTTTTTCCTGGAGTGGAGTTGGACAAAGCAAGTCCAGGATCACTCATCTTTGCTCACAGTGGGTATGTCCCCAAAGGCAAAAGAACACAGTGTAAAATGTCTGTGCCTGTGACATTAGGAGTGGAGATGTCTATGCCCGAAGCAAGAGCACACACAGCTGAATTGATGTTCAGAGTCATTTGGTCACATCCAGCTTTGTTTAGTGGGGTTATTTTTGTTGGGTGCTGGTGTGACTGAGATCAGGCATTAGCTTAGCACAGGGCTGGGAACTGAGAGAAATATGTAAAATTCTGGCAGAGACTATGGGTCACCCTAAATTCTAAAGGGACATTACCAAACCAATCAGTGGATGATTTATTGTCCCAAGCAGAGCTCGTTTTTGAACAATAGCGCTTTATTTAAATTTCATTAAAGACCAAGAAGTTCTAAATTTAATCTCTATTCTCCTTAAGCTCCTATGACTGTTAAATGGCATTCTTGGATTAGTCATCTACTTACCTTATTCAGGTGACTTGTTTCAAGATTGGTTGTGGATATGAATTAATTTCCTTGGAAAAGAGTAAATTAAACCAAAATTTTTAAAAAAATGATGAAAAAAGAGGCAATATTTAATCTAAAAATAGAAATACACACGAAGAATAAAAGATTTGTAATATGCTTATTGCAGCCAATTTTTGTTGAATTTAAGAAAGAAAATAATATCTATGCATATGTGTGTGCTCAAGTGACCATATTGTGACTATGCTGGAGGGTACATTGACCTGCTGTAAGGTGTGTTCTCTATGGAAACCTGTGCATTGAATTTGAGAGCATGATTTTGCATTAATTGTAAAAGAGTGACCTCCACTCAGGATAATTTTCTTAGGCTGGGCACCTAAATTCCCTTAAAAGATGCTACTCTTCTTCCAGGAAAGTATGATTCTGAAAATTTAAGGGAAAGCACATTTACGTGTTTTCTGTATTTTCTTAACAATTTCTTATTTGGGATTCAAGACAAAACAGTCTGCAATTCTCAGATCATGCATACAACAGGCTGTTCTGCTTTTGCTGAGCCCAGGTGATACACAGCAACAGGGAAAAAGAATATTCTCTCGGTCCAAGTACTTCCACACAGCTTTCAAAACTAGCAGTAGTAACAGTGGAGCCCTCATTATGAACAACAAAATTACAGTGGTCTGAAAACCAAGTCAGATCCTCAGTCAGAGTTAATTGACAGTGCTATATGGAAGTCAATAATACTCAGTTGATTAGAAACATCTGATTTACCATTTAATGTGGAAGAGAAGAATGGTGTTGGATGACTGGAGGAGTTTATGCAGTATAGGATTTCTCTTTCCTGAAATACAGAGAATTGGCTAACAAATACGGACCTTTGTGCAGTGTCATGATGCCTGAAAATGGCCTGACACATCTTTAGCCAACTAAATGACGCTGGAGTGTTATTTAGAGAGGGAACAAGTGAATTTAGAGTGGTGGCCCAAAAATGCTGCTCTTTAACCCTTCTTCCACTTGCCATTCCAGCCACTAAACAGACTCTCCTGTCTTTCTCTGTGTGTTTTGATTTTCTAACCAAAGCAACTTTTGTTTAGCAAAAGCTTTAGCACTGCTGGACATTACTGTGTTACATATTGGCATCTGTGGGAGTGCTGTCACCTGCAGTTAAGTGGAGCTTTGTTAGAAGTCCAGAAGAATGCTCAAAGGCACCAGGACACTCTGCCTTGCTTCTGCTTTTGTCCTGAGGATAATTTCCCAAGTGTTCTTGAGGGAGCAGTTAACTTTAGTAGGTGGTTAGAAAGAATTAGAATTGTGCAGTGGATTTTAGAACCACATACAGAATCAAAATATTTGAATGTCCCATAAAATAAAGAATAAACCTCTTATAATATTATGTGGGCATAAAAATAATCCTAGCCTAAGGATTTTATTGTTAACTGTATGTAGGGGGTTGGCCCTGGCTGGATTCCAAGCACCCACCAAATCCTCTATCACTTTCCCCTGCAACTGCACGAGAAAAAAAAATGTAATGAAGAGTTCATTGGCTGAGATAAGGACTGGAATACATCACTCATCAAATATCACCAAGCAGACTCAACTGGGGGATAGTGTGTGGCGGGTCGGCCTCCAAGCTGCCCCTGCCCCCCTGGGCGAACTCCTTGCTAGGGCTGTCATGGACTCCGCCCTGGGATTGTGGGAGGCGTGCCCAGGACCCTGACTCTGCCCTCTCTTCCAGCAAGTTCGGTTCTGTTATATATATTATTGGTTACTTTGAATTGTACTCCACCCTTGTTTGTAGTTATTGGTTCTGTATGCTTATCCCCACCCTTTCCCTCTTTCCTTATTGGTTAACCTACCCCCTTTATAAGCCGGTGAGAGAAGTTCTGCAAGGGCTATTCCTCTCCTCCCTCTCCCCCTCCCAAACACCTCGACCCTAAACCCCTTACCCTTAATAAAGGGGAGATAGGAGGGGAACTCCCTCCCGCTAGCCCTTTGCCTCGTCTGCCTCTAACTTTTATGCCTACTACAATAGTGAATGAATTTATTGCTAACAAAATCAGAGCAGAATGATGACAAGTAGAATAAATCTTAAAAACACCTTCCAACTCCCCTCCCTCCTGCCCAAGCCCTACCTCTTCCCCTCCAGGAGGGGAGACAGGGAGTAGGAGCTATGGTTGGTTCATTTTGCATTCTTACTCCCACTGCTCAAGGAGGGGAGTCTTTCCCATGGGACACAATCATCCATTAACTTCTCCAATGTGAGTCCATCTCACAAGCAATAGTTCTCCATGAACTGCTGCAATGTGGGTCATTTTCCCATGGGGTACAGTCCTTCAGGAGCACTCTACTCCAGTGTGGATCCTCCACAGGGTCACAGGTCCTACCAGGAAATCTGCACCAACATGGGTTCCTCTGTCTGGGGGTCTGCAAGTCCCTGCCAGGAACTTGGTCAGCACAGGTTTCCCATGGGATCACAGCCCTCTCCAGCATCCACCTCTTCCCGCTGGGATCTTCCATGGGATGCAGGTGAATCTCTGCACCTCCGTGGTCCTCCATGAGCTGCAAGGGCACAGCTGCCTCACCAGGGGCTGCAGGGGAACCTCTGCTCCAGTGCCTGGAGCACCTCCTGCCCCTCCTTCTGCACTGACCTTGGGTCTGCAGGATTGCTGCTCTCACATGTTCTCACTCTGCTCTTCTCTGGCAGCAATTACTTCTGCCACTAACATTTTTTTTTCTTAAATATGTTATCACAGAGCTGTTACCACCCTCACTGATGGGCTCAGCCTTGACCAGCAGCATGTCTGCTTTTGAGCAGGATGGCATCAGCTCTGCCAGGCATGGGGAAGCTTCTGGCAGCATCTCACAGAAGCCACCCCTGTAACCCCCCCAGTACCAAAACCTGCCTAAGCAAACCAAACCCACTGTATTGCACTGTTCCAACTGGTTGGTGTCAGCTGTACGTTAAAGATGATTATTTTCTAGCAGGAAATAGAACTGCATATAAAATACATGACAATATGCCAGTGTATTATATGGGTGCATACACATACAATTATATGTATTATATAATATTCAAATAGAAATATAATTGCTTGAAATATAATAGTTACATTTAGAAGTGGTGCATTGTGGCTGTGGTATACCTTAATCCATCTTCTTCTCTTTTTGCAAATATGTAGCAGCCAACATACCCAATTGAAACTAACCTTCTATTGAAATTCATGAAGAGTTAATGTTTTTGCAGTATTTTTAGGAGTTATTTGAGCCAATTAATGGGCTCATATTCGCCATGTGTGTATGTTCACTTATCCTTTGTGTTATTTTAAGCTTGAAAGCAATAATAAAAGAAATACGATGCCAGAGTGAAACATAAGATTAAGACTATCTTTAGAATTTATTAGTGTGACAAAAAGCCCAAATTAAAAATGCTGAGCAGTTTTAGAGGGAAATTCTGCAAGATATTCAAATCAATTTTAAGCAAGTCCATTAATTTCTCCAATAAAAATATTCTGTGACATTTTCTGTGTCCAGTGCATCAACACTGCCAATCCACTAAGTGGTAATTTAGGGTTGGACCAGGGAATTATATGTTCTGATACCTATTTTAAAGACTGCTTATGCATCCTATATGAGATAAAATATATAATAGTCCTCATGACAAAATCTAGAATCCAGACCTTACCATTTTTTTTCCCCAGATGCTTGTGCTGTCAACCCAGTAAATATCAGTTTCTTTTTTGCAAAGCAGAATTGCTGAAGAAGATGGTAGTCATATTGATTGCAAACCAGACAGGTATATTCTCCATGTAGGTAGAGAATAAAGATTTTTATCTTCTTCATGCTGATAACCATGAAACTCATGAAAGTATGAACCCCCCCCCCCTTAAGAATAAAAATTAATCTCTAATAGATCGGTTAGCCACCTGAATACACTGAATCCAAGGGAGAACCTCCTCACTCTCCCTTGTCAAAGCAGAGTAACTAGGACTCTTTTTTGGAAGGTAAAACTTAGAAATGTAAACACAAGAGTGTGAATCCCAATCTCTTGTTTGCACCCGCTTTTCTGTGAAGCAGAGTTAGCTTTTGCATTCATATCATGGTACATAATGAACCCTCTTACGAATTTCCACAAACATATTCAATTCAGCAGGTTCCATGACAATGTTATCAAATAGTTTCTCTTTATCTATTATCTATTATCTATCATCTACTTCATTTATATAGCAAAGCCTGAATCTTTATTTTACTCTGCAAAGATAAGTCCTTTTTTCCTACAACATTCTTCCTGGTCTCCAGGAAACTTTGCCAGAGGGCTGTAGTCACCCCAAGAGTCTCTGACATTTCTGTTGGTAACTCTGCTCCAAGTATCTTGGTTTATCTATGGTGCCTTAAATTGCAGCGCACAATTTTTAGGGACCTAATTAGTGTCCTCCTTAACATCAGGGTTTTTTGATGAGCTGGTAGTACCTTGTAAATTCCTGTACAGAAACTGCTAGGACTGAGTGTAAATTAGGGATGTGCAGAATACCACAAAGTTGTTATAAAATCTTTCTTGTCATTCCTTCTCTTCATGAGCAATGAGAAGGAGAATATCAAAATGAGGATGTAAGATTTTTCTTGTCTTATTTAATGAAAACAACATGAACACACTTTGCTAGCTAGTGAAAAAAAAATCCTCATTGAGTTCATTAGTCAAGATTAAAGCTGAAGGTAACATGTGAAACACCTGAACCACTTCTTTGACAAGAAGTTTTTATCAAGCTGTTATCTATACAGCTTAGTACCTTCAGGTTTGTGCACACACCTTCTCCTAGGGCTCTTTTTAAGAGGGCATTCACTCTTTGGTTGCTAAGGGTTATGATATAATTTTTTATAAGAAACAATACACTAAAAATTTCAAGTAGGGCAAAGTATTTGTTGCTGCACTAAAACTCAAACAAGAGAGAACATTTCACCACTGTTACCTTCAGGTATTTCTTTTCTCAAGAACATCATTTGTTTCTCTACAAAGGGATTCCTGGAAGAACCCAGCCTCACAGAAGGCAAAGGTTCATTCTGCTCCAGCAGGAGGGACACAGCCCTGCAGTCGTGCTTTGGCTCTGCTATAAGTGCCCTCCTGGCACGAGCCCCAGCAGTGCTGCACCAGCTGAGCTCTCAGAACCTGCCCTCATGGAAAACCCATTAGGTTTGCCGTTCCCTATTTCATACTTTCTCTGGGGACTGAACACATGGTTGCTAGGTAGTCAGTAAAAAAGGCAAAGCCATGGACCTTCTATTTCCGTATCCACAGGCCAGTGCTAAGCTCAAACAGGCAGGAATCTCCCTTAGCCACTGTCATGGTCTGACGCTGGCCAAACGCCAGGAATCCACAACAGCCACTTACTCGCTCTCCCCTGCCACAGCTGGGCAGAGGAGAGAAAAAAAGAAATTAACAAAGGGGTCATGGGTTGAGATAAGGACTGGGAGAAAACATTCCAAGGGTAAAACAAGCTCAACTCAGTGATAAAAAGTGAATTTATTATTAACAGAGTCAGACGAGGATAATGAGAAGTAAAATAAGCCCTTAAGAACACAGTTTTTTCCCCCCAACTCCTCTGTCCTTTCCAGTGACAGTGCAGGGAACAGGGCGTGGGGGGCTTTGACCAGTCTTGACCAGCAGATCTTCTGCTGCTACTAAGAGAGAGGAGTCCTTCCCCTGCTGCACTGTGCGGTCCCTCCCATGGGAGACAGTTCTCCATGAACTCCTCCAGTATGGGTCCATCTCATGAGAAGCAGCACATGAGCCTTCCCATGGGCAGACAGTCCTCCCAAACTGCCGTGGCGTGGGGTCCCTCATCCACAGGCTGCAAACCTCTGAGGCCAGGCTGTTCCATCTTGAGAGCAAGGCCTTTCTCTCCACTGGATCACAGCTTCCTCCAGGCATTCACCTGCTCTAGCGTGGGCACCTCCCCACAGGCTGTGGATGGATCTCTGCACCCCCATGGACTCCATGGGCTGCAGGGGGACCACCTGTTCCCCCACGGTCTTCACCACGGTTGGCAGAGGGTTTTCAGCTCCCGTGCCTGGAGCACCTCCTCCCCCACCTTCTCCACTGACCTTGGTGTCTCCATATTGTTTCTTTCTCATGTTCTCGCTGCCTCCTCTTTTCCAACTAGGAAAAAATGATGTCTTTCTTTGTTTTGATTTTCTTCTTAAATATGTTATCACAGAGGAGTTACCACCATCTCCAACTGGCCCAGCCTTGCCCAGTGGCATCTTCAGATCCATCAGGGATTGGCTCTGCTGGACATGGTGGAAGTTTCTAGAAGCTTCTCACAGGAGCCATCTCTGTGGTCCCCTGCTACCAAAAACCAGACCAAGTAAAACCAACACAGCCCCCCAACAGAACCCAACAGAATAGCAAAAGCTATTTTTTAAAAAAACTGGTCAAGCAACATTTTATTTAATCTGTGCTTCCAGCTATGCACATGTGTATGTGTAAAATCACAGATCACAGAATATTCTGAGTTTAGAGGGACCTACAAGCATCAAGCCCAGCTCTGAAGTGAGTGGCCCATACGGGGATTAAATCCACAACCTTGGTGTTATCAGCACCGTGCTCTAACCAACTGACCTATCAGTTTCTGGTTAGGCTGATCTATGTTAACTCTAAGTGTGCAAAAATAATTTAAAATTTACAGACACATTTTTATTTTTATATTCTGAAGAGCAACCAACCTATGGCTCCTCACCTACCAATGGCAAGTGATTCATTATCTGTTGGGGTGTGGGAAGATAAACACTTGTAACAGTTTTTTTGACAATGACAGTAATTATGACTAAGCTATAAGCTGTGGTGGTACCAAGACTTACTTCAGCACACATGTACAACTGCTGAGTGCAGTGCTTCAGAGCCCTCTGATATCTGCTTTGTCTACTACATTGTGGCATACTAAAATGAAAAGTAACCAGCCGCTCACATCCGTTTGCTGGTGAGCAGGATGATGAGTGGAAGTGCTCTGAAAAGTGTAATTACTGTTGCAATGTGCTGTGTAACCTTCCTGTTCTCTTAGTGTTTGAATTCTGGTTATTGTCTGTACACACTTGTCAGGTACATGCACACTTGTGACTTTTATGCCTTTTATTCGTTGAAGGAGAGTACCACATGAAGTGAAAAAGATGGTGTTTCCTCATTTGCAGTGGGGACAAAAAATGTTCTCAGCCCACATTCTCATGATAAAGCAAGGCCTTGGAACCTCTTTCCTTCATGTTTTTTTAACAAAAACCTTTAATGATATGCTAGGACCTTCAGATTCACTTTCTGTATCTTTCAGGTCTTACATCATTGGCAGCATCAACTCTCTCTCTTGCAGAGATTGAAGGGCAATGGGAAACTTGTTTTTTGCGTTAGATCATGTAGTTTTATAAATTCAAACAATTCAACAGTTTTATTGTTGTCTCTCATGTATTAATTTAGATCGAGTTCTAGTTAAAATCCACTAATAAGTAATGTATTTATACTGATTAAGTAACTCAAAGCATTCAGAATATTGCAATAATACATATATAAATTCTGCTATGTTAAAAATGAAGATGTCAGCTTTGTCCATTCATAGTCAATGGCCATGGATTTTTTTTCAGGAGTATAGTTTTTACTTTGTACATGGGAAGAAAACTTTGAAGTCTCCAGCCCATGGGTGCTTGGAAGGAAACATAGTACCTGGTGGGTAGGATGGGACAAGGAATGGCAGAGCTGCTTTATTTTTGTGCTCCAGCAGCTCTATTTACGACATGCAGCTGAGAGAAGATGGAGACAGAAGAGATGGTGGAAGAGACAAGAAGGGGTCTATGGCTTGCTGTTGTCATAAAGTAGCATCTAAGCATGACAGAAAGATTATAAAGCTTCTCCAAAGTTACCAAGATAGCTGGATGTTTAGCTTTCCTCCAGCACATTGTATTTTACAGCTTAGTCACAGTGTAACTGCTTAGTGACATCTTGCTGACAGAGATATTAACTATAACAAGTATTTCTTAAGTTCACCTCTTTCAATAACAAATTTTTGCTCTATGGTGTCGACGTTGGTTCCTCTAAAGCACTTGGGACACTCCAAATTGCTGTGGATGTGATGACAGGCAGACATTTACTCGCAGAGCTCCCCCATAGCAGAATGAACACAGATCCAACCTCACTCGTGGTCTGCCACTGAGAACTGGGGTCACCAGATAAATAAATGCTTGTCTATACATGAACCACAAATATCTGTCTAGAGCTGGGCACAAATTGATACTGACTTCATGTAATAATTAAAAGAGAAAATTAAAACGTAGATGTTTCTCACACAACAATATTCATACATTTTTGGCTCCTTCAGGGCTAGTGCAGTCTCACCTTGAGCACTGTGGGCAGTTCCAGGACAGTGTCTTGGATTAGAGACAAATATCCTAGATGGAAAGCACTCTGAGCAGGTGCCTCCCCCACCGCAGAAGTTTCTGGCACCCCTCCCCCCACAACACTGGTATCTCAGCCTAAAGTGGAAAGAACTGTTTAATTAACAGACCACACAGTGGAAAGGGAAAGGGGAAAAGGGGTCAGAAAACCTGAACAAACAGCTGATGAACTTAGTGTCCTTTTCCTCAGGCGTAGCTTNCATACATTTTTGGCTCCTTCAGGGCTAGTGCAGTCTCACCTTGAGCACTGTGGGCAGTTCCAGGACAGAAAATTGTGAAGGTTCTTGAATGCATCCAGAGGAGGGTAAGGAGGCCTGTGAAAGGGCTGAGGGGAATGTCCTGTGGGGAGCAGCTGAGGGCTCTGGGCTTGTCCAGTCTGGAGAAAAGGAGGCTGAGGGATGATCTCATTGCTCCGTACATTTTCCTGAGGAGAGGAGGTGGAGAGAGAGGTGCTGAGCTCTTCTCCCTGGCGTGCAGGGACTGGACACGTGGGAATGGTTCTAAGCTGTATCAGAAAAGGTTTAGACTGGACATTAGGGAACATTTCTTTACCAAGAGGGTGGTCAAACACCAGAACAGGCTTCCTAGAGAGGTGGCTAATGCCACAAGACCGTCAGTGTTTCAGACGCGTTTGGACAAGGCCCTCAAGAACATGCTTTAACTTTTGGTTATTCCTGAAGTGCTCAGACAGTTGGTCTGGATGATTGTTGTAGGTCCCTTACAACTGAAATAGTCTACTTTTTTTTTTTTTCCCCCCCAAAGAGAGATGTAATGAATACAATGAATCACAGTTTAGACATTGGCAAAGATCTTACACTGACAAACAATAAATATAATTCCGAATGAGAAAAATGAGTGATTGGTTTGCACAAAGAGTTGAGTCTGAATCAATTAGATAGACCAAGGATAACTTTTATTTTGAGACAAGATACGGTAGGAATGCTAAACACAGTAATTGCCCATATTCCTGTAAGGCAGAATTTATGAATGTTGCAGCTTATGGCTATTGACTGAAAATGGATCTGGAGGGTCAGATTGATTTCCTGTAACTTTATTTCCCTGAAGTTAGATGTCTGGTCTGTCAGTCATTTGCACTCCTTCTCTCTCCAGATTGTCAGAGAAGAAATAAGGCATCTGAATGCACCTATCATGATGTGTACACATCCCTGAGCAAGTGTATGTGAGAATTCTCACATGGATAATGTCTCCTCTTTGATTATATGGGAGCAGGTGAAGATTATCTACTTAATATCAAATTTCATTTAAAATTAAGATGAATCCCATTGTGAAACACTGTCCAGAAAAACTTTGTGAGATCACTTCCTTTTCTCTTTCAGAGAGTTGTAAAAACGTGTGTAGATGGCTGAAAAATTACCGATGTAATGATGTCTTTCAAGGGACAAAATTATACCTTTTTAGTTTGGGTTCATGAACTGCTTGGTATGAAATCTTGCTATCTTGAGAGTTTAAAGTATCTAAAACAAAACAAAGACTATGGAGCAATTCCAGCTCCCAGTTACATCACCCTACTGTGGATAAAAGCAGGAGTTATTTTGGCTTCTTGGAGTTTGATAAGATCTGGAATTAGTCCATACATGACCAGAATTTGTATAAATTAAAATACTTGAGAGTTGAGAGTTTTAGACACTTCAATCTATATTTCTCAACTATCCTGATATATTCACACATGCTTCTTTCTTAATGCAGCTGCTCATTTGATGATGTTAAATTTATAGTTTTTGCTGATATTACTGCAGCTGGACTGGAAATTAGGCTTTTCCCCCAGGCTCACACAAAAATTTCATTTATGGTGCAAATGAGTGAAGTTTAAGTTGCTAAAAGTGTTCTAAATAATGAGCATATCTGATCCAACTCCAGCTCATTAAACACAAGGCTAACACAGCTATAGTACTACTGCAGAAGTTTGGCAATGAGAAGTCAGATTTCTGATTCCAAGGTGGCTGGTGGAACTCCACATGGTCTTTAAATGAAACACTAAAATCAGGCAGTAGTGCCATTGAAAATTTAACAGTGATTCCCTCTTGCATTATCCCTGCAGATTTCAGTGAGACTGCTCACTCAGTCACCACATTTTTATAGTGAATAGAGGGAATTATTTATCAGTTTGATTAAATTTTTCCCATTGCAAACCTGGGGGACTGTCAATCTCCTTATCAAAAGATTAATCATAACTAGGAAATTGCACAATTTTAAGAAGTAAAATAATAATTTGGAAGTTCTGGTTCAACTTTGGAAATGAACTCAATTAATTTCTTCATCGTCACTAGTTGATAAGTCATGCCAATTCTTTGCATTTGAGAAAGGAATGCATGGATTCAGGTTCCAGAAAATTTAACTTAGCAAAATACATTATTTAGAAGCAGAAATTGTCATGGCAAACTTAACCGAGTTATATCTGTTTCATTGCCGCCAGCTATGACATTCAATTTCAGTTTAAATTCTCTCCATATAGGGAGCACTAGATGTCTGGTACTGAAAAAAATCCATATTAAAAAACCAGTGACCCTGAGGGTTTGTATATCTAACAAAAACTAACAACAATAATGATTAAAAAAAAAAATAAGAACAACAACAACAAAAATTAACTGTCATTGGAAAAAATATTTGTTTTTTATGTGATGGACTGCCAAAGACTGCTCTGAACATGGCCTGGGGATTTTCCTGGATACAGTTTGTTTTCATTTGCTTATATTTTTTGTTACAGTAAATCACATTAAAACACATGGATCTCTGACATTATCAGGATGAGCTACAATGGGAACAGCATGTTAATCTTCTGGAGCACCTAAACATCAGTAGTCTTGCTCTGGAAGAAGCAGGAATTAGCAGGAAAGAGGACCATCACCTGAGCAAAATTGCCCCTTCTCTACCTAATAGCAATCAAGAAAATAATTGTTCATCACATTGAAATCAGTGTGGAAGAGAGAGGACAAAGCTCCATTTTAAAACTATTTCATTATCACAATACCTTAAAGGATAATTTCGTATATATGTTTATTTTTGTAGGCCAATCTAGGCACTAAGCCATGGTTTTTAAAATATCAGCATAACATTTAATACACAGAAATCAGCCAGTAACATGCAACATAAACAAGTAGACCTGTCCAGCTGAGATATTACAATACCATATCCAAGAGAATACTAAAACACCAGAAATTTTTAAATGGTTTTAACACTGTGTAATTCAGTGTTGATATAACTTTGAGAATGTAGCTACTGCTCTGTAAATGTTTAGTCTCTTGTATAACAAACATCTTTGCACACACAGAGCTTCAATTTAAGGATTCTCAAAACAAGAGATTGTTATTTATGGTGGGACTTAAGCAGGCTCTAAAACTAAGTTCAGCTCAGTACCAGAAGATCCCGTGGATCCCTGCACCATCGAAGACAAATTTGTCTTATCCTCTAAAGAAGAAGTCCTTAAAGAGGAGAAACATCCTGTATTAGAGGACTTTTTAGTTAGTTAGTTTGTTTGTTTGTTTGTTTGGGGTTTTTTTGTTGATAAATCTAATTTTCTCCAGAAAAGCAGACAGGAAAATAATATCTGGGAATTTAGGAAGATTTGGATTAAAACTATGCTCCCAGCTCTAAATTGGGAACAACTACACATTCAACTTTAATGTTCCTGAAACAGATAATTTTGGTTCTAAATTTTAATTCTAATTTTTTTGTCAAATTTATTAGGTGTTATTCAGGGAAAAGAGATGATCAAACAATACCCTTTTCCCCCCCTGTAACTCAGTTCAATAATTAAGGTAAATAATTTCCAAATTTCAAATTATTTAATAAAAGCTAAAAATCCTTCAACAATGTAACCTTTCTAATATTATTTCCTCTACCCCAGCAAATAAAATAGATCCAACCATTTATCTTTCCTATCTCATAAATGTGTTAATAAGGACTGCAGTTATGCTAGGTCAAAATTATGGAATTGCAACAAGATGTTGAATAATATCTGTGGGGTTTTTTTTGATACTGCACTGATTTTGACTGGGATAGAGTTAATTTTTATCTTAGTAGCTTGTATGGGCTTATGTTTGGGATCTGTGATGAAAACAGTGATGATATCACAGGAATATTTTATTTATTTATTCCTGAGCTGTGCTTACACAGTGTCAAGATCTTTTCTGCTCCTCAAACTGGCGAGAAGGCTGGGGGCTTTGCAAAAAGCTGGGAGGAAAACAATCTTAATTAATTTTGAGTAAACATGATCATAAAGAGAGAAACAAAATCACAGTTTTATTGTTTCATGGATGTGTAGCTTAGAATAATTACTCCTCAAGGTTAACCTCTTTTTTATAGCTTCAGCTGAAGGAACTGTACTGGAAGAGATAAGTTAACAGAATATATATATTTAAAATGGACTCATCTTTTAAGAAAGTAAAGATCACTCTCAGTATGCCTATGAACACTAGCTGCAGCCATCTAATTTTTCGACAAAATTCATGATGAAATTTGAGTCCAAAAACACAGGTTGATCACTATTATTTCCTTCTATTCTATACTGTGAACACTACTACATGCAGATTTTCTCTTTATGGAAGACTTAGATCATCTGAGTGCTACTTGCTGAGGTAAAAGAGCATTTTACAGAAATTTATCACTGATATACACTTACATATGAAAATAATTCAATTTAAACTTTTCTCAGAGGAAAAATATTGAAATACAGGAAATCATTCTTGCCTCCTGACTATTAAAAATATTGAAAAGAGTCCTGGGAAACCTATACAAATGCTAAATATAACCTTGATTAATTATCCAGTAGTTCTATTTTTCAGTAATGAATTATACAGCATTGTTCTGGAGTTAGCAAAATAACATTTTCCATACGTCGTCATGGGGAAGTTTTAAGGTAAATGAAGTGTTTGCAGTTCCTGTATTTTGTAACATTCCAAGTGAATGTCAGTGATCTGTCAGTCAAATCCTTGCTGAAACACTTGGGAAAGCAAAAACTCTAATGGCAATGCCCTTCACCACTTCATATGGAAATGTCATCTTAGCAGACAAGAGATCTTGTAGTCATTATCCCACACGTCACTCAAGAAAAAAAGAGAAAGAATGGAGAAAGAGAAGTATTTCAATGCCATTGCCTGCATTTATGTTTGTTGGCTTTGACATTCTGTCATACTTCGAGCTTTTATAGCACACTTGTCCTCCACACTGGGCTTTATATGAGAGGTGAAGAACTCTATTCCATTGTTGCAGCAAGAGGAGGGAAAGGAAAGAGAAGTGATTTGCTTAAGGTCATTTCTCACATCAGAAAAAATGAGAAGTGTCCCGATTTTCCCAAGCGCTAACCTTTAACCAGTCTTTCCCACTGTAAAACATGACTCACTGTGCTGTTCTACTCCATCATTCAATTGATCTTTCTGAAGTCTAATGTAAGACTCCTATTGCCTGCAGAAAAGAAAATAAACTGCAAAAACACTCAAACAAAAAACCCACCAGAACCAACCAAACAATCCATCAAACAAACAAAAAACTGCAGCAAATTCCCAGATTCTTCAAATTATTCTTAAGTTTTTACGTGGCTCCATCTTTGAATTTTCTTTACTTTTTCTTCTTTTTGAAATTTATGAGCTTTAAAAAATAAATAATTTTTTTCTTCCCAACAATATACCAAAAACTGCTAACTATTAAATTAAATTTTAATATTAAATTATTATTTAATAATTTTAAAATATTATTATTATTATTTTCTGTTTAAATGTCTGGAAGACATCCAGAAACTGTCGGAAATCTTGGGACCACTGATTGAAACCCCTGACTTCATGACATTCTTGACCCATGACCTTCCCCAAAATAAAAACATTCTTTCAAGTCTTTTCTGTGATGCAAACTGCCTTAGATGGCCCTGAAAATATGCTACTGGTAGATTGTATTGGCATGTGTAAATAAAAATACATTTCTTGGTAGTGCCCAAAGTTATGTTGAATGGTTCCTAACTGCACTTAAGGAGGTTCAGATTTGATATCAGGAAAAGATTTTCCACTGGGAGGGTTGCACAGTCCTGGAAAGTTTTCCCAGAGAGTCTGTGGAGTCTTAATACTTGGAAGGTTTTCAAGATTTAGCTAAGGAGAGCCATAGCTGACCTGATCTAGTGTTGGGAATGGCTCTGCCTCAAGTGGAAGGCTGAGCTACATGGCCTCTATTTCTATGATTCTGTGAAGAGCAAACCAAATTATTTATTCTGTAGCTACTTGTATTTGATTTCTTTTAAAATGTCTGAATGGCTTTGTTCTATAAAGAAGCGATAATTGGGTGTTTGCAGTTCAGGGTCTTACAATATGTGCCAAATTAGCGTTCCTCAAAAAGTGAGCAATCGATTCAGCATCCTTTAAAGAACAATGCGGAATTTCACTGAGAATATAAACCTTAAACACTGAAAAATAACAGACTTCAATTTGGGAAGTTAATCTACTTAAAATCTGTATTATAGCTCTTACTGATTCCACTGAAGGCATGCAGTGCCCCTCGACATGGCCACACAGGTCACAGCATTTGCCCTCTGAGCACACTGGGGACTTACATTTAGTAATGAGCTGAGAACGGAGCTGTGCTCTCTGATGAATCACTGATGGACTGTGGGACACAACTAAAGCCTTCCAAGGGAGCAGGGCTTGCAGAAGTAAGGGTCCTGCCCGTGTGTGCAGCACTTAGCCTGCCAGCCAGGGTTAGGCTGAAGCTTTACTTATCCCAAACGCATGAAAACACTCATCCTTTTGTTTTAAGAGAAAACTGTATTTTTTGATCCTTGCATATGTTGAAACGGTAATTCTGGCAATGAAGAAATAGCATATAATTATATTAGTTTTCATATGATTTTTTTTGCAGTTTATCAGATCCACTGGGATGGCCCAATCATACACATCCAGATTCTATCAGCAATGGCTCTTAATTAATTCAGTCTACAACCTGTACCCATAAAACTTTATCAGGCAGGGTTTATTTATGGAACATGGCTAACTAGTAATGTTTACTGGTCACTGGCATTGCAATTACTTTTCAAAATGTCCTTGAAGCAGGTTTGATTGATATTGGCGAGCACCTGGTAAGACATTCTGACTTAGTAGACATAAATGACAGCTTAATTTAAGACCATGAAGTCACACTGCATAATATTTAACAAACAAACAAACCAAAACAAACCCTTTTGGTCCAGGCCAAACAATGATTTTAAGTATGGTAGCATCTAACTTTTAGGTCCCTTGCTTGCAATGAAATGAATTGCAAAGCTGCAGGACGGGAATTGAATTGCATTTCAGCTCATCATACAGGGTGAAAACTGACAGTCTGAAAGTCCTGTACAAAAAGCCAGGAAACACCTACCTGCTGTAGGTGAACGCTGAGAAAAAGGGTGTGTCTGCACTACAGTCCATCCTCATGTCCAGGTATTTGAGGTATGCCTTAAAGTAAAAAAACCCCTGAGACTGTTAGCAATGCTGAAAAATTCTCTATGGCAAAATAAAATTTCAGCTATTACATACTCAGTGAAAGTTTATTACTTCAGTTGTATAGATAATTTTGGCATGAAACTCTCATTTAATTATATTATGCCATATTTGCAGCAGCACTGGTGTCAAAGAATTCAAATTTGGGGTTTTTTGAAAACAAGTCAGTGAAGTCATGCACAGCAATGCCTTGTTTGTGTTCTCTGACAGAAAACTGAGTCCCAGAGACACATGAAATCAATTGACCTCTATATTTCAATACATCTAACCCTGATGTTTCTGCTTCTACCTTGTGCTTAGTATCAAATAATCTCATTTATCTTTAACTATATAACAGGGAGAAAAAAAAATACCTGTGTTGAGACTGAGGGTAGGTGCTGAAGAACAGAAATGTCAGTGAGACTACAGATATGGATCTTCAGTCTTGTCTGTTGAGTTAAGGTGAAATATTAAAGAGGCTTTTCCAAGTTTTGTGCTTCCTCTTGGGTCTCTAGGGCATCCTTTGGGCTCCCTGTGTCCTTGGGCTTTGGAACTTTTTCTGCTTATTATTGAACAAAGAGTAGGCTTAATTGTATTTAGGAGCAGATTTAGAAGTGATGCTCAGACACTCATCTTCCATAGTACATTTATACAGCTGAACATGCTTACCTAAGTATTGAGTGCTTTATCACTAGACAGTAATTGAATAATTAGGAGGACATTGGAAACATGGTAGGAAATCAGAATTTCCAGGTCTTAACTGAGAAACCCGGGCACTGGTCCTACACATTAGTTTGCTTTTATTATCTCTTCTCCCACCTCTGGTAATTTTGAAAAAAATGTGTTTGAAGTTACTTTCCTGTCAAGATGCAGAATGTCTGGGTTTCGCCTCCCCCAACCTCTCAAAATTTTGACTGTTATCTATTTTGTATTTGACTTTTGTAGACAAGATTGATCATCTCTATAATCTCTATTTCTACCTCTATCTTTATAATCTGCCTATTGCTAATTGTTGAAATATCAGTTAATTCTGGTAAAGCCAGTTATACGTTATAAAACTGTTTTACAACGTTAAGGTCAGCTCTGATGCTGCTGAAATAACTTTTTTTTAATTGACTTCTAAATTTAGGCAGAGGCTTAGAAGTGTTGTTGTAGAGCCCAGTTTTGGACTTGAGCTCCCTAAGCATTGCTTCAGATCTTGAATTTGTTTTTATTTTCTGACCCAAGTGACCTAGCCAATGTGGTTCAAGGAAGCCTGGGGGATGAGTCCCTGTGTACACAGACAGAGCTGCAGGTCAGCCCAGGCAGTGAGGGCAGAGCACAGGGGCTCAGTGCTTCTCTCTGTCTGACCCACAGCAGCTCTGAATTCAGCAGCCTCTGAGAACCATTCAGTCTTCAACCCTACACCATTTGGTATTCTGAATAAACAAAAGTTTTTATTCATTATAAAGGTAACGTCAACTGCTCAGTCACCTGGCTGAGTCTTTTTCTATATCTTTAGATTAGTAAATACTTTATGTGGCCCTTTATCAAATATTTCTTGTGATAATGGAAAGCTAAAAGTGAGCAGGCAAATTAATAGTGAAGTAATTACACAGCTGTATCTGGGAATTATAATTTTTGCTATAAGCAGAGACTTACTCCTAGGGGGTCCAGTTCAGTCTCTTTTGTTCACATTTGATAACTTTTTCTCATCCTGATACTTACATTTACTAGATGACTTCCAGGAAAAATTCAGGCAGAAAAGTCTTCAAAAAAAGGATATCAAAGGAGGCTGTTGACATTAAGGAGGAAAGGTTTAACAAACTCACAAACATGTAAGAAAACTTTCTTAATAAAGAACTATTTTTAAAGTGCCTAATAGCATAGTAAAAGTGGCTTAATAAAACTGCTCAGACGGATTTAACATTTATGGGGCTTTTCTGTGGAGTGATATATAAATAACTGTCTGAACTAAAATCATGAACCAAATACATTTGCACTTCTGTGCCCCCACAACCTAACCATGTGAAAGAACACATAAAAATAGATGATGTCTTTCAATTTATTAAGAAAAAGAAATTAGATACTAATTTTTGCCACAGACCTAGTGCTTAAATCCACACCAGGGAAACAAACTAGAATATTAGTGTATAAAATATTCTTTAAATGTTCTCAGCATTCATCACATTTATATTTTAAAATGCGAGAAGTGCAAGGTTTATGGTGTTAAACTGATATCTGGATGTTCAGACTGTCTGGGTCCTGTTCAGCATAATTCCAGGGCCTTTCCATCAGCAAAGACCCCAGAGTGTTTTCTAAAATGTGAAGCTGAGGCAAATTCCACCCCTTCACCAAGGGAGCCCTCCCAGCCTTGACAGCTGAACTGCAGCCATCTCAGAGGCATTCCAGGAGGGAATGATAACACATTGGACAAGATGGACGTTTGGGATGGGAAAACAGCCAAGGGTATCAGGGCAGCATTCGCAGCGTTAAAAGATCTCCAATGCCTTGGCAGAGCATAACAGGGCTTGCTATGCTGCAGTAGCACCAGCACTAAAACCAGCCATGTGTCCTACATGTCTGCAAGATTAACCTGCCAGAAATAGATCATTAATTTTGTATCCCTGTGAGGAACACTCCAATTTTCCCATGACATGAAGTGAGATCTGCATCAATGTGTATCATTCAGCAAAACCTTAAGTCCTTACCATACCAAAACTACCTGCAAAGCCCCCATGTAAGGTGCTGAATGGAAATAAACCACCTCAACATCTTAAAGGGCTCCCTTTTAACCTTATGTCCACAATAAAATTTACCATGAAAGATGTTTTATGCAGTTCCTAACTAGGTCAGCTATTTCTGGTTTTCAGTCTGTGTGTTTGGATCTATATTTTCCTTTGGCTTTATACAAGACAGTCACAAATTTTAGTCATGGAATTGCATTCTTTCATTTAAGCTGTCATGATAGTTATAGATAAATGTCTTAGAATCCCATGACCCAGAACATGGTGTGCTTTATATTAAAGAATATGTTACTGTCCTAATTAAGAAATAAAAAATAAAAAAATCCTAATATTAATTTTCCTGCAGACATCATAAATAGTAGGGTACTGTCAAATACGCTTCCTGTATATCTGAACTTCTCACAACCTAGAAATGCAGTGAATTAGCTGAAACCAAAAGACATCTCTGCATGATCTAAACAATAAAAAATTACAAATATCTAATATTTATTTCCTCAAATTTTTATTCATTATTTTCAGCAAATTTTTATTATCCTTTACTTAATACTTTAAAATAGAAAAAAAATTTACATGAGTTTTCATACAAATCTATTGACTACTTTAAACCACAACTGTAATTTCTTAGCTGAGGAACTGGCTCATTTGGACCAAGAATTTCCTCAGTTTTTTTAATTTCTTCATTCTCCTCAAATATTTAGCAAACCAGTAAATTGCAGAGTTGCAAACAGATTCTCTATCTTTCACTTTGGAATTTAAAGTAGCGTATTAGCAGGACTTGAGAATAGACAGTCTGTTAAGATTTGGTGATAGATTTCATATTCCTGCAATTACGTGTTGAAGAGGGAGCAGTCTCAAAAAATAACCATGGGAATCTCATCTCCTTTAACAAGACCAAGCGCAAGGTTCTGCGCCGGGGTTGGGGCAAGAAAGATGAAGAGTGACTTTTCACAAGGACGTGTAATGACAGGACAAGGGGGAATGGCTTCAGACTGGAGGAGAGTAGGTTTAGATGAGATACTGGGAAGAAAATCTTTACTGTGAGGGTGGTGAGGCCCTGGCACAGGTTTCCCAGGGTGAAGGAAGAAATTATGGGGTTCCTGCCATGGATACCTCTGCGGACGGTTTGAATCAGCTCTCTCTCTGCCCTTCAGTTTCAAAGCATGGTAGTTTATTGTGAAAGAGGGGAGGGGGGAGGAGAACCCTGCCACGAGGCTGCCAGGCGCAGCCCCGTGGCAGAGCAGGGGCATTGGGAGAGTTACAGAGGGAAGAAGGAGAAGATGGAAAAGGGAATGATAGAAAAAGGGAATACAATGTGTTGCTTCCAATAACATAAAAAGGTTCTCTGAAGAACATTCTAAATTCTACCAACCAATCCAGTACAGGATGCAAACTCTACATTATTTACATATAGCCTATGAGAGTCTTTGTATTACCATAGATGTTACATATTAAACTCTTAAAAACTGGTTTTTCAGCTTCCCATTGAAATGATAAGATTTGGGAGTTTTCAGGGTCCACCCAGGAGCAGCCTTTTGTTTCCTGCTAAGCACCCATTAACACTAACAAAGGCTGATAAGCCTTGCCCTCTGGCTATCTCAGTGACTGGGGTTGGGCGAGTAAAACTTGTTCCTAGTTCCATTTCTCCCGTGGTTTTAATATCATCTTTTGCCAGGTCTTCCTACCCAACACCAGGGAAGCTGTGGCTGCCTCATGCCTGGAAGTGTTCAAGGCCAGGTTGGATGTGGCTCTGAATAATCTGGTCTGGGGGAAGGTGGCCCTGCCCATGGCAGGGTGGGTGGAACTCGATGATCTTTAAGGTCCCTTCCAACCCAAACTGATATGATTCTATCAATGCTCACAAGGAAGGAGAAGCAGAGCAGAAGCTTTAGAATTCATTGATTTACTGATAATCAAAAGAAATGGATAACAAAGAAAATTTTTTCAGTACAGATACCTAAAGTACGTGAAAATATGATCAGAGGAATTGTTCTAGTACGTGGCATTTGGCATGGGATTAAATATTATAGAAGAATTTAAGTAGCATAACACTGATGAGAGCAAAGTTATAAATTCCTTGAAGGTCTTCAATTATTTACTGTTATTTATTAGTTAGAATAAACACTTCAGGCAATAGGATTTATTACTCATTCTAAATGATTTTAACTTACTATGACCTTCATTTATTGCAGAAAAATTCAGTAGGATTATTATTATTGCTAGAGGAGATATCTGAGTTCATAAGATTTGGTTTTTGCAGTGATTTACTATGAGGAGACAAGAGTGTGTCCCACATACAGGAGGTGGGAAGTTCCCAAGTTTTTGACTGGGGACAGTACAGGTCTCTTAGAACCCAGGAGTGTTAAGAAAAGTCAAGGTCAGATATTAAACTGTTATTGAATGTGAAATGAAAAATGTCATGAATTCACTGAATGAAAGAATCATGTAAGTGTAATTTTGTGTTGTCATTCATATACCTATGATTTCATTTCCATGTGTCAGCTTTTTCTGAAAAATTTCTATCATCGCTAAAGGCAGATATTTTCTCAATTATACTTGAATTAACTTCCAAGTAAAAAGTGTTAGGGAAGATCAGTATATTTGCCAGGACAATGTTGCTGTTCCCTGAGAATGTTCTAGAAAAAAACATTTTGCTGTTATCTGCATTTGTCCTGCTCTTGTTGCTGCTCAGTAGCAACTTTTCAAGTGTCTTTCAAAATACTCTCCAATGATGTCTTGCTGTGTGAGGAGATAATGCAACAACAATAACAACAGAATTCTTTTGCCTTTATTTAGTTATCCACTGTACAACTTTCCAAGAGATTGAAAATTGAAAAGTAGAAAAATTTTCACATCAAGACAAAGGAAAAATCATGACTCTTTGCATTAGTGTTATGATACAGATTTCAAAAGCAAGGTAACAGTGAAGGGGGAAAAAATAGAATTTATAAGTAGAAATTTCTTTTTTAACAACCTTCATACTTCAATGGATTGTTGGACTTTGTTTCTGTGATTCAATTTTTAACTCTTACGATAAGCTTATTCTTAACAAAGGCAAAAAACAGTAGTGGATACCTTCTGAAAATGTTCTTCATCCTCTAAGAGGTCAAAAAGTAATTATTTAAAGTGCTAATGATACATCAGTCAACAAAGCTAGAGAATACACCGCCCCATCATTTTCAATGTTTAGCAGAACCCTCTGGAATGCCAAGAAATCTGTCCTCACCTGATATCAGAGATATGAAAGTCAGAATTAAAAGACAAGATTTGGAACATTTTAGAATGCGCCTAAGTACAGAAAAGATAGATTGCCATATAAAATACCGGGAAATGAAGGACACTGGTTTGTCATCTGATATAATATTTTTCATCTGTATTGGCAGTTTGATGACTGAAACTGCTTATGCTAGGTATAGCTGTGAGAAAGCTGAAAGGGAAAAATGTACATAGATTGAGTAGCATGGCCCTAGATCTTTTTGGATTTGTTCTTTTGTTCATATTTAATGATTTATGTTATTATCTGATCATAAGTGAAGGCTTACTAATGATGTTAAAGTATATGAAATCCCAGAAAAGCTGCACTAAAACTTCCTGAAATTAACACTACTTATGTATCAACCTCATTTAATCTACTCCAGTGGAACAAGAGCTTGACAATGTGGAAAATTTCTCACAAATAATCTATTATGGAAATTTTTAATCTACTAATTCAATAAAGTCATGAAATCTTGAACATCAACATAAATTATATTGATACACAGAAGAATGTTGTTTGCCTTTTGAATCGACATGCTGGTTGTTGAATTCACACATTTCAGAGTTTATCAGTAGTATGTTTAATGTGCACCATTATCCTACTGATTTAAAAAAAAAACAAAACCAAAAACAAACATTAAAAGAACTTGCAGATATATTCATTCCTTAATTACCCCACTTTCTCAGTCCTCTGTGATCCATGGGTAGGTGGGACATGAGCTGTATTTGTGCTCTCAGCTGTCAATGTGCTTGTTTTGTGAGGTTCTTGTGCTGAAGGATGAAGGGCTGGAGCTAGAGCACAAAGGCTGGCTTTGGTTCCCTCCCTAGTTTTACACCAAGTTTATTCCCCTGGATGGAGATCCCAGTCCCTGAGAACAAAGCTGGACTTTCCAGGCTCTGATGAAAGCTTCCTGTGTGAAGACCAGCAAGCTAAGTGTGAAATTCATCACATTGCAGGAATGCAGACAGTTAAACTTGCCCTGTGCCACCGAAGTGTGGTTTCATTCTTATCCTGAGTAATTATTTTTTATGTTTTCAATTTCCAATACTAATTTGTGTAATACAGGAGCATAGGGTGGGATTTTGTTTTGTTTTGGGTTTTAGGTTAGGAGGGGGCTTTGGGGTTTTGTTTGTAGTTTCTTTGGTTGGTTGGTTGTTTTACTATATATATTGATTCTGATTTTATCTTTTTTCCTTCAACTGTTTCCAGAATAGCTCTGTCTTGCTTCTCTTTTACATTCCTGTAGTAGTCATCAAATGTCATATTTTTGTTACTGCTCAAGTCACACAGGTAGAAGAACATTAAGCTTTTGGAAATCTACTGGTTCCTTCTAGAGTGTGACTCTAATGTTCATCCTGAAGTCTAGAAAACAGAAGATCTAAGGTTGGTCCTGATCTTTTTCCACTATATGGTGATTTATTTGTATTATAATTTGTTTTCTTGCCCTATATATTTACTTTTTTATCCATTTAGTTTTATGTTTCCTTTTAGTAATCAAATCGATACATGACTCAAATGATTAATTTTCATCTTGCTACAAAACAGATGGGAAAAAAATTAAGGATGTTTCTGAATGCCTATAAAGTGCGGCCCTTACACTAGCTTTGAATAATACTGCCTTCCTGCCAGCTGTTAATCTTTTTTTTAACAGTAGGCAAGAAATTCAGCAAATGACCATTGAGCTGCATAATGGAATGTAATGTGCATTTGAAACCTACATTCAGCTTTTCCTAATGCCAAACATGTCAAAAGAAAGATGCCATGATGAATTATTGTGTCAATACAAATTTTCTAATACAGGTTATGCAACATGTGGCCACACTGAAATTCATTTTTGGCCAGCGTAGACAGCCAGTGCAATGTTGTTTTCAGCCAAACTTGTTTTCCCTGAATTAAGGGGATAACTTTCCTGAAATCAAACTTTTTCTGGTACAAAAATAGAGCCTTCATTTTTGCCTTGAGAAAAGTCTCCAGAATTCAAATAAGTGACTGGACAAAAAAAATGCCATGTGACCAACCCCTCAACATGTGGTCTTAAACACAAGTTCAGGAGAAATAACAGGACTAGGCTACCTTTGCTTTGTGTATTTTTTCTCCTGAAACCTCCTTTCCCTACCTTCACCATGCCAGCTGTGCTGTCCCATGCAGTCTCATCTCCCTGTATCTTCCAGAGCAGTTTTTTGGTTAGTAAGCCCTTTGAGCCCAGGATGAAGGGGCAGTCTGTGTTTGCACAGAGCCCAGCTCATTTCCTGGTTTTAGCTGGAGTTGTGTTGGGATTTTAGGACTGTATTACCAATTGACTCTGGGCGCATTGGACAAAGAGTGCATTAGACAAAGGTACTTGGCCTGAGAGGATGCATTTTATGGAATAATCACCTTTTAGTGTAGAGGTTCAGAACTCTGTATGCTCAAAGAACTGTCACAAACGTGACAGAAAATTCCACAAATCTCACAAATGTGAGGTAGAAATATGTTGTTTATACCTGATTTTCTTTGTTTTCTGCCTTATTATGAGTAGTTGTGACTTTTGAAAATATTAACTGCAGACCCAGGAAGTGGGAAGAGGATGTGTAGTAAATGTCGCTCAAATTAAAATCTACATGTACAGAGAATTAGGTCTTTCACATTAAATGGGGGGTGGGGGGATGTTGCTAACATCTTGGCATAAAGAACTCATCCTATTCTGGCCTATTTCTGAGCTCTGTTAGGAACACAAACTATGAAACTGTATTATTTATGGTACTTCATAGATATCTTTACTGAATAGTTTGTTTTACTAAATTTTATTTTCAACCTTTGAAGAGAAATTGGGCTGTGGAAAAGGGAAAGCTTTTAGAATTTGGAAAACCCTGAGCAATAGTGTTAAAAGATTATTTTTTTCCCTTATGAGACCAGAGGTCAGCACCACAAACCAAAAATACACTAAAACAGACCCCCAAGAGTGCCAAAATATACTTTTGCAAATAAAACCCATGAAAGCCTCTGATATTATTCTGGTGAGCTGAAAGACACACAGATATTTTCTTAAAATATGACACATTACCTTGTATTCAGGGAGTTAGCAGTGCCACCAGCTTCCATGGAAAATGACTGAACAGGAGAATTTCCTTCTGTCTCAAGTCAATCGAAAGCAATTAGTGCTAATTAAATTGTACCTGACCCATTAGTTTCTATGGATTTGGTCTAGGGCAGATGTCTGAGCAATAACAGACTGAGTTTGGGATACTGAAAGCGGAGGCCTGGTTACAAGGAGAACAGGGGTTAAGGGGAAAAATCACAGGAGTTCCAAATATTTTTTCCCTATCTTATTGTCTTCGTTTGATAGACAGGTGTCTGCTAAGGAAGGTGGGAACCTTCCTTAGAACAGATAATGTGAACCCCCTTTCCTCCGAATTATTATAACTTTAGAATCAAGGGCTCTCAGGCAAAGATATGGGAAAAGGAATAAGAGTTTTTTACTAGTATCTATAATGAGGTAAACAAT
>VZRL01006030.1:213093-380595 GCA_013397895.1 Origma solitaria
GCCCAGCCAGAAAGTCTTTGTCTCTTTTGTGATATTAAAGGGCCTCTAAGTACCGATCGTTAGTTATCTGGCAACAGAATGGTAAAAATTCCACTCCTCCCCTCCCCAACCTCCAACACTTATTTTTGAAAAATCAACTGGCAAACACCGCAAGGTGAAATCTTTTGATTAATCTTTTGCTGAAGACTTGCTAAAATTTTATTTTACTAAAGCTTTACTGAAGTTTACTAAATACCCAGGGCACATAAGGTCAGGCAATACATGTTTCTAATCATAACAATAATATTTTCCATAGAGTTCTTTCCTGAAAAGTTGCCTGTTTTGATTATTATCCAAGACAGAGACTTATTTGGTTTTAAAGGTCATTTATCCTATTTTGTTAATGGTAGCAAGAAGAAGCAAAACTGTTCTGCAGAGATCAAAATATGTTAAAAGGAATTTACTTACTTTTAACATCATGTTTTTAGCCCATTACTCAGGATGCCATTCTTGGATACAAAATAGAGTTTAGTAGAAAATAAAAGACATTTTGAGTTTTGCATCTGCAGTGGGAAGGATACAAATTGATCAGGTGATTACAATTTAATCGTTAAATGATTTTTGTTATTTCACTGCAAAGTAGGTGGCAGTTTTCATCCAGCTTAATGCATTCTTGGTCCATTACATGAGCTGGAGAAATTCCTAGGACTACAAATGCATGGCTTTTACATGATTTACGGTCCTTTGTCTTGTATTAATTATCATGTCCAAAAACCATTTACTGTTGTGGTTCAATTAAAAAATATTAATTCTTATGTTTTTAACTAAAAAAAAAAAAAGAAAGGGGGGGTGGGGTCATAACTTCTGACTAGTTTCAATGACCAAAGATTTAGAAAAGAAAAGGAATATTGACCACTGACATTTAAAAAAATATTTTATTTCTTTTAATTTAGAAAGGTGATTTTGTTCTCTCTTGAAGGAATAATTTGTTTGTTTCAGTAAGCAGGAGGGCTGTAATTCAGCTGAACTCAAATTAATGATTTTTTACTTAATTGTTAACATTGTCTGAGTTTACCAAGGCAATTTTTTCGTTTTTGTTTAGTCTTTTTATGGCAAGTGTCAGTGTTCCCTTTCCTTTCCTTTCCTTTCCTTTCCTTTCCTTTCCTTTCCTTTCCTTTCCTTTCCTTTCCTTTCCTTTCCTTTCCTTTCCTTTCCTTTCCTTTCCTTCCCTTCCCTTCCCTTCCCTTTCCCTTTCCCTTTCCATTTCCCTTTCTGAAAAACCCATATTTGCTGACTACTCTGAACTCCTCCTAAAAAATCTTTTTCTTTCATCTTTTCTGACTGTATTTAATTTAGGGCATTGTATCTACCTTAAACTGCCATAAAAATCCTGCGGTGGTTAGCCTAGGTCCTGGTGCATGAGCAGTCAGCCTTTGGATTGAGAGGAACAAACTTCATCTGCATGAGGTAAACCACTCTCTCTGCTAGAGCAAAGCCATAAATCTCAGTGGAAGACCTCCCCCATGAAAGGTATCAAAGAGTCCCACTCTATCAGCTTTCCTTAGAGCACACGGTGATTTATCTCAGCTCTGCAGTGTCAGGAAGAAATTAATAGCAGGAAGGGGAGGCTCAGTCTGTAAATAGTCTCTCCTGAAAGCCTGTTCACCCAAGGTGAACTTCTGGCCTTGCTGAAAGTGATTGCAGAATTCCCATCAATTCCCTTATCTGTGTTTGAGAAATGTTCGCTTGTTGAACTCCATGGAGCTGCGTTTATCCCAGGACAGGTTCAGTGCCATTCATTAGACCTGGAACTTGTTTCAGCACTGAAATTGCTGTACTCATTATGATTAAACGATAGGAGCTCCCCTATCATTGATCCAATTTAATGAAATTTAAGCAAGTTTAACTTGTTCTTCTATATAAAAGGTGGAAGGCACACTAGAACAAGGCACCTTTCTTCTGATTTTGCATCTACCTTTTCTTGTTTATCAAGACAGGCAGGGAATGGAACTAAAATCTGATTTTTTTGTTAGTAACTGATATCTTTCAGCAAAGTATTTATGTCAATAGAAAACTGTGATGGCCAGTCTAGATTAAAAAAGGGAGCATTTGGGCACACACCTAGATAGTTTCTAAGCTTGGATGAAGGCTAAATTGCAAGCTGGCTCTAATGTATTTGCGAAGAACTCTTTTAGATATTTGAATTGTGTCACTGGGACCTTTTCAAGTCAGTCCTTTTCTCTCCCAGTGATTGGGTGGAAAGCACGCTTGAGGAATGGTGGGAATTTTTAAAGTCTACAGAAACTGTAAATTCAGTGGTCTGAATTCTCTGCAGTGATCTGGCTGCCCATGGTCACACAGTGTCCTGTATAAACTTCTGCCTTCCCAGGGGAGTAGGAGCACGAGAGAAGCTAAAAGTCAATGGAAGTTCAGTAGCAATGGAAAGAATTCATCACAGTGCAGACAGCCTGTGACACCCGCTTAGTCCTCAGAACAAATCTCTAGTGGTGTATATAGCTGCAGTCAGATGACTTTTGGAATGAGACTAAACGTCACAGAGGCAAAAAGGCAAAAGAAAACCTTTTAGCAAAATAAACAGAATACACATAACTACTACAGGCAGGAAAAGAAACAATCTTAGCAGCTCTGTGAGCTGTTCAGGCATCCCCTTGGGTCTAGCTCATGGACCTTAGGAAGTGAAAATTTTATAAATGAAATTACATTTGCACTTAATGGAAGCATCTGATTAGATGAAATACTGGCGTTATTCAGACTATTAGGAATTATGTTCTGAGTGGTGGTTTCAGGAATCTTTTAACTAAGATCTTTATCTCATCATAAATGTAAATGTGAAGGTAGCCACAGAGAGAAGCATCTGTTTTGTCAAAAATGCCTTTTAAATTATGTTCATCTCAAGAAACATTTTAATTGAAAGAGAATAGGAATGCAATACGCAAAGTTTAAAACAAAGAAGATAAACTTTCAAGTAAAAAGTTTTGCAATACCCAGCTCATAGCTCTGAAGCAGTGACCCAAAGCGGGGCAAATTAGGATTTTTCAATGGTGACCAATTAAGAGCGGTGGTGGCCCTGGTCTTAAATAAACCAAAGCAGATGGTTAAGATGATCATTGGTCATTTTGAAATCCTAGAGGTATCATTCTGCCAAACAGTAAATTTCCAAGAACACGGATATGTTCTTATATGTTCCCCTGTCAAAGCTGAAAGCTAAAAGTTAGGACTAGAAATCAGAAGGAGTTATCTCAACACTTCTATTAAGCCATCAGTGAGAAAGTCAACAGTTACCAAACATTTTATGCTGAGTGACTGCCTGCATGATTAATTGCTTTAGTTTTCTGTCTGCAAAATGAAAACTGCTAAAAAAGATCCTAATGCATGTTTACCTGTGTAGCTCAACTTAATATTTGTTTTAAACTATTTATGGAGCAATTGAGATTAGACACATCTGCAATAAGTGCTGTATTAACAGATTAAAAGATGGATTTTCTATTTTTGCAAATAAAGGTGTCTAACAAGCAAGACAGCTAGTTAAATTTCAGGATTCCCTAAGGTATGTCTTGTTCATTCATTGATGTTATGATATTTTGCTGCATTTCTATTTGCTGCTATTTTATATTGTCATTGCAAATTTACTAGTATTTTAAAAAGAAAAAGCCAATATAATTCTACATCAGAAAAACTAGCTCAGGTTTTCCATTTATTGTCCACAATTTTTGTGTATCAGTCAGTTGTCAAAAATAGCTACATACAATATCTACATGCAAAACCAACAACAGCAACAACAGGATGCTATAGTTCGCATTGCTATGAAATCTTAGACAAGAGGAGTAAATCATAAGCATGATTAATGGTATGACCTCAGTTTTCATCTTGAGTGTCAAAATGACACTTATTTCCCATTCATTCTGTTGAAAGTCAAAAGCAAAATACAGAAGATACATGAAAAAAAGCATATTTAAGGCACACAAAATGGTTGTTTGGAGCTGTGTGTCATGCCAAAACACTGAACTGCGTTATGTATAGGAGAGGAAAAATCCATGGTTTTTATAATGGAAAAATTACCATAGAAAAAGTACAGAAGGAGATAGTCTCTAGTCATCCTGCCTTTTTACAATTTTTTAATTGCTTTTTCATCTTATGTTTGCATATAGGTAGATTTTTGTATGAATGTAGATACTCAGCTGTAATTAATACATGTAGCTCTGTACTTTCTTACAGAAACCATATACACACCTTAAGAAAAGTAAAGTTAGTGTAAATTTTAAGGGATTGAAATTGTGATAATTTGGCTAAAAGTACAGGTTTATTGTTATTATTTAAAAATTAGAATAGTTTGTTATTAGAATACGGAATCCCTGTTCCTAGAAACATGCAGTGAAATAGAGCAATATGCAAAAGAAAATAATTTTGAACAATATGGCTACTGTGAATTAGAATTTTTTTCAGAAAGAGAAAAAAAAATTATAGTATCAATATAACAGATAGGTAAGGTTCACCCTCACTGTGCTAGTTCTCTCCACACTCATTCCACTTTTAGGGTACGGAAGTAATAAAACCATTTAATAGCTTTTATAAAGCAGGTGATTATACTGTTAAAATGGACCACATATGAGTTTAACAAAAATCCGTAAAAACAGAAATTCCAGGAATATCTAAGAGTCTGATGACCAGGCCCAGTGACTTTTGCTAGAATTTGTTCACAAAATATTGAAGAAATTCATTAGAGAACAATATCCAATCAGATTTTTATTACATCATGTATTTATAATAGGAATTAGTCCCTTAAAACTCAGTATTTGCTCACTGCGTTCTAGATAGTTCAAACAAATATTTTCTTCACAAAATATAAAATCAATTGTAATTCTATGAGTGACTATTCAGGAAATGAACATGCACTTTTTTATTTCAAGGGTTATACAATTTTATGATGGCTAAGATTTTCTTTGTATTGGCTGGGTGACAGAGAATCTTGTGCTGCAAAATAGAATAGATTTGCTAGATATGCTAAATTTTTCACCCATACCTTGAAAGGATTTAAAAAAAAATAATAAAAGAAGTGCTGAGTGATCCTGGCTTTGCTCTCAAAATGATGGCTATCTATTAACAGCTTGTGATTAATTGACACCATACAATGAAATCAAGGTCATGGTGAGTTATTGTAAAGCATTAGTTCATTTCTTAGCATTATGGAGGCAGCTGTATGTAGCTTATTCTATAAATATTAGCCTCACCTAATTGTCTCTAGTGCTTTCGATAGCTATCCCTTGAGATATACATTAGCTGAAAATTTATACATATATCAAGGAAGAAATTCTACAGTAGGGAGAAACATAGTCATTTTTTATATTCTACCATGAGACAGGAGAAGAAAAATATTAATGAAAAACTTTAATGAAATCTTCCTAAATAAGCTACCACCATGTAAACCTCTTTGATTGTGTGATACACAGAATGTAAGGCACTAAATGAATGGACAGTATAAGGCACTAAATGGACACTTAAAGTCCTCTAATTTCACTATTTTTACTACCTCATGAAATTTAAAAAAAAAAAAAAAAACATTCTCCCTCTAAATGAGTGAAATTTGCCTTTTTGGTCACTAGTTACTCTGCATTGACCACAGAAAAACATGTATTACCTAGGAAAAGCATCTGCTTTGGAGCAATGGATGTATCCAGAGATTAGTGAACCCAAGTGCTGGGCAGGTGCTTTGTTTCTTAAGAGAAAAGGCTTCTGCAGTGATTTCACAGTAAAAAGCAGTTTTAAGAAAGAAATCTTCTGAAAACAAAATACACTTTTTTTTTTTAAATTTATGAGGGCATACGCACTTGATGTTGAAGTCTAAGTTAATAACTTGAAAGCAATAATGATGAAATGTTTTTGAGTTTTTTCTTAGAAACTGTTAATTATGTTGCTTCATTACTTGAAGTAAATTCTCATAAATTCTGAACACTTCCTGTGGCCAATAGAAAGGCAGGATTTTTTTATCTGTGAAACTAAACTAAAACTAATTCAGTTCTTGTTAGAAAGCAAAGACTATAAAACTAAGTAATTGGATGAAAATCAGAGGCTGATGAGTGATGAATCCCTCCATGCATTAGTGTCCATTTTGTGGCTTGGAAACCCTTTCCTCATTCGATATTGTGATTTTATTGCAATGTTCAGTTTAGTAATGAGGTTTTTAAACATTGCTTCATTTATGGAGTTTAAATACAAAATGGATATTTAGCATAAGTTAACTGCTCATTGCTACCTTTGAGCAATATTTGAAAACCTGAATTTTTAAAAACTACAGTTTTAACATTTGGGAGTACTAAATTTAAACGGAACTAGCTCCTCCATAAATTCCTTTTACATACCTTCATGAGAAAAACCTCTCTAACTAGTGGTAGTTACTATCAAAGGCTTCCCACAAAGCTTGGATTATTTCACAGATGCTTTAATAAATAATTTTTATTCACTTTTATTTTTGCTTATCTTTGCTGTGATTATTTTTGTGCTTTCTTCATAATTTCTAAGTTTTTCCATAAGAAAGTGTGTCATTTTTATTCCAAGAGAGAAAATGCAATTAGAGAACAGAATTAATCAGAAACAGTGTGCTTCAGTGTCAAAATTCCTTGTTGCCTCCCTGGTTTTTCATCCTTGGGTTTCTTATTTGGCTTAGGGATCTTGTTTAGTTTGTTATTTTGTTTCTCTCTGCCCTGCTTGGAGATTTGTTTTGTCTGTTAGATATAATATTTTATCTCTGTTATGGAATCTCCGTTTTTTTCATGGGCATAGGCTACAGATAATAGACTATTTATTCACTTGAATGGAAACATAACAATTAGCTCAATCAGAGTTTTGGGTGTTTTTGGTACTATCTTGCAACAGTGAATGTAGTATTGCCTTCTCTGTGACAGACAGAAGGCACTCTAGTTTTCTATCTAACATGCTTCTGAATATCTCAAGGGAGTCCTTAGACCAGATAAACTGGGCATTTATCTGAAGGTGCGGATAAATTGCAGTATTTCTCTGTCAGACACTGAGGAACACTAATATTACCCAAATTCTGAGGATTATCACTGTGGAAACTGAGCATTTCACCCCCTGAGTTTAAGGACAGTGTTTGGTTGTTCAAAATATAAATCCCAAGAGAGAGATGTCAATCCAGAAGAATTTGCTTCCTTGGAAGTCAGAAATATGTATCAGTTTGTGTCTGACCAGATATTCACTGAGTATTGCTGAAAATCAAGTAGTGGAGAGTATCTTTTGATGGGTTTGAACCCTACGGTTGTTTTTTCTGTCATTTGAAATGAAACACAGGGCAAAGCATCTGGTTTCACTTGTGTATCCAGTCCTCACAGGAGGGAGATTTCCTGCCATTTTTGTTAGAACCTATAGAGGTCATAAACACTGTCATTTAAAGGACACTTGGAATTGTAAGAATAGTGCTGTGTGACTTTTTTTCAATAAGAACCAGTCATCACTCCATTGGATGCAATTACTAGTGAAGTTAGAGCTTGTAGTTGCAAAAATGTCCAGAACTTAGAAACTGGAATGGATAAGATGGAAAAAAATCTACCACCCCAGCTGGAAATTAAGCATCACATCACTCATTCAGTTCCTTTCCGTCCCCCAGTGGAGTGGGGACGAGAATCAAAAGTAAAATATGTAGGTTGAGATAAGAGCAGTTTAATAATTGAAAAGAAAAATACAATAATAATGGTTGATAATAATAAAAAGGGAAAAGGAAAAAAAAGCCAGACAAACAAGTGTTGCACAATGCAATTGCTCTCCACCTGCTGACCAATGCCAGACCCTTCTTCCCCAGCTGAGAGTGACCATCCTTCTGGGTAATTCCCCCAGTCTGTACACCAGGCATGAGGCTCTGTGCTGTGGAATATTCCTTTGCCCAGTTTGGGTCGCCTCTCCTGGCTATGCTCACTCCCAGTTTCTTTTGTGCACCTCCTCACTGGCAGAGCATGAGACACACACACACCAAAAAAAAAAAAAAAATAAGCCAGTCCTTGACTTAGGATGAACACAACTTAGCAAAACCAAAAACATCAGAGTGTTGTTGACACCATTCTCATTCCCAATCCAAAAGCACAGCACTGTACCAGCTACTGAGAAAAAACAACTCTATCCCAGCTGAAACCAGGACAGTCTCAAGGAAGAGTTAATTAATGAACTTTTTCTAATGAACACCTTTTTCATTGAAAAAGTACAAGGAATAGAAATACCATATTCCGCATCTGAGCTGTTTATCCAGCAGATGAGTATTATTATCATGTGAAAGGTTTTATTCAAAACTCACATAAATCTGCATCTTTGAAATGATTTTTTACATAGCAAAACATCACAGAAAAATATGGTAAAGCTTTTTTTATACCAAACTAATGCATTTTACTTCTCCCCAAATCTTCCATTTGTTTTTTCTTTTCTAATGTACTCTGAATCTTTTCTGTCTCTAATTGAAGTGACTAATTGTATTTAATATAAAAAAGCTGATTATTGCCAACTTAGTATCAGACTGTGATCCACTAATGCACATATGGGTTATATACAAGCACAGCAGCTGTTCTTTATCTTACACTGTCTCTTTTTTATCTCCAAAGACTACTTTCCAATACAAAGGAAAAAGTCATATCACTGGTTTATCTGATATGATTTTTTCTTTGCAAATAAATTTTATTACTCATCAATTTCTTCTAGGTGACTTTTAATATATTGTTTATTTTTACTGTCTTTTTCCAGGATAAGAAGTTATACTGAATTATCACTAACACCCTTGCTTAGACTTCTAAAATCAAGCACTGAAGTCACTATTTTCTACCATTCCAAAACCACATTTATTGTTTAGGAACTTCTAAAACAACCATTAAAATCCCAGATATCCACTTATTTTGTTTTATTATTGCTTACACAGTTTAACCAGGAAGGGAATGAAACCACAGTTGTCAGAGCACACTTAGCAAAGACTTTGGTGGGATTTTACAAGAAAACATGTAAGTGGCTGAGATAACACCCAAGAAAGAAGAGTAGTATCCTGCTTAGTTTTTTCTTTTCTCAACTCTTTAACACAGTAAATCTGAAGAAGATCAGTAAAACCTTGTATTTCTCCATGAGTCTGTAGATGTTCTAAGCTTGTCCTTTTAAAGTCAATTTTCAGGCTGATATAATAGTGGAAGATAAAAGTATACCTTTCATACAGGGAAAGTGTTATAACGAAGGCTCTTTCTTTCCAGAACTTCACAATGAATGCAGGGATTTTAAGAGTTTCATAAGATTATTATATGTAATGGAATTATTTAATAATAAATTAGATTAGATATGGCATTGTAGAATATATATACAAAACATGTTTTAATGAGAGCAAAATAGGAACAAGGAAGTACATTACTAGCCTTACAAGCAAATATTTGTCATAAATTGTATTAACCACAGCATTCTGTTTCTAGGCTACTAGAGAATATTACCTATTCCAATAATGTATATAATGGAAAAAAGTTTGATGTGTGGCTTATGTATACCATTAGCCTTTTTCATTTTACCACTGTAAGCTTTTTATGGTGTCTTATTCTTGGCCAAGATTTCAGGTTGTTGCTTAAATCAGTAAGAAATAGTACAAGTTATTTGATTTCTTTTTGTTTGTTTGTTCATTTTAGTATTCTATTTGGAACCGAATAGGCTGAGATTATTTCCTGTCTATATTTAAAGACACATTTTTGACTGTTCAGCTTTATCAAGCAATTACACACAGATCTGACAGGTGCATAATTTCCATTAAAATTCCACTGGGCATTGAAATTGGGATTTTCCAGACACCAAAGCAAGCTTGGCAGCATTCACAGTGTAATGAAATTAAGTGACCTTTTTATTTTCATTCTCTGTGTGGGGTGCACCTGGGACTTACATGGTTGAGCAGACAGTGCTGTGGAACCACTTTTGCTGTTTCAGTCTGGAGCAGCAGTAAGGACTGTAGAGTTTCTTCATAACCTCAGTGAAAACTGCAAGATGATTTCTGTTCCTTCCTTCAAACTGAAACTCCTGTTGCCAGCTGATTTCTTGCACCATATGGTCTCCTAATTACTTCATGGAAACAGAAAATCATAGAGTGGTTTGGGTTGGAAGAGACCTTAAAGACCATCCAGTTCCAAGCCCCCTGCCATGGGCAGGGACACCTTCCACTAGAGCAGGTGGCTCCAAGCCCCATCCAGCCTGGCCTTGAGCACTTCCAGGGATCCAGGGGCACCCACAGCTTCCCTGGGCAATCGGTGCCTGTGCCTTGCCACCCTCACAGTCAAGAGTTTCTTCATACAATCTAAACCTGCCCTCCTTCAGTTTAAAGCCATTGTCCCTTGTATTATCACTACACATAAAAAATCCCTCTTTGTCTTGTAGGCTCCCTTCAGGCACTGAAAGGACCCCTTTGGGTACTGAAATGCTTCATTTAATAATTGGAGGATCTTATTATATTCATTCTGAAGCCTTTTGGAGCCTCTAAAGTATTTTTTTTTTTGTTAGTGCTGAGGATGAGATGCCATCAGGCCTAGATTTGATAAGAGTCTGCCATTCACGGTGGCCATATATAATTGCAGTATGGCCAGAAATAGACATGAAAAATACAGCGCCCCACAAAGTAATGGCAGTAAAAGAACCTGAGGATTTAATTTGTAGGCATTATAAGAATAGAGTTTAGGAAAGGAGTACTTTTGACAATTATCAACTGACTTCTCTCTAAACTTTGCATTTCTAAAGGCTAATCCTTGCCTTCCTCCTTAAGAAATTCTTTGGGTTTTAATTTATTTTGTGTTCATTTCAGTGAGTTTACAGTAGTTTATATGGAAAAACTTCTCTTTGAATAAGAGAAGATAGTGAAAATTGTGGAGCAAGGGATCTGAAAGAGGACTTTCATCTGAAAGTTGAAGCATGACATAGTCTTAAGGAAATATTCCTTAAATTGTGTTGTATCTATTAGCATTAAGAACTCTCATATGGGATTCATTATTCTGTGTCAACAAAGTGGAATAAAACTTGAAGTCCTTGATTCTGCTAGGATTCCACTGGCCTATCACGATACAAATGCATGGAAAAAGACAGTCCTTGCCCTCATGTGTCTGATTTCACCACGCGAGACTATGCAGCCATCCTGCTGTACTCACACGCCTATTTTAGCTGAGCTGCCATCCCAAGATGCAAACTTCCAACTGAATCACTTTGTGAACCCTGTGTTTTACCTTCAGCAAGTATTTAGCATTTAGTCACCCATGGTTGCCACCCCACGTTTTCATCTGACTTCAGAGTCACTGTTTTCTAATACCTATCCTGCAGATACGGCTGCACTGTCTTCCTACACACATTCCCTTCAATTTGCTCAGATGGAAATGTGTTTTGATTAATTGGACCCAATTTACTGAATAATCCAGACTGCACTGTCTGGTTGTCTTTTCTCAGTACTTCAGTCTTTCATCAGCCTTCTTTAATTTATGATCCATGGCTTTGTGATTATTTGCTGAACATATAGAACAACCTCCAAGTCAGAAAGAGTCTTTCCAGGATCCCAAAGGAAACATTTTTATTTTGCAACTTTTTTTTTTTTTATTAATATCTTCTCTTTTAGATATCTTAATTTTTTTTCCAGTCTGTTCATTGGAGACTTAATTCACATTAAACATTAATTTCTATTTATGCAGTTGTAGATGAATCATTCCACCAAAGACTCAAGAAATATTACTTCTTCTGGATTAATTTTTTACTACATTTTACACTTCTCTATCGTGAAGTGGCATGGTGCAAAATCAGTGAAACTGATTCTGAGGACCTGTCACCTATACCACATGCATTCCAATGATTTTTCTTAAGGACAGTTTTAATGCACACTGAAACCCCAGTAAGTTTCAGAGTACTGTGGGTACAGTAAGTGTGCAGTAGGAAGCAGGCCCAGGAATTCTCTAATAACACAATTCTGTAAGGAACCCAGTTTGTGCACAGCTGTGAGATGAAAAGCATAAATGAGGCTGGATGTGTATTTGCTTCAAAGTTTTAACCCTGACCTTATCAAGAATGCTAACATAGACACTCCTTTCTTAACAACACTAGCAAAATCATCTGGAAATGTATCTATTTGACACCATAGTCTCTATGAAATCCTGCCGGCTACCAGTCATTAATTCTTCATAGACTGAATCAGTTTTCCATTCTCCTCATGTTTGATGTTATGTTTATAGCTAGCCGGGTCAAGGCTTAGCATTTTTAAATAACTGCAAAACACCTACATGTGTTGAGCTTTTTTGCTATACCCTCCAAAATTATGGGGATTATCAAAATTAAACATCAAAGTCTAGAGATTCCCAGGCAGTCTCAGTTAGAACTTTTGCATATAATGTGTATTGTGTATGGTAATTTGAAGATAGTTTATATGTAGCAGATAATGTTTCATATGTTACTAGTATTTTGGAAAATTTTGTAAGCATTACAAGTTTAGTAACACCTTTTTTCTATCTAATTCTTTATTCCTCTAAAGCAGAACAAAGGCTCATTTTCCTCTTTTAGTAACCCAAGAAGCTTTACCAACTTTTTGAATAAAAAGTTGCAACTATTAGGAGGTTTTTCCTTCTTCAGTTCCTTATGGACTTCAGTTCCTTCTCCATTCTACTTTAGACACTGCAGTGTGAATTTGTTTGGATTTTTCATTGATGTCTTCATCTTGTCTTTATTTAACTTATTCTGCCTGCCTTTGATCAAGTATTTTTAATGTAACTAAATATAATATTTCTAATTTTAATTTTTATTTCCTTTTCACAGGATGTTTGCATTTTATGTACATTTTCTTCATTTTGGGAACCCTGACATTTTTCCTCTCTTAATGAAGTTCCTTTCAACATTCCCACTTTTACATGTCCATTCTTTCCCTTTCATTGAATTTTATTTGTAATACTCATTAGCTTTTCAAGTTCTTTGATAAAGGAGTACATTAAATATTGGGATTGACTCTGTTTCCAATAAAAAACAGTAATACATTTTTGGACGAGTTTATCTTTTGTATTTCCCCAGTCTTTCAAATAGAAACTGGACTAAAACTCTTTGCCAGTTTGAAGAAGTGATATTTTCAAGAGGATGCCTGATCTGGGCTGGATTGAAGCTGCTGGTTTAGAGCTAAAATCTGCTGTCTAACTGGTAATCTCCAGCCCTAGTTCACAGTCCGTTTAGTTTACAGCTTTCAATAACAAAGGAGCCAGACAGCGCAGAGCGAAGATACACAATGCGTGCATTTAACACTAGGTTTTCTGCAAGTACATTTGGATGTATTATTATTTTCATAACCACTCTAAGAGCTCTTTTTCTAGCTGTGTTAAAAACTAATGTTTAATGAATACATGCCATGTCCTGAGGAAAGCTTTGGGGTCACCCAACCCTTCTGCAGAATTTGGACTTTGAACTTGGTATACAGATAAATACAAAGTAGACGAAACTTCGTATTTTAAGGTGAAGTCCACATCCTTAGATGAAGTCTGCTGGTGCAAGTCTCTTAGTTTTGGGAGACTTATAACTACCTGGGCACACCACCCCAGAGATTTTACTTTGTTCGTGACATGATTCCTTGTGACTGGAGTGTTTGTGAATGCAAACTTAACTGCAGAGACATTTAGACAGCTTTTGATTTGCATCAGTTTTTCAGACAGCTCATTTCTTGCCTCTCTGGTATTACCTGTGTGATTAAGCTCACCAAAGTGAGGAATAAAGCCCAGACTAGGTACTTGTTCTACACCTACACTGAGAAGTTTGTCCCATGTATTTGTGTTCACCTTCCTTTTCCAGGATGTGTTCACTTTATGCATTCATCAATACCTGGACAGCTGTTAGGTGTTTAGGAAGAAAACCCAAACAAAATTTAAAAAATGCATCCAGAAAGCCACCAAACCTTCGAAGAATTAAGCACAGGCTCTGTGCTTTTTTTTTCGGCTAGTTCAGATGTTTCTTTGGGCAAGATAGTTGTCCCAGAATGAGTAGCTAATAAATTCACAACATCACAAATTCTTGAGTTTAAAGCAATTATGAAATAGTCATTTAATGAATCAATTCTTCAAAGTTTATGTACAGTAATAAATGTCTCAAGAAGAAAGCTCCAAAGTCATTATTTGGCAGATTCCAGGGCCAAGGATAGGTGCAATTTGGCCTAAAAAGCCTTTGGCTGGCAAAATGAGCAAGAAAGTAAACAAATATGCTGGTCTTGGCTTCGGGAGTTATAGGCACATTTTAAATAGAATTGCCTCTAAACACAGCTGCAGAACTGAATCTCTGATGCAATAAAGCTGTCTGGTTTATGGCAGACATACATCAGCGCTGCTCTGATGGCTCAATCCGTTAGAATCACAGAATGACAATAACTTCTTTGTGTATTACAAATAAATCATCGCTATCACTCAACATGTTTAGAAAAATTGTAGTTCATCTGGTCTAAGTTTTGCTCGAGAAATATAAAGCTGTTGGAGTTGAGAGTCTGCAGAATGAACAGAGAAAAAGGTTGAAGATTTTATCTATTTCCTCCATCAATGTGTTTATTTCACTCAAGGGACTTAACCACATGCATTTGGAAAATTAAAGTCAGAAGACTGACACTTTAGTAATTTTCTCCTCCCACACCCAGACTCATCAACAAACCAATGAACTGTATGTGTAGAAGCTTTTTTAATGGAGTAAAAAAACCAAAAAACCACCAACAAAAAAAGTGAAAAGTTTAGGCAAGATCTTTTTATTGGTGTTCAAACCCAAACAACCTCACTCTACGAGTTGTAAACATTAAATTTTCAAGACATGTGTTCATCTTTTTTCTAACTACATTATGTTTTTGCACATATAAAAAGGAATATCTAGCCATGCAATTTTGTTTGAATCGTCTGTGTCCATTGTTATTCTTTTAAAAAATTAAAATTAAGTTTACAGAAGCGTCTCTCATCTGCATGTAAAACTGTGCATGGACCCACAGTGTCCTGTTCATTCTCTACTGGCTTGTGTCTTCTCATGGTAAAAACATGGTAAAGAAGTGAAATAAGTGTGATATGTATATAAATATTTACTTACATATACAGGTGCTTGTACATGTACATAGACATAAATCTGGTCTCGCATCAACTTGCTGACACATAAAAACATAAGAGTATGTGCCATTTTTCAGTAGAAATTTAATTTTTTCTGCATATTAAAACAAATATAGAGTTATTAATTTGATCAAATGGTCATTCTCTATGATACACAAGCAAAATTTAAGCTGTATGAGACGACTGACCTCAAAGCACTTGATGTACAGCATGAATTGGATAATGTTTTGGGAGACCTTTGAGCATTTTTTTCTTGAAAACACATCATTGCCCATTCGATTTTTTTTTAATATTCTGAGACTTTCTTAAACTGAAGTTAAAATAACAAATTAAATCGAAGGAAGGTCAATAAGAATAACTTTTCTTTCAAGTCCAGAGTTTGGGCTAGATTGTCTGTTACACATTGCTAAATTGCTTTATGTTACAAATTTCTCACTTTATCTGCAGTTTACAGCCAAAATCATGTGGTTCTCAGCCTGGTATAGTTTAGAGTGGACTGGAAGGTCAGCATGAGTCCATTCACAAGCTCTCAGGAACAGCCAGGAAACAATTTTGATCATCTTTCCACATGCTGAAAGCTGTCACATCCAAGCAGCACTCACAGCTGGGAAGGTGTGGCTTGTTTCCAGATTATTTCACTCTGCTTCTCAGAGAAGCTGGGATGGGATGAGAGAACCAACTTGGTCCTGTCAGCATGTTCTAATTGTATGTATGTTTCCAGCAGTTCTGGAAAACTGACTTTATCAGTTAAGGCCACTTAAAACTAGAATCCACAGAAATGATCACTGTATTTCTGTTGTGATTCTAGCTGCAAATTACCTTCTGTTTCCCAAAAAAGGCAATTAGAGATTTATGAGAATCAAATTCTCAAAAGTTTCACTGAGTGGTGAGTAAACCCTGCAAAAAGTAAACTTATCTTCCCTTGGAGCTGCAGCATTTTAAGTCATCCTTGATTACTTCAGTTTTCTTTTTTTGCTTAGGTTCCTGGGGGCAGTGAGCCCAGTCCTGCATCCTCCTGATCCCAGGAAATCCTGAAGCTGCAAGTCAAGCTGCAGCTGCTGGGCTTTTCCCCGGCAGACCTGTGTAAGCTGAGCGTGTCAGGCAGGGCGTCAGTGGCACAGCTGCAGCGTGGGGAGTCCCTGAGCAAAGTGCAAGCCATGCACTTACCCTTGAATAAATTAAACTCAGCTCACGCTGTCACTAAGAATGTCACAGATGTGTTATGCAGTTATGGGTCCCTTTAGATGAGTGAGGTTGAGAAAAAACATCAGTTGATGTTTTTTTGGTGATCAGCTGATTCAGCACTCTTGTTGCTCAGTTCAATTATGTTACACGTGTCTTACTTAGGCTCAATTCTAGAATGCGAAACCTGAGCCAGCAAATAGCGAAGATGAACCATTAATTTTAGTTTTAGATTCTGATAAGTAGATGGACATTTGTCTCTGTTACCACAGATCTCCCACTCACCATGATGTGTCTTGTCCTCTTTTCTTTTCCCCCTATGTTTCTTTTGCTGAATTATGGTTGCAGTCTCTACGGTCAGAGATAATTATTTGTAACAATCTTCTCTATGAAAAGAATAATATAAAAGCTGTGAGCTCAAAGTGGAAAAATGCCATCTCTGAATATTTTGAAGAGGCATGGTAGTATGGAGGTGCTTTTGCCAAAGAAGAGAAAGTTACTCACAGACCCATCCAGCATAGCCAATTCCAGGGACTGGGACATCCACAGCCTCTCTGGGAAGTCCATTCTAGTGCCTCACCACCCTCTGTGCAGGACTGCGTCTCATTCTGGCAGGATTCTGTCTCATTTCATCTGATGTTTGTCGCTAAATGTCTGTATTAAAAAAGATAAATGCTTTCCTCAGTGCTCTAACAGAAATATCAGAGAAGTTGGTGATTATGTGTTGTTCAGAAATATCTGAAAAGGACAATTTAGTTTTGGTGGATTTTGCCTGATAAAGTTTAGTAGTGAATAAGGATATGATCAATACATTAGTGATTATTGTGCAAGGAAAAAAATATTAAATAGCCCTTTTTTGTATGCTCTCCACTCAAAGTCTTCCCAAAAGACATAAATATATCAAAATTAACAGGCTCCACTCTCTGACACTTACACATACACACAAAACCATTTCATGTTGTTCAAAGGTATAATAAAAATCATGTTTGAAAGAACCAATTTTCTCATTAAATCCATAAATGTATACTTGAACTTAAAAACCTTCTATAGTTCATAACTCTATGCATGTTTTCCACAGTTATGTTTACCTCAAGGAATAGCTCAGTTTTACTGAGATTCCATCTTCTGAAATCAGGGGACATTACATAGAAAAATCTTTGATGATTGATCAGCATTTGTAAAATAACAACAATGAAATGAGATTGTCAGTTTCCAGACCAGTCTTTTGTACGGATCTCATGCTTTTGGAGAAGTGGCTGTAGTGCCATCTGCTGTTCTCCTGATGGGCAAAGTATTGACTCTACTGCTAGGGACTGGTTATCACAGTGTAGGAAATATATACTGTTAAAGCTCAAGAGAACTAAAGCTAAAGAAGCCAAGGAAGATAAAGAGAATTCTGTGACGGTATAGAATAAAAGTAGGATGGATTAGGAGAAGCACAGAGTGTGGTCTTTTTCTCTGTAACAAGTGTATTAACATGAAAATCACAGCAGAGTCTTAAAACTGATATTCATGCTGAACACCACTATTTACATGATCCTGCTCATTTTAGGCCTCTGGAGTATTGTATGTATTTCTGAACTTCCATTTGTCCTCAAGTTCCATGTTGAGAGGCGCTGATTTGAGCTGGGGTAGAGTTAATTTTCTGCCTACTAGCTAGTGTGAGGCTTTTATTTTTTGTGATTTGTGCTGAAAACGGTGTTGATAACACAGAGATGTTGTCATTATTGGTAAGGAGCACTTACAGAGAGTTAAAGCATTTTTTGCTCCTGACCCCACCAGCGAGGAGGCTGGGGATGCACAAGGCATTGGGACAGGACACAGCTGGGACAGCTGACCCCAAATGACCTAAGGGATATCCCGGACCATGTAGAGTCATGGTCAGCATGCAGAGCTGGGGAAGAAGAGGAAAGAAGGGTGGAATGTTTGGAGTGATGGTATTTGTCTTCCCAAGCCACTGTTACACTTGAGGGAGCCCTGTTTTCCTGGGGATGGCTGAATACCTGCCTGCCCATGGGAAGTGGTGCATGAATTCCTTGTTTTGCTTTGCTTGTGTGCGCAGCTTTTGCTTTGCCTATTAAAATCTGTATCTCAACAAGCTAGTTTTCATTTTACCCTTCCAGTTCTCTCCCACATCCCACCATGGGGAAGTGAGCAAGCAGCTGCAGGAGGCTGAGTTAACAGTTGGGGTTAAACCACATTGAACAGAAGAGGGAAAAAAATCCATAAAGTAGTTCTGGAGTATTATGGAGAAGTCTGGGTGAAAGAAAGAATCACCAAGATAGTTTGAGGGAAGACCTGAAAGAACCAGGACAGAGTGAAAACAATGCAATGTGCTCACGTTTCCATTACTAGGAGCTAATATTGCAGTTTAATTGTAAGTCTCATTGTTTTGTAGTCTTGGGTGAGGCTTGAAGTCCTCATTTTGGAGATGCATATCTGATGGAGACTTGATTTTAGGGTGGATAGGAAGAGACCTCAGGCTAGGCAGTGTTACCATGGGAGCAAACGGAGTGTGGGAATAAAGCCTAGGCTATTTGCAACTAACTGTAGATTTGGATGATTGTCTTGACCATTTTTAAGGAGTAGCACAAGCTTAAGTTCTCGCCTTTGGTATTTCTTGAAGATAGCACGTCATCACTGCCAGAGTATGGGTTGTATAATGTAGATGGGAGGTGACTGTGCCCATAGAAAGACCCTCTTTTTCCAATGTGAATATTTTTTGTCTAAGATTCTTGCTATCTTGTCTATTAATTATATATTTTTGGAGTTTCCGTTAGTATATATTTACTGGATTTTAATGGTCTTGCCAGGGTTATGAATTCCTTGGCAGAGGGACTTGATAAATTCTTTTCTTGCTATCGCTGGCTCAATCTAACTTAGAAAGATGAATTTAGTCATGATGGTGACATCTGGCAATTTTGTGAAATAGAGCCCATTAAAAGTCACTTATTTTCAAAATCTGACTGTTCATTAAGTATGAGCAATTACTCTACTTTAAATCTTTTTAGCATATTCATAACCAGGATTTGCAATAATATAATTGTAACAATTTATCATTAAGTTATGTTGCATGCACCTGAACACATACAGACCATGCATGTACCTTGATACATTAATATTTTTGTTTGAGAAGTTAAGGTACTTTAAGATACTCATTTTTTGCTGTAAATATTGTTTATTATTTCTTGCATTCTGATTTTTCAAGATTGTCAAAATCAATACTATATATTACTTGTATAGACTAATATTTCAAACATCTTTCACCTAGTTTTGTATTAATATAAGATATTCTCAATTCTGCCATAAATTACGAATAATGATCATGTTAAAAAAAAAAAAAAGCAGCAAATGCACAGCTGGTGATATTTATGTGCCATAAAATATGAACTAATGTGCTATGAAAGAAAATTAGTAAGATACATTTGTCAAAACTGGAAGGCTGCAGAGTGAGGATTATACCACTGTTACTTCCATTTCCTTTTGTAAATTAAATACTTTGGGTTTTTAATATCCTGAAATCAAATATGAGGTCTGCCTATTCCTGGCAATCAGCAGAACTTCTACTTTCCCAGAATTTGGTGCACAATCACTCATCAAAACTTTCTGGATATCCTTATGGGTTCTTGACCATACTGTCTTGGCCAGCATGAAAGAAGTTTGTACAATAGCATAGCCAAGCTTCTTCCTTTAAACATACACTCAGGCAATTGATACTAAAGAAATGGATGGTGGAAGTTATGATTATATCCAATTCCAGCCTTCCCAATCTTCATAATTTTTGAACAGGATCTACCCTTATACCAGCTACAAGTTCATAAAATTAAAGGTTGTGTTCTACATCCAGCACAAGGTGGGTTTAGAACAAGCTCTCTGGAGATCACACTGTCTCTCTTGTTCCCAGCTGTGCTGGTTTCAGCTGAGGTATCCCCAGTGCATTGAGATATCTGTTTAGACAGGTTTGGGCTTTTTTTGGACTTTATATGTGAGAATGGCGCACTACAGTGTATTCTGTTGTGAAAGAAATAAACCTAGAAAAGCAGGGTGATTGATAGAATCACTGAATCGCACAAACCATACTGGGGCCTCTAGAGGTCTCTAGATTGATACTCTGCTTAAAGCAAGGAAAACACTATATTCTCCAGATTACTTAGGGCTGTGTTCAGTCAGATCTTGGAAAGCTCCAAGGATGGAGACTACACACCCCCTGGGTAGTCTGATACATGCCTGACTGCCCTCATCGGGAGAAAACTATTCCTCTTTTACAGTAAGAACCTGTCTTGTTTCAATTTATGCCTATTGTTTTTCATTCTTCCACCACAGACCTTTAGGTCCTTTAATTTCCTCTGATGAAAGAATATGTATGTCCCTAGCCAAGCGATAAGAACACAAATATCTCAACTATATGAAGGTCTTTCCCAAATTTTATTTCAGCTTCCTATTGAGTTTCTGAACATGCTTGGATTCTCAGGTTTTACCTTTGAATTACTCTAGAGATTAAGATTAGGATATCAAGGACACAGCCCAAAAGGCTGAGGGGAAGATTCAACAGATCACTCTGTTACACTGGCAAAAGTGAGACTTTTAGAGAAAGGCTGAAGCAAATTTGTAAAGAAGAACATTCTTGGATGCAGACCCAGAAAGCAGAAGGCATAAAGACTGGTAACTTTAGTTTTTAGTATTGTCTCCCAAAAGAACAGGATGAGTTTTGGCAACCTCACTTGGTCTAACACTTAGCAAAAAACATGATCACAAAGAAGCCCCTCCTCCTAGTTCGGCAAAATTATGTTATTGACTGTAACTATCAAACCAAAGAAATAATTTTATATAAGTTTACCTATAAGACTATTAGCATAGAATTAAAATTTTAACTTTATTGCATCTTGTATTTTATGTTATTCTATAACTTAAATATGGGAACTGAAAAAAATTATTTAAAGGCTAAGAAATTATTTTCAGATTCTCTGTAAGATAAGGATTAGTTCCCTCTGAGGTCAATACTCTCAAAAATTCAATTGAATATAGCATTTTATTTATACGGACCCAGATTAATCTATATAGGCATTGTTTCTCTGTCTTTAAAGATTTTATCAATTATTAGTTTGAAAATCTAAAAAAGCCTTGCAGACTCGAACCAGACTGTGATCATTGTGTCATGGGTAATATTAAAAAATAAGTATTTGTGAATTCACAGATTTGTTGCCCTTGAATAGGAGAGTCTTTTGAGAAACTCATGCGCAGTATCTGAGAATTGTGTGTCTTAGTCAGGGTTCCTATGGCTGCCCAGCTTCAGCTTTTTCCAGGGAGAAGTTTCTGTCATTATCATTTCCCTAGCATTCACAATATAAATCTGTAGATATAGAAAGAGCTACTGGGATATAGCTTTGTTTCAGTCCTTCTAACCCAAAATAGCTTATGAGTGCATACTGGAGGTTATCATTTACCCACCAATGATACAATCCATGCATATTCCAGTACTTCATACTGGGTTGGCTTGAAAAGTGTAGAGGAGAAAGGGTAATATGAAATTCTGCATGTGAAAACTAAAGCTCTCTAAAATAACTTCCCCCAGCAGGTACCTAACTTTCACAGCATGCCAATAGCTCACTGGAAAGTAAGAACTCCCTATTACATTTTAAAATATGCTCAGAACTCTTAAATGTACATCCTCTTCAAAACAATTGAACTGTATTTCTCATCTCTCTCCTCTTCTTGAGGATAGAATATGGAAAAAGGCTGCATAAAATAAAAATTCATTGAAAAGTCTGGACTCTCTTATTTTTTAACGCAAAAATTTTAAAAAATATATTAACTTGAGTGAAATACCCCCCTTTGTTGAAAAGCTGAAACACTTTCAGAAATTTATTTATAAGTGTTCAGTCAGTTGAAAGATTGATATTTCATTAGTTTGGGGGGGTTGGGGTTTGAGTTTGGGTGTTTGTGGTTTTTTGTTTTGCTTTGGTTTTTATTTTTCTTTTTAGGGTTTTTTTAAAAATTGTTTTGTTTTGTGTTATTTTTGGGGTTTTTTTTTGGGGGGAGTGGTTCCTATAAGGCTAGTGTATCTTATCTACATGCCAACATGAATTAATGGGTTAAATTTGTCATAAACAGTGTTATCTCTCTAACCTAAGATGCTTCCCATAATGGTATCTAACCATCAGAGAGCAACTGGATATGTCACAGTATGTGTTGCAAATGGAGTAGAAAATGAAAAATCACATCTAGTCCTCCATTTGTACAGCTCTGTTTCAGGACATTTCTTATCTCTTCCTCTCTCCTGTTACACAATTTTGTTTGGCAGCAATTCAAACTGGCTAGTGGAAGTGTCATTAATGAAGTTCCATAATTTGTCAAGGAAATAAGAGAAACCCAAGGATTTCTTCACAAGAAACTGTTATTCTATAAAAAAATGAATTCTTTTAGAGTAATCCTCCGAGATGGATGACAACCAGAGCCAGGACAGGCTTTTAAAGAGCACTATTAACACCACCAGGAACACCACAGACTCCGTGGCTCTCCACAATGGTGATTTAGGGACTGATGCACTGCTGCGCTCTCAGTTTTAAGATGTGTGAGATAAAGGAAAAAAAAATGTGGTTTTAGGCAGTATTCTGCTAAGGTAGGTTGGGTGTAATGGTAGAAGTGGCACAAATCCCGTGGGGAAAGGGTGAAATATTCCAGCCCTCAGCTCTCATTTACAGCATTGGTAGACAGATATTCATATGTAACTATGGAACCCTTCAGTGCTTGCAGGACTACGCTCCACAAAATATGGATCTGGCAGGTGGACTTGCTTATGCAAGTTGAAGGACAAGCCATATTTTTCAGCAGGACACAAATTCCTCATCTTTTCACACACACATATACACTCAAAAAACTTATCACTGACTTAACTTGTTAAAATAAAATTCTTAATAATCAAGCAGCACCACCTTTATGCCTCCAAGGCAGGGATTTGACTGAATGCTTCAATTTACTGCTAAATTTCCAGTGTCCTATTTGATACATGGCTTGTAGTTAGTGGTTTATTTATAGTGTTGTGGATTGCTTCTCAAAGCCCTTCTCTCTCACTCCAGAAAATTTTTATTTTTAATTTTGCTTTGAAGAGAAATGTAATTTTGCATTTGGTGTTGAGAAATACATGTTCTTAAATCACACTTTATCAGCTAAAAAATGTAATTAACTTGATACAGTCCATAGTTCTCGGAGCTGGCTAAATTGGTATCAAAAGCATCTTTTACTCCCATACTTTAGATAGATTAAATATAAACCTGTGAAATCTGGTGACTATACAATAAGTATGTAACAAGATGTTCCACATGACATATCTTCTGCAGATTATAAAGCCCCCTGTTCATCACTGTGCATGAAGAGACTCTGAAAGCCAGAAACTGCAGTTCAAAAGTCCTAAGAGTAATGTAGCAGAAAACTCACATGCCAAAACCAGAGGAGCTGGTCATACGTTCATTTTCCTTCCTTTCTTTCCAGGTGGTTGTCCTTTAATTTCACTGCTTATCCTGAAGTATTTAATTTATATTCTTAGAGACTCTTCTGCACACACTACTTGCAGAATAAAGATTTCTCTTTATGCATTGCAGACACCATGGATAATTTCTAATTATACTCTTGCTATCAGTGTAAATCAGCCTGTAAATTACAACAGCGCGTAAGTTTTGTTTGGGTATTATTTTAGGATTAAGTGCCTCTCAGCCTACATCTTTATTTAGGTTTTGTGTAAATAGTCACTAGAGAAATATTTGCATACAGAGAAAATCAGTATTTTTTTAATATACTCTGAAAAGAGGAAATTAATATAAACAGAAAGTTCTTCACACCTGCACAGTTCCATTTGCAGACTACCATTAATTCCAGAGATTTCTTGAGAAGAGAGGTACCATCCACTTCCAAAATATACTTCCCACAATTATACCTCAAAATGAGCTGTACGGAAACCTGAAGTTATTATGAGATCTGAAGAGCTATAATTTTGACTAGAATCACATATAATTATATACAATCAAATTATTATTAGAATCATATATCTAAAAAGTGTCCAACATATCTTAAGGATGACATATTTTGTCCTACTGCTTAAGCAAAGAGTCATAATTTTTCATTCGTGTCCTAAATCTCTCAGGCCAGGATTTTCCCCCCAAAAACCCCAACTAGAAAATGTTCAGACAATGTAGTTTTTTTGGGTTTTGGTTGATCAATCAGTTCATTGTTTTGGGGATAACAATGGGTTTTTTAGTTTTATTGGGAATTTTCCTTCCCATTTGTAATCTAATAAAAGGCAAAACTTTGTACTATCAAATCAGGTTGACCATTTGGGAAGAAGCCTCACCTCACAGCTAGGAGTGCTGAATTTCTCTTCAACAGTGAGGAGGTGCTGCCCTGTGCTAGCAACAGCCCCAGGGAAATGTCCTGCACACACGACCACAGGAGGCTCAGGTCTAATTTGAGTTTTGAGGTGCCAAATGCAGTAAGTGACTTAAACTTGTATAATTCCCATGACAAATGAGTGTACAGTTCACACGTCTTTATTTGGCTCACCCATGTAAACTGTTCTCCGTTTCATTGCAAAGAAGGAAAATAGTGATCCTTCAAAGAATTGGAAAGCTGTTTTCTTGCAGATTTGTTGTAAAGATGAATTTATTCTTTATGGCTTTTTAATAATCTTTGGATCAAAACTTCAATTTATATGGAAATATAAATGCAGATATTGTGCTTTTATATAACTTCATCACAACACTTCTTAAGTAGACATATATACATATACATGACTATATATATATATAACCCATATATATATTTGCACACATTCTTCTGTGATAAATCACAAAGTCACAGATTTTCCAAATTCACTGTAAACTGGATAATGAAAGAATGTAAATTTAGATGTTTACATTACTGAGAATAACAAGAGGATCCCGAAGAGCATTTTTTAGGTTTTTATTAAGCAATCAATTTACTCATTGTCTAATAGTCCACTTGAGAAACTTCCTCTACAGTTTGCCAGCCAAAATCATCCAAAGAACAGGCATCAGGGGAGGGTGACAAAAAGTTATTTTAAGGGGTGACCCAAAGAGGGAAAAAGATGGAGTGCCTGAATTCTAGGAAGTAAATTGAAGCAACAACTGTGGGGGTATCTACAAAGAAAAATTATTTTTACATTTATTTTGGTGATGTTTAATCATAGATTCTGCTGAGTCCAGAGATTATGATTAGATTATTTTTCTTTTAAATTCAGGCTTCATTCTCAAGGAATATTTTAATACAACCTAAAAATCTCCTTTTTCCCCTTCAAGTAATCTTATTGAAAAAATTCTTATGAGAGGGTCAACCCTCATTAAGGGCAAAATACTTCCCTTGAATTTAATATCCAGTGTTGGCTATCCATTACATAACTTTTTAACGCCTGAAATATATAAAAAGTATTCTTCTGATTAACTTTGCTATGAGAATATTTTTTAAGATACACGTGTTTTATGGATGATAGTATTAGACTACCATCACAGTTTTCTCTGATGAGTAAAACTTCCAAGACTAAAACACCTTTTGCTCAGGAAAAGAATAAAGAATATTTTATTTTTCTTTCCTTTGCTTTCCAAGAGAAACTCCTTAAAAAGGGGGTAAATGGGAGAAATAGATATGAAATTGATAACTAACTTCTCTGGATTACTTTCAATTTTGTTTCTCACTTAATCACAGAGCAGCTGCAGGTTAGACATTAAAAGTTATTGCCTTGTACATGATTTGGAGACTATCCATATGAAGAGAAATGAAGATTTATTAGTCTATTTCCACTTAAGCTGCTGCTACTAATCAAGACCTTTTACTAGTGACTGAAAGCATTTAATTTATGGTGAGCAGGAAAACAAATTATTTTAATCCTCTACAGATAAAAACGCTTGAAGTTATAGATTTGCCATACTAAATACTCATAATAGACAGCACTGTCTACACTGAAGATACTTCTTACAGGTAAAGAACTATTTGAGGTTTCCCTACTGCTAATTTGGCACCAATATGTAATGCCTCAAAACCACAAAAATTTGAAGTCTTTACTGTTCTGTTTTTAAGAAAAAGTCTTTAAAGAAGAACAAAAATCATCTGGACAAGTCATTGTGAATCTGAAGGTTTGATCATTCTGTTTGATTATGCAGATTAGTTAAACCCTGTCCTGGTTTTCAGCCAGGACAGAATTAATTTTTTCACGGTAGCCATGAGGGGGAAGAACCTGGAGCTGTGTGGGCCTGTCTAGGTTGTTTTTCTATAACATTCTCATAATCTCTGGGTGGCAGAAATAAGGGATTCTCCCTTCTGAAAAGAAGGTGTCTGTGATGCTGGATCTGGGAACAGCATGGGCTTGGGGGGTCCATCCACCATTTGGTCCATCCACCATTTTTTTTCGTTTTGCGGGGGTCATGCTGTTGCAGGTTGGTCAGTGAGAATTTTTTGCATGTAAATCACCTTTTTTTTATACTTGTGTTATAAATACTGTTGCTGTTACTGTTTGTTTTCTTATCTCATTGTTGTTTCCAGCAAACTGTTCTTATCTTAGCCCATGATCTCTGCCTTCTGTCTTTGTCACCCGAGGCAGAAAAGGAGCAGCTTGAGGTTGGGAGTGCTGTTCCTAAACCACTACAAACACAAAATATATTCTTCCCCATTGAGAGCTCTAAGTGCTCAGATGCTGCATAAGCAATTTGAGTAACAGCACATCTTTTTGACCCTTGAAAAAAATTCTCAAATAAATGAATTGTCAAAGAATGGTTGCATGTTTTAAATAAGAATAGATAAAATTTCTATAACAAATGTGAAGTTCTCCAGTTGTGAAGAAATAAACGCCATCTTCTCATGCTTTTAATTAATAGCCAGTTAAATAATTTTCAGTGTTTGCACAGAAAATTCTGAAATGACAGAAAGCATTAGAAATAAAGCATTCTTTAGTCAAACAGTTTACACTCCTTGTGGGACTTGCTCTGACATTGTATAAACAGGGCTCCCTTCAGTGTAAGCTGTCAAAATTCTTGTTTGAGCATCTGCAACAAGAGCTGCTCGTCCACCAGGCAGAGCAAGCACCAGGCGGGCTGGAAGTTTCCTTGCATAACACCAAAGTGCATAACCCTCAGCCACTTCAACCCATTTTATTAAATTTATTTTCAGCATTTGATATAATTTATAATAGGGGCCCTCTCAGCACTGACTGGATCATTTTCAGCCTCATTAAATGGGAGAATTTTGCTGGGCAAAGTCACCTAGTAAAGATTTCCATGAAGACACTTAAGCAGGTGTCATTATGTGACAAAAAGGACACCAGTCATATTAAGCTTTTTTTTCTCCACTTAAATTATTCACAGAAAGATTATTCACACACATATTTCAGTATTTTCCATCATCAGCACAATGTTGCAGTATCCTTTATGCGCATTGTTTGACTCTATTCTACTTTGAGAATCATTTAAGCTTATGATTGGAATTTTATTTTATGATGGTCATCATAAAAAGGCAAGAAAGTATGCAGAATAAAGATATCCAGCAGTTGGGAGAGAAAATTAGAGGGAAGGAATAAGAATATATAGCAAGGTATAGTTCAAAATCATTGCTCAAGCTGATGATGCTTATGATAAGGCATAATGTAATAGCTCAGTAGGATAAATAAAATAATGCAATAATTCAGAAGACCTAAGCAGGGAGATCATCACCTCTTACCCTGACAGTTTAATAAACCTAATTGTATTCACAGTGCTATTCATTATGTTAATGACTGTATCCTGGATAGCCCTGACAGGCATCTGAACAGCTGCCCAGATGTTCACACAAAAAGTGTGTCTCTGCTGCAAGATCCTGTGTCGGACAGCAGTCATATGCTGATGACCAAGGAAGAGTAGGAACAGAGCAAGCGTATACAGTGTTTCATCCTAAGATTCTCCAGCCACAAAAATTTTCAGCTCAGGTCAATTGTGAATTGAAAACCTGATACAAAGGCATCAAGATGAAAAAATTAGACTAATTACAGTAGTATTGCTGAGGTCTGTGGAGAATTTAACTCTCATTCTCAGATTTCATTAAAAGTGATTTAGTGAGAAATTATTCCTTGCTGACTGATTAGATAACTGGTTTTGTTTCTGTAGGTCATGATCCCATAAGTTATTTGAAGGTCAGCTTGTGTTTAAGAGCCTATTTTACAGTCCTCTCCTTTGAGAAAGGTATAGTTCAAAGCATGTTTCTGATTCAGTTCAGAGAATAAATTAATTTTTTCCCTTGCAGAGCAGTTCTAGAAATATAAGCTTTAAAAATAAAAAGTGCTTGTCTTTTCTGAGTTTTGGTACATGTGACATTTACTCCTTCATTCACTGCATACAGTGAGTGGTCACTCAATAAGCAAAGAGTAAGCACTATTTGAAAGAGGAGGATGAAGCACTAAACTGCCTGTCAGAAGATTAGAAGCAACTATTCTATCTCTATGAAACACTGCTAGTGCATTTCAGTGCAGATTACAAACTGTATGACATTATTTGGTTAAGTATTACAGCTTTGGTTTTACTTCTGCAGACACAAAAAAAATTAAAACAACAAAAAATACCAAGTATTTCCTTACACCCAGCTAACAGACCCATTAAACACATCATTTCCAGAGAACATCTTGTACCTTAGCATTAGCTGAAGGGGTTGTAATGATCCATTCAGAGGTGAGACATAAACTTCATGTCATTGACCAGGTAAAAAACAGATGAAAACAGAAATATCTGTCTCCTTCAGACAGACAGGATCATTCAGTCAGCCATGTAGGACTGTAACCAATTCCTAGATACAGACATCAAACACTGGATTTCTTTCCTTAATTTTCTGCTCTTCCACCTTGTAGCCATGTTTTCTGTATTTCCTGATCTCTGTTTTCTGAGGAGTCAGAGCAGAGGCCTCTGGCCCTCACTGTATGAAGCAGCTGAGGATGTTTCCAGTCACAGGAAGCAGCAGCAATCTATGCCACCCTTTATTATATTGCACTGTTACGTTGCTTTTCCACAGTTTTCTTAGTAAAATCTTCTCAGATTATATTTCTTTGGTCTTGTGAACACTGCCTTGCAATAAAAGCAATTAAACAGCAGTGTCATTTGGATCCACTTTTATCCTGATGCATTTTCTTCCCAAGTACCAATGAAAGGCAGAGAGCAGCTGTTACCTTTGTTCTGCGATAGCTGCCAGCCAGCACTGCCATCTCCACTACAGCAGGAAAGCTTATTTGCCTCCAGGCATTTTTTCCTAATGAGAGAAATTCAATTGCACACTCCTACTCGTATTTTGTGTGGTATCTAACTCAGTAAGACTACAACCTCAGATGGGCTTTGAAGGTGCTATTTAATTAAATAACAAACACTAGTTGCTCCCCGATGCACATTCTGCAAAGAGTAACACAACCATATGCAGAGATGGAGCCACAGTTCCTGCGTTGAAAAGTTCAGCATCTAAAGATATAAAGCAGTCATAGATAAGAGAGGTGACAGAAAACTTGACCAGAAAACTGAACTGCTGTTGTGAGATGCTTTCTTTGATGGGGTTTTTTTGTTTGTTTGTTTTGGTTGGGTTTTTTAAACTTTAATGTGTAAATATCCTATGTTTAGTTCCTGCCCTCGGTACATCCAATCTAATGGAGCTGAATAAAATTTCTTAAGTGCACTAATTCTGCTGCCGATGGTCACATGGGATATAATATTTGCCCTTCATAGGAAATTTTCTTTGACATTTCTAGGAATTGTGCTCTCTACAGTTGCAGAATTAATGAAGAAGAGAAAAAGAACACACAGAAATATTTAGATTCATAGTTCCATAGGGTTGAGATGAAATTTACCATTATACAATAAGGTCCTAGTTTATGACACGAATTACTGTGATATACTGTAATTCCACTAAGACTCATATATGCTGTAGAATTTCAGATGTAATCAAAATACCAATAAATACCTTTTGCATTGCTGGAATACGGATGAGTCAAATTCTCATGATGCATTTCCAGATGCATAATAACAAAATTCTGCTAACTAAATGCATGATAATTTTGTTTAGCCAGCTAATGCTTTCCAGTTTATAAATCAAGTGACAGCTGGAGGCAACAACACATTCCAGAGAAAATGAAATTGTCATACATAAATGCTCTCATAAAGAGCTGCCCTTTACCTACAATGCCTAGACTATATCTGTAAATAGTGACAGCTTAATTAAAAAAGGCTGGAGTTGAAGCCCATTGCAAACCTCTGTTTTTCCTGTTAATGAAATGGTCAATACACATTTTGCATACAAAAAATTTTTCAGAACATGAATCCAAGTCTCAAAGAATGCCATAGAAATTTGGCTTTGTGTCCTACTTCCACCAATATAATACTTTTCTCTCTTCTCTAGTAGTGCTTTTTCCCTCAGAAGATGTGACCACCCTTGCTAGTTTATAGCCTTTCTCTGCTGTGTGGGTAGTTCTGGATTTCTTCTTGCTTTAGCAATTATATGATACAAGACAATTAGCAACAGCAACCAAAATGGGAACCTCTAGTACAAGAAGAAACACACACATTCTCATGAAACTACCATTTTGTTTATTGAAAAACTCTCTGGATACCAAGGACCATGTTTTCCTCTCCTGAGCTGTATGTAAAATGTTCTTATGTTCAAATCAGGTACTTCCAAAACAAAAAGAAGTTTCTGATAAAGTTAGAACCGCTGAATTTCTCCTCTCAAAAGATTGTTTCCAAACTCAGGGGACCTTGAGTGCCCCTTTTCAAATGGCTCTGAGTCCGGCCGTCAATCTTCAGTGAGACTTTAAAAATAATCTTAACTAAAATGTAGGGGACCAAAAACACGAATATCAAAATTTCCCAGAAGTATTAACTGCTTACGATTTCTTCCTGCCTAGGGAAATTCCCAAGGTGGTGGGGGAATAGAGGGGCAGGGTGAGGGGAACATTTAAGAAATCCTTTATTTTCTTTAAATATGTAAAATCACAGAAAAAAATTGGCTTTAAAGGCACCTTTAAAGGCATTGTCTTGTCCCATGTCCCTGCTGAAGACAAGGATAAGTTCAAAATTAGATCAGATTGCTGGGTGCCTTTTCCAGTCAAACTTTGAATGTTTATAGGGATGGAGCTTCCAGATCCTCTCTAAGCCTCTAGTCTGGTGTTCTGCTACCCCCAACATTAACTTTTTCTTTTATGTCTCTGCCCTTGCTGTAATTTGTGTTCAGTGACTCCTGCGCTTTCCCTGTGTTCCTCCAGGAAAATCCTGGTTCCATCTCCTCCCACTTGTCCTTTAGGAAGTTGTGAAGAGTAACAAGAGTCCCCCTCAGCTCTCTCAGGCTAAACAAGCTCAGCTCTCTCAGCTCCTCCCATACATTGGATGCTTTATCCCATGGGCTCATGGCCTCTGTGGGAGCCACTTCAGCATGAGGATACTTTAGTTTTGCTCTTGGGAGCCCAAAGCAGGGCACAGTACTCCAAGTGAGGTCTCCTAATTGCCAAACACAGAGGAATAAAAGCTTTCCCTGAACTCTTGGCTACTCTCCTGCAAAAGCTGCCTCGTGCACAGTTCTACATCACCGAGGGCTCGCTGCTGACTCATGTTCCCTTGCAGTCTGCCAGGATCCAGAGGCGATTGCGCTCAGAGAAGAGTGAGAATATGTGAGAGGAACAGCTCTGCAGACACCCAGGCCAGTCTCTTTCAGATGCACACAGACAGAATTGGCCCCAAGTGTTAGGATTTTCTGTTTTATTTATTTCAGTCACCACCGTTGTAATTGTTCACTTCCTTGGAAGAAAAGATTGGGAGGAAAATATATTATCTCTTGTCCATTAAAAAACATCCTTAAAAAGTGACAGCATTTCTCTTACAAATAAGGACTTGTTTGAGTGTGCACACTCCAGATGTTGAAAACTTTGCATTTGATTATATTTCGGAAACTGCACAAATCTCCAGGGCAAGAAAAGAACAACCGTATTATATTGTCTTTGAAATTAGAAAAATGATACGTTGACTATTTCACAATAAATGGTTTGTAACTTAATTCTGAAATATGAGCTAAATTGTCAGTGGATATAATTTAGGATAAATACAAAGATGAAAATTAAGAAATTATTCTTTACAGCAATAAAGTATCACAAAATTACTATTTATTGTTAAACTTTTAAACACCATAACTATCATGTTTTCCTCAATTACAGAAATTCTTTCACTAATTTTATATTAACAATTTGTTTTAGCTTTCATTTAGTACTAAAAATTGCTTTATTTTCATACTGCTTTTGACTGAACCTAGTAGAAAACACCTCTCAAATCATAATTAGGCTGTGTGCCTCTCCTTTGCCCAGGTAGGAGGACTTGCAGCGTGTTGAATGTACAAACTCCTTTTACATTTATCTTCAAAGTTTGGAACAGTTCCTAAATGCTTCCATTAAACTGAAGGATCACCCAAGTATTCACAGTAAGGCATAATTAGGTCATTAGGAAGTTATTCTATAGCACATTACAAGTTGTCTTTGGTAGCTGCTTTCAGAATAGTAAATCACATAATGAGGCAGCATGAACTGCTTTCTTTTCTGTTGTATCTGTTATGAAGCCTCTCAATTGTATTTGTCCTGTGCAGTAAAATTAGTTCAGAAAGCAATGAAAAAGTTGTTTTCTTACTTCTTTGAAAGAGTTTGTAATCTTCACAACCATATCCACATGCAGGGACTTACAGGCAATATAAGTTATAGGCAAAAGCAGAGGTTGAGTATTCTGCAGTGGATCCAGTTAAAGAGCCTAAAATTATGAAATCCAAACAAAATAAAAATGCAGGAAACAAAGGTAAATTTTGGCTTCTACTTACTCAGTGTACTGTTCTTGTAGGAAATTTTTTCCATGTGCTGTACCTGACTGTCCCTGTGCTCCTGCGTGGCTGAGCCTCTGCCGTTTTGTGGCCTTCTCAGTGGAGGATCACACACAACTCTGATCCAAAACCATTTATCCAGGTGGTTCAGTTTCTGTGGAGTGCAATTTGATTCCATACAGTGACAGAACCAAGACAGCAGAGAAGATTGGTGCAGTCCTTTTATTTGTCTTCTGTAGCCGTGGGTGATATGGCTACAGGGGTCCGCTTAGCTCAAGGGCTGGCGGCGCTTGGCTGGGCTTCTCAGCGGCTGGCTCCCAGGCAGGCAGGTCTGAGCCCCAGAGGGGCGTGAGACCACATTCCCACAGTTGGTGGAGAGAGTCCGGAGAACAAAAGAGCAGGGAGGGCGTTGCTGTACAACTCCGCTTTATTGAGGCAGAAAACAGGGGCGATGGTCGTGACGAAGGACACAGCAAAACGGCCGTGAGAGGTGCGGGTACCTGGCCTTTAAGGTATACTAGTGACCAATAGGAGGATGGCAAGGAGGACGGACAACCCGGTGGCTAACAAATTACGGTAAGGTGGAGGGAGGATGACAGTAACAAATAGGGAAACAAACCAATGCTTGATATAAACCCACAGAACCCTCTGGAAACCTGGGAGGGATCCTGGAGATTGATATTTCCTCGCAACACCTACAGGGCGGGGGAAGAGGGGAATTCTCCAGCAACAAGGGCTGGGCAACTCGGTGAACACACCCCGTGGGAGGACTCAAACTTGAGTGTCACGCTCCCCTAGACTGTCTAGATCTGGCGCTCTCCGGGAAGGGGTGGGACTTAAGGGACGTCCCTCCACAGTCTTCAAGGAATCTGTAGAAGTAAACGACAAGTTTAAAAGCTCTCCTAATTTTGTTAGATTTTCTGGGAATTGAAAAGAATTTATTTTTCTTTCCCTCTCCCTTCTCTTTTTAAAAATTTTGATGCTTCGGAAATACAATGTGGTCCGATCAACAATATTTGATACTTCATTCCTTTCACAAAACTTTAGTTTTAAGACACAAGAATTGCTGATTCATTCTGAACATTACCTGTCTACATTTATTACTTTAATTAAAAACAGGAAGAAAAATGAGGGGGAAATTTTATTTTGGAGTCTAACCTATGCATGACACATAAGCAGTAAATTGCTTCCCTCTTCTACGACAAAAAATTACATTTTGTATCAAAGTATGTCAACAGAACAGCATCTTCAGAGAGTTAATTATTGTGAAATTGTCCCTCTGCATGGGAGGGAAATGGTCTGTCACCAGTTTTCCCCTCATTGTTTAGGCTTCATCATAGTGGAAGGCTGAAGTATTTGTTCTATATTAGTATTAGAATTCAAAAGACAACATTACTAATGAAGTAGACAGACTGGTAGCATGACTTAATTTGTAGAGCAAATTTTGCAGATAGATCACAATAAATACTAAGTTTCTACATGTCTTACAAGTCACTCAAGGAATATTCTTATAGAAATCCAATTGCTTTCTGTAAAATAGAAGAAGCATCACTTTTACAAATGCAAATTAATGATTTTCTTGTAAACAGAAATCAAATAAGATCTTTCCAGTGTAGGAGGCTTTATAAAAAAATCCCATCTTGCAACTGCATTAGAAGGCATGAATGAAGCAGCAGTGAAAAATGGGACATGAGCAGCCCTGCCAGCAAATCCTCCTTTTATCACAGGTGTGACACAACTTATGTAATATCTCACTTTTAAAGAGATGGCTCTATATCTTTAGAAAAACAATTTAATACTACATCAGCTAAAAGTAAAATATTCTACTTGCAACAGAAATAGTTGTGTCCCATGTCAGTTTTAAAACTCCAAGTAGCTTAGAAATTTGGATGCGTCTTAAAATCTTGCTTTGGTGAGCAAACAGACCAAAATATATTTTCCTTGTTTGCCTCAATTCAAACTAATTTCCTGTCCCAAGGTAACTAGCAATTCAGACAGTCCCACTTGCAATATTTTGCCCATAGATCATTGGACATGAACTTTGCTTTAAAGATTATTGCTTCAAAATATAAACCACTGCCTGAAGCGACAAGAAAAAGATCACAGCACTGCACACAATGACATTCAATTCATTCCAATATAGCTAGCCTGGATTTGGAGGCTTTCATACTTAGTGTTCTAACCAAAACATATCTTGGAAACTGAAAATTAACTCGTAACTCAGATTGATCAGCTCACTAACCGCTTACAATACTCTCCTGTCCCAGAATTTCTTGATGCAACAATATACCTATCTAAGATGTCCAAAAAGATTTTCTATATTTATAGTCAGTGTCAGAAGTGCTGTCTTTTAGTGGCCTTCAGAATTTCTCTAAGCTTTTTTAATTTGTCATATCCCCCTCTGTTCACCACCTACTGCTTTTTTTTCTGTTTCAGTCATTCCTTGAACACTACAGCAATCACTATGGTTTTGCAGCATTGTACCACAAAATGCTCATATTTCCCAGAACTTGCTTTCAATGTCTAGTATTTTTTTTTTTTCAGTAGACTGCAAAAGACTTCAAAATAACTAGAATTAATACATAGGCAAGGGTTATGAAGAGAGAATAACAGGTCCTCTGGAGGGGCTGCAGCTGCAGAAAGGGAGGGAAGAAATGAGCCAAAAGGACATTTGAAAGGAAGCTTAGAGACTGAAGGCAGAACTGAGCTAGATTGCTCCAGAGTCTGGATTTACTCTAAATTGCTTATCTTGATTGCTGCCTCATATCTGTCTTTTTCAATGAGAAATTTAAATTATACATTGAAAATTAAGTCACAAGAGCTTGAAATGTATCGGTAGACTGATATTCAACCACCAGGATGTTCCCTTAATGATTTTTCATTCTTCTTCAGCTGGGCTGGAAGAATATACTAATGGCAGAAGAAGGATCATATCTGCCCCTATATTCTTCCCTCTACTGCTTGTTCTTGTTATAAATGCTTCAGCAGTCTCTGCCTCAGACAGTGAATTACCTCAGTGACATCCAAGATGTCAAGACTATTGTTCAAAGTCAAAAGTACACGCTGTTCCTAAATGTCAGCCAGTAGCCAAGTTCTGCTTTTACCTTCAAAATTTCTCTGTCTAAATGCACATGGAACAAATGTGCACTACTAGGAATAGAAAACTGATGTGCCAATAGGATACTACATCCCAAAATGACTTGTCTGAAAAGCTGGAGCCAAATCCATCCTCAGGAAGACTTCTAATGGGGATATATGAATGAATGATTCTTCTTTCTGTGTATTACAGGGGCCAAATAATATTGCAGATTACTCTGAACAGCCACACTCAGGCCTTCTAATACCAGTAATTTGTGCTCACCTCGGAAAACTGCCATTGGTCTGAAACTCTGAAGATTTTGATTCTTCAAATATTAAAAGCTGTTATGAGAGGGTTTCTTCACAATTTCAGATCAGCTCTGCTGTTCTAGCAAAGGAAATAACATTACAAAAAGGCACCCAAAATCCATTTATCTTTTCTTAATTGAAGTTTCTCAGCCAAACCCCCACAAAATTCATGGTCTCCATTAACATTATACTGTTGTTTGACTGATTCCACTTAAATGTCTTATTCTATTTCACTTTTACTTCAATTATTGTTCTTTTCCCTGGTGTAAAATCACGTTTCAGCTTTCAATTTCTTCTGTAATCTCTCACCAGAAACCACACTTTATTCCAACTCTTAAAGACTGCTGTCTAATGCTACCACTATAAAATGAAAAGTCACTGAAGTTGCTCTGGGTTTTCTGTATCAGTCTGATTCAGACCAGATTTGGAACTGTAGACCCTATTGCATTATATTTTCAAACACTTTGCTATTGTCTCAGCTAAGAAGTAAGATCACAGGTAAAAGTGACTAAATCTCTGTATTAGCTGACTGGTCTTAAATCCCTGTGACTGCTTAACATATGATCTGCATACCCCTCCCCTGTATATGGCTGGCCATGAGAATAAATAATTTGTTTCAAAATTTATGAGGTTCAAAAACTGGGAGGTTTGGGCAGGGAAGGAGAGAGGTGGTCCTGTTTTGCACAAGAAAGAAATCAAGGATTTTTGTAAGAGCAATGAGCATAAAACATGCTGTTGCCTCAGAGTGGTTAATGTGATCTTGATCTTCTATATCCACTTAACCCATATTCCAGTTTATCTTTCTCTTTTTCTTTTATTATATTGTCTTCCTTGGATGTGGGAATCTCTGACAGCATATTTTCATCTATGCTAGCAGAAGGAGATTTCCTTACAAAAACCATTTTGGTCAAAATTCCCCTCTTTAAGCTTGCCTCAGTTAAAATAAGGTATAACAGTTAAGGCATACTACCTGAGAAATTACACAAATTTTAGACTCAGGTTCACTGCTGATTCAGTTTTGGGATACTGCAGGTACAGCTGACCTCTATTCTCACCTGCAAGAAACATGTAAGAGCTATCACTGCAGACCAAGACACTTTTGCTACCAACTTGTTTCTTCTGGACCCATCATTGTACCAAATCACATTCAAACGTTGCTGTCCACACTACTTGGCAGACAACTTGACAAAAAACAATTGAAAAACTAGTCATGAAGGTGTATGGGAATGTACTGAATATTTTATATTCAGATTAGACATTGAAACGTGAATATTTTTCACCATGATGCCCTGATGGACCATGTCACTCACAGAAGAGTGAGCAAATTATAACCAGAGAGGAGAGATCATTCCCTCAAGTTTCCTAGTGCTATTTGAAAGAGGGTGGACACCCCTAAGAGCTGGACTGGGCACAATGATTTGGAGCAGAACTGTGTCTAAGGAAGCACTGAACTGAGTGCTCAGTTAAGAGCAAGAAATATTTCTATGTGTAGTTCTATCAAGTAATGAATGGAATCAAGGACACCATCAATGTCTGACACACAAGGTCCAAAGCGATATCACAATATATTCTGTAAATGTTCTAATTGGTCTAAGATGGGAAAGTATTCTTTTCACCTAAAGTATATCAAATTGCTTATGAAACATAGGAAAACTTTTTCTGCCATATTTGAAGATGTCCAGATATTAGTCTATGACTTCACTTGGTATTGCATTTTGCCCAATTTAATGACAAAAGTCAAAACAATAATTCACCTCACCGAGAAACCAGAGGGATGAGATTACTTGAGTTCCCTTCGGAGACTCAAGTGGAAAGGTATCAGAGGAGGAATAGAACAGCGATCTCCTGAGATGGATCGATGGTATTAGGAAAATGTTTGGAATTGACAGTTAACACCATAGGTGAACATAAGCATCAGCAGAGGAAAACAGAGGCAAGTTTAAGAGAAATCTACATATAATTAAGAGGGTTAATATATATACAAATAATTAACTACATCACTAAACTGGCCAGGAAGATGTATCTGAATGTATTGAATATTTTATATTCAGATTAGACATTGAAACTTGAATATTTTTCACCATGACACCCTGATGGAACATGCCACTTACAGAAGAGTGAGTAAATTATTACCAATAAAAATAATATATTAATACAACTACATGGAGTTAAGAGGATTTGATAAAAGTCCTTCAAGACAACTTCAGACAGTAATTTAATTCTAATTTTCACATTTCTCAGCAAACGGTTTAAATTAAGCAATCTGTCATGATACAATAAATTCAAAGCATTGGACATTCTGCTTTTAGGAATTGCACCTATCTGGGTTAAACTCTGTTTGTAACATCACCCAGATTTGCTCTTTTTGTCCAGTGCCAATTTTTTTCAAACGAAGCCTTTCTGAGCAGCAAATGAGAATTCAAGGATGTGTAGAAAACACCTTATGTACTCTGGATGCTGTGAAAACTTGATGAGTAATTATTTTAGGCACTGTATCTCGGTTTAACTTTCTGGTGCTCTCTTAATTATATACAGATTTCTCTTAAACTTGCCTCTGTTTTCCTCTGCTGATGCCCATCTTCACTACTGTTTTAACTGCCAACTCCAAACATTTTCCTAATACCATCAATCCATCTCAGGAGATCTCTGTGCTATTCCTCCTTTGATAGCTTTCCACTTGGGCCTCTGAAGGGGGCTCAAGTTATCTCACCCTTCTGGTTTCTCTGGGGGCATGATAAAAGGTGCTGGAGCATCTTTTTCCATTACTTGCCTTGTCCTTTTCACTAAGTTTTGAGACAGGTCTACTTATTATGTTAATGTAGTTATTAAAGAAGAAGAGAACTTTTCTAAAGACAGCTGAAAGGGTTTAATCCTGTTTGCTTTAAAAATGACAACCATTAATTCTAGTTACCATAAAATTGTATTGCTGAAAATTGAAGTAAAATAATTTAATTAGAACCATAAAGCCTCCTCATAAAGCTCAGAGAAAATAAAACTGCGATCACTCATTTTCTTCTTCCTGAAAAATTATATTGCAATTTAGCAGATCATCTTTGGCTGTAGAGCAATGGTTAATTTAAAAATTATGAAATCAGGCAGGTGTTGTGTAGTTAGTGTTTACAAAAGCAAAATCTACTCTAGCAAAGTTATTCACCTCAGAATCATTATCATTAAATGATCAAAGCATATAATCTCACAGGCTTAGGTAACTGCAACGTGTGTTCAATACTAGTTGAGGTAAACGTCCTGTCTGGTATGGTTTTTTTTATCTTTGTGATAAGTGAAGTCCTACTGATCAACTAAGAAATATTAATGAATATCTACGAACTTCTCTCTTCTTTCCCTGTAGTTTCAGCACATGCACATCAAAGTAGTCTGTAGATTTGTGTCTAAATCATAATTCAACCTATGATTTTGAGCATCTGTGCAAAAAGACAGCAATAATCTCCTGATGGTGCTACTAACTGAGGTTAATACTCCATGGAGGATTCCTAGAAGGGGAGGAAGAAGCATGACTAAATATTGGCACAAAGGCCAACAGAGGCATTCACCCTCTGTTCTTGGTCCTTCCGCTGGGACACTGTGATTCTTCTTTTCCCAGCAGTTTACAAGTTTGACTCCAGCAGGACACAAACATCTCCTCAGAGCAATGTGGTTAAATGTTGGCTCTGCAAACACACAGGATGAGTTAGAAGACAATTTTTCTTTCTGTAATTTCTTTTTTTTTTTCCTGACAACTAGCCTGAATCTTTGCCCATGTCCTTAGATTGATGATGAGCTGGGAGCTGCACAAAGCTACAGACCTTTGAAAAATAGTTTACAAAGACAAGACAACCCTCATTTCTCTCAGGTACTCCTGGGTTTATGTTCCAGCCTCCCTGATGTCTCAAGTTTCATTTTCTGCTTCTAGCTAACCAATTAAAATGGTCTGGCCTCAAAACAATAATTTATAATCCTTGTCTGTTCTTATACATAGCACTTGGGTGTCTGAAATATACTTGAAGATCTACAGATGAGAGAGAAGCAACTTCACAAATACAAATTAGATTTTACTTCACGGTCATTCAGCTAATGAAGTAAAGAAGCAGGCTGTTGGAGAGTCTGATTTAGTGAAGGGGGGGGGGAAGCCATTGGCAATATTTTTGTTTTCCTCTCTTCATTCTGAGACCTTAGGTCTTTTTTTATTTTGCCACGTACTTCTCTATGGTAGGCAAACAGTAATCTGGAAAAGGCAGTGACATATAACTGCTAAATTCATTCTGGACCTTGGCTTAACTGGGAGAGTGCTGCTCTACAGGATCTGCTATTGTCACCTCTAGAGGGAAATGATTTTCTAAAGAGAATTACCTTTCCCTGAACCAGGACCAACAGCTACTTCTGAATAAATTGTACAGTATTAGGCCCTACAGCAACAATCTGGCTTTCAGTAATTTTTAACATGTACCCAAAACTGATGATTTTTAGTAATTTGGGGCTGTTTTGTTTTGTTTTTAGAAGCATGCGAGCTTTTAAAATTTGTTTCTTGATGTTGCCATTGACAGAGAAATGCATGTTCTAACTAAATGTCTGAAACTGAGAACTGCTGCAAAACACATCCCAGCATGCTGCTGCTGATCATGCTGTTAAAATTCTGGTAGCAAGTTCAGCTGGATGTCAGCCGGCACCAAGGCATAACTCATTCATCAGGCTCCTTTCTGCAGTGGTTATAAGAAGTGAAAACATAATGTTAATGTCTGGAAATACAGAAGGAGAGTGGAAAAAGTGTGTGCTTTCTTATTCTGGAAACACTGACAGGGTAAGTGTGGTAGGATAGTTATTCCTGCCATGGACAGATGAGTTATATCCTGAAGAGCTCCATGAATTGCACCTCTGCTTCAGAAACTTTGGGAACAGACCTTTTCGCCTGACTGTTTAAATAAATGTAAAGGCTGAGGGTCCAGTTACCACCCTGTTGAATTTGTGTCTCCTTGGCTTCATCAGAGCAGGGAAAGGAGAACACACAACTCTAGGACTCCCCAGCCCAAGGTTTTATTCCTTGATAGATTCTTCTATCAAGTACAGCAAACAATTGTTCTGTCATGAGGGAATATATGAAAGCTAAGTTTGACTTTAGATTTTATCTCAGAAAAGAAAGCAAAATATACTCAGCCAGGTGAATAAATCATCTAAAGTGACCAATACTAGCAGATTATAAAAGAGTGTTACCTTCCCTCTCCTAAAGCCAAAGTGAAAAATTTCATGTCAAAGAATTATACTTAGGTAAAAAAGAGACGCAAACCATTCATTTAGTTATCACAGTGTCTTGACTAACCCTTTTGGGGTAGAATCCTCATCCCTTTATCCCTTCTGCATCTCTCTCTATGAGTCTACTCCTGTCCGTCAACACATCTTCTCTTACAAAGTCAGCACAGGGCTAAACTCTTCTTCCTCCATGCGGTGGAATAAATTTAGTCCATTGTAGTGGGTTGAACCCTGGCTGGGTACCAGGTACCCACTGAGCTGCTCTATCACTCCCCTTCCCAATGGGATGGGGGGAGAATAAGATGGAGAGCAACCAGCGGGTGAGATCAGGCAGTTTTAGTGCAGTGAAGGAAAGAAATAAGCCCAAGTCTGTATGTGCATAATCTAAGAAAAAAAAAGTCAGTCTCTACTTCCCATCAGCACACAATGGTCAGACACTTCCAGGGAAGCAGGGCTTCGGCACATGCAGTGGTTCCTCTGGGAGGCAAACATTGGAGAGTCACAAATGCTCTCCCCTTCCTCCTCTCTCCCTTAGCTTTTATACCTGAGCTGGTGTGGTATGGTCTGGAATATCCCTTTGTTGATTTGGGGCAGCTGGCCTGGCGCTGTCCCCTGCCAGGATCTTGCCCGTTCCCATCCCTTCGATGGGGGCAGGAATGTCAGAGGGGCAGCGCTGCTCAGCACCACCCAAAACACTGCTCTGCGATCAGCATCCTTCCAGCTGCCAATGCAAAGCACAGCACTGCGAGGGCTGTGAGATTTACCTCAGTCAGACCCAATACAACTGTATTGGCTGGTACTGATTGTATGTCTGAAAAATAGAGGTGTTGTCTACCTTTACAAAATTTATTTCTGTACAGCTGAGAACTGCTCTGAATTTCTACTTCAGACTCTTCAAATTCTATCAGAAATAAATGATTTTTTCATGGAATCAGTGAGGTCTTGCTTCTACAAGGTTTTCACAGGACATCCTCCAGCTACAGTCTGGCAGCTCTATTAGTTCAGTAGAACTCCCATGTAAGAGCGATGAGTATCAGCGCATGAAGCTGCCACACTCTCAAAATCCTGCTCAGCAGAGTCAGTGGAAATTCACTGCTGCACATCAAAGCAATTTGGCCTGAGGGAACTGGGTAGCATGCTGGTATATATTGTCTTTTGAGGTAATTAAAAATCACACATCTGAGAATCCATTAATGACACAACTGAGATCCCAAAGGACAGAAGTCATTATGTGTATGAATCATGCTCTGTCATCCTCAGTTTTAGCAATCATTGATAAAACTCCTTGGATCTTCGGAAGATTAAGTCCACAATGCAAATCTCTTTAGTCATGATCTGCTTCCTGATTGTGTCCCAAAGAAGGACTTTGGTGCACTGAACCAAGCACTGAGCAAACTGGCTGATGATTGACTATTTTGTACCTTGAGATGAACCTAAAGGGTAGATTGATTTACATCTTGTTGACACAAATTGGCTTCTTTCTTCTTTTGATTTTCTAGAAAGAGATCCTTAGGGTTAAAGTAACTGCATACACACACAAAGTTAAAAAAAGGATGAAGGAAGGAAATATTTTAAAATCTAGTAGAGAAGAGAGAAAAGAAAAAGGAAAAAGAGAAAGGGAAAAAGAAATCTGCCCTTAGTAAACTGGACCTAGTTCTAAAGAAGCAGATGAAAGCTAAGTCAAATATTAGGAGAATAGCTCAAGATCAGAGTGCAAAAGGCTGTTCTGCACTTCTAGGCAAGATGATTGTGCCCAAATATTTGGAGGTAAATAATAAGTTGATGAAGTACTTCTTATTTTGACATGGAGAAAGCAACATCTCTGTCAACTATTCATACTGTTTTCCTTCTTTCCTTGTCTCTGCTCTAGGAAACTTATAACCAGTAGATAGAAAACTCAATTAGGTATGATTGTAATGGATTATTTAATAGTCTTATGAACTTTGGAGTTCAGTTGAAATTCGGAGAAGTTTATGAAGCAGTAATCCACTTAAGTTACTATCTGCACAGAAATGATATTTGTCTCAGGAAGACCCTAAACTGTAAATGGTGGGAAGATGGGAAGATTGTGTGTCACAATACACATCCTTTCTTTGTCCTTATAGTCCTCCCCTTTGATTGTTACCACTGAGCAAACCTTTGAATGGATGGGTTTCTATCCTGATCCAGTAGTGCTGGTCAGGGATAACATCGAACTCAGATTTATTTTATTAATAAAGCTCTTTTAAATGCCTGATCCAAGGGCCAAAATGGGCTGTTAACATTTCTGGAAACTGGCAGTTTTGCTTTGTCTACACTGATTTTCCTCATCCCATCATGACTGTGGGCCGAGCAGTTAACACTCAGGGCATATCATTATTTAACTGTGGCTGTGAATTATGTGTGATGTGAAGCAGAAAAGTTCAATTTGCAGTGCAAACATTGCTTTCACCTGGCAGCACCATGACCAGGAAGGATGGAGCTGAGCACATTAGCAGTGAGGCTGAGTTTAATGGGTGGCAAAGATGCCCTTTCTGCCCTCACTGTGCTGTTTGAGGGGCACTGAAGGAGACACTGTGGTCACACAGCTGCTGCTGCTCCTTTCCTCGTTCTGAGAACATGCAGGGGATTTCGTCTCCAGACTTTTCCAATTGGCATTAAAATCTGTGACTGAGGTAAACAAACCTGTCCTGTAGGGTGCTCTCCAGGCACGCAGACTGAGTGAATGACTGTTAGGGAATCTGGACAGAGACACTGGAGTTGTGATCATGGATTTGGGCTTTTAGGTTGATTTGGGTAGCAGCAGTCACAGTCAAAAAGAAACATGAGCTGACCAGAAGGAGAAATTTCTTGGTTGAGTGACTTGAAGACTCATGACATAAATTCAAATGTCCAGTACAGTAAGTCACCAGTTCATCAGTATAGTAAATTTGAACCAGAGTTTACAGGGGAAATTTATTGACCATTTCTATGCAATAGGTATGCCAGAGGCACAACAGTAAGAGTTGTAAGAATCAGTATTTGTCTCAAATAGCATTGGCAGTGCCCAAACTGAGCTTGGCACAAGCAGCACCTTCATCAAGACCTCACCTCAGGTTGCCACACAGCAGAACCACAGAGGCTGAGATTGTCTCCCCTCTGCATGAGCAGGGAAAAAAAGGCACACCAATGCATTCAAGGGTGAACCTGCAGAGGTTTTATTTGACATGGAGAAAATGCACATAAATAAAGAACTCTCTCAAGATCAGGGAATGGCATTGAGAATAAAGGTCACAGTATTTAATTCATATTTTAACCCCAGTGGTCTACCAGGGGCAGCCCACAGCCACTAGCTCACTTCTCAGGGTGGAATTGGAGAGAGAATTGTAGTGGTAAAATGAGGAAACTGGTGGGTTGAGATAACATCTGTTCAACAACTAAAATAAAATATAATAATAATAAAAACAATAACAGAAATGTTATTAATAAATGAAAAAGAAAAAAACGAAAAGAAATTTAAATAAACCCCAAGAAAAATAAGTGATGCAAACGAAAAACAACTGCTCACCACCAACTGACTGATGCCCAACCTTTTCCTGAGCAGCATCCCCTGGCCCACATTCCCCCTGCTTTATATGTTGAGCATGTATGGCCTGGGATGTCCCTTGGGTCCGTTGAGGTCACCTGTCTCTGACATGTCCCCTCACAGCTGCTTGTGCACCCCCAGCCGCATTGTTGGTTGGTTTCTGAAGAACAGAAAAGCCCTTGGTTCTGTGCAAGCCCTGCTCAGCAACAACTAAAATATTAGTGTGTTATCAATACTGTTATCATTCTAAATTGAAAACACAGCAGTGTGCCAGGTACTATGAAGAAAATAATTCTGGCCAAAACCAGGACAAGGAGTCTTAAAATATTCTCCCAAAGTAAACCAAAATGCATTCTCCTCAGAATCAAAAAATACAGAATAGGGATTTAGTACCTCTTCTGTAAGCCTGAGACTATGTATCCTTCAATTAAATGAAATAAAGGATAAATGTAATGTTAGTAGAGTTTTCTTACCACATTTTGAATTCAGATTTCTTCAGAGACCTTGGTATCTTTCTTGGCTTTCTACTCACAGCTTAATAGTGACAATTAAACACTTTCTTCACTCAGGCACATAAACTCATCCAGAAGGAATCAGAATACTGCAAAGCTGCCAAGCATACAAACAGCTTGTTTAAAAATCTATGCATTTGCTCAGGCTCTGGGGTCGTGGTTGTATTCTGCTGCCCTCTCCTGTCACTTGCATGTTCTTACAGCAATATCAACTACTGGCTAAATATGAGATCACGAAAATTCACATCCAATTGCATGTGAATTGCAAACCACTTCTCTAAAATTTTTCTGGGGCTATACAGCTTTTTCAAAAGACCCTTTGAAATCTCCTCTTCCTCGCTGCTATATTGCTTTGCATAGTAAATTAATTTAAGCTGTATTTTGAAAAAAAGGGGTAAAATTATAAAGTCTTGAGATACCTCAGGATAAAAGCTGCCAGACAAAATCATGAACCCATACCAACAAGAAAAAGTTTTCCTGATGGCTCCAAGGAGCTCAAGCTTTTACTTTCTGGCACTAAGGATTGATGCCCACCAGCAAGAAACCCAACTTGAAATAACATATTGGCGATTGTTTATAGTCTTTTAACTTTGCTGAGAGTGTATTACACAGTCTGGCAGCAAAGTGTCTCCAGTTTTAATGAGCAAATAAACTCCGAGTGGTCAAGCTTATTAAATTTGGTGCACAACTCCAGGAGCACAGTAGATAATGACATGTTGTTACTACTGGAATTCAGATTTTGAATCCCAAAAAGTCTGTGCTAGGCCATTGGATCAAACTGACTAAGCCAATGATTTCCCAGGCAACATTTGGACAAGAAAATTCCTTCCCTCTCCTTTAAAGTTGGTATTGATGCTTCTTATTAAAGATGTTAAGGTAGAAAATGTCTAAATTACTGCGTAGAATGCAACACATTCCGGAAAACAATTTCATTTTGCATGGAGTGGGTTGTTTACTGTTAATGTAATTCTGTGGAGAACATATACACTTTAGAGCCATAAAGTGTATGTTGAAGTGTCCATTGAAGGTCTGACTTTGTAGAAATGCTCATTCTGAAAGAAGACCACATCATTAAGACTGTATGCTTAATGAAGAGCACATGAACAATGAACTCAGCAAGGCTAACAGAAACAAGAAAAGAACAGAACATACGTAACTTTTATTTTTCTGAATCCTGCAAAGCTATCCAGGAACTATAAAAACAAACAAAAAATATTCAAGAAATGAAGTGGGAGTGAGTGGCTTTACACACTCATGCAGCGTGAGATGGCCTTTGCCTCTTCATGTCTTTCTTGACACTGAATTTTCCTGTCTGTAAGTAACTATGTCTTTTAGATTTCAATTACTGAACCTTGTTAGTACTTTCCCACTGCAGAATAGAGATGATTTTATGTTTCGCCTGCTTTTCTCTCATAACTGTGTCTGTTTCATGTTAAGAAACACCAGCACAATTTATGAAATAGATGTTTTTACATCTGAAGTAGAAAATTCTTTCTTTGTGTGCAGGGGTCTGTGGTGTCCAGCTCTTTAAAGGGGAGCCTCTCAGGACAATTTCCGGTACCAAAGGGAAAATTTTGGTTTCACTTACACTGTGGAAAAATAAAAAAAAATCTTCTTGAATTCAGTGAAATTTCTGTGGTCTTGTTTTCTACCTACCAAGCTATGGTTACTGGAAACCAGGAAATCATTCCTCTTGCTTCTGTTTGTTTCTCCATGGAGAAAGCATCTAAGGCACTGCCTTCTTGGATAAATGTGATAAAATATTTCAAGGAAATGAAACAGTGTCAGGACCCAAGTCTGGATGCACTGTATCTTCCTTTTTTGTATTCATAATTTGAATCTTTTGCAATAGAACACTCTAATTTTTATTCTAATTTAATTTAGCATGTTCTTAAACTGATATTCTTTTGCGTTCCTAATAATTATTATCATTCTAAGAGAGAGATGGGCCCACTTCTCTAAATGGAGACAACTGAAATTCTGAGGAATTATATCTCCCTTTTTTCCATTTAGTTGAAATCATGATAGAGTCTGTGAAAAGCAATCAAAATGTTTCAGCACAAGAACAATGGGACATGAGAATTAAGTTTGCAAAATTTCCAGTTTCTGGGCTGAGCTGGAGCAGCACCTGAAGGGTCAGTCACATTGTCATGCACAGTTTCATCATGGGACTTTCCCTTTCATTAACACAGATTTGCTTGCACATGAAATCCTTACCATTCATACCAGAACAGTTGCACTGGTGTTACTAATGTAATCTACCTTGTCATGGTACTGTTTCGATTCCTGAATTACTTTCCCAATGGCACAAGAATTCCAGGCACAAGCTGTTCCAGACCTGGGGAACACCACTAGATGGGGATGTTTTCTCATGTTCGCCTCATTCTCTGGCTCTGAGGGGACTGAATTTTCTTGCCATAAGTATATTCATTTCTGATGACTGCACATTAAAAAAACGCAAAATGAGTTCAAGTAACTTTCATATATATACAAATGAAATGGATACACCTCTTGTGCTTGAAATATTTGCACATGGCAATGAACACAGGAATTGATGAGGTCTAGTGTGTGGTTGTTTAGACTCGGTGGAATGAACAGAGAGTGTTGTATAAGCAGGCAAAAAAGACTGGAAGAATACCTGAGGCCTCTGCACTTTTGTATTAAAAAAATTAATTGTTACTTACCTAGCTTATATCACATGGTGGAAAATATCTTTTATCAAATTTTTTTATCCACAAAGCAGTTTTCAGCTCCAGAGTCTTTAAACACATTCATCTCTAAGGAAAAAACTCCAAACAGGATATGGGGTGTGCAGTCATTGCTGAAGTGACAACTTCTATTGTCTTTCTACCCTCATCAGTATTCAGTATCATGGCAAGGACAGGGATTGATTTAGAAATGAATAACCAAAACAAATGAGGAGATCCTACGCAAACCATTCTATCATCTAGAAAGACCTGCTATTCAAGTGAAGCTGGAGAAAGAACTGATCACTCAGGAGTTGCAAAAACTCATTAAACTACATTTGAAGATGAATTTTTGGTCAAAAAAAGTTACTTAAAAACACAAATATTTTTTCAAGTTTAAGAGTCCCTACATATATTATAATGTTTAATAAATGTTGCATGAAACAAAGATTGCTTTTCTGAATCGAATTTTTTTTCAAAAATTTCATTACTGACATTCAAATATAAGTTATGATTCTTAAAGTCGTAGAATCATCATAAAATAATCATAGAATCATCACATGGATTGGAGACCTTAAGGTTCATCTAGCTCCAACTCCCTTGGACAGGGACACCTTCCGCTAGACCACGTTGCGCGAGTCCTGTCCAACTTGGCTTTGAACACTTCCTGGGATGGGGCATCCACAGTTTCTCAGGGCAACCTCTGCCAGGGTCTCATCACCCTCAAAAGGAAGATTTTCTTCCTAATCTTTAGTCTAAATCTGCCCTCTGTCAGTGTGAAGCCACTCCCCCCTTTCCTGTCGCTACATGTGATATCACCGGTTGGTTGTATTTAATTTCTGAAAAATTTTGCGTTAAGCACACAGGTTTTCACACATATTTCCCTTTTAATTTCTGTATCTGTTGGGGAATAATTGCATTACAAAGGGGTTTGTTCCCTCTTCTTTGGTTCTACTGCAACTGCTGCTGCCCAGGCAGCACTTGGGCAACAAATAGTGATGACAGTCTCAGGCTGTCTGAAGAGGGCAGGGACACAGCCTGTTTTCTGATACGTCTAGGACAAGTTGTGCCAGGGGATGTTTAGATTAGATATTGGGAGAAAAAAGTATTTACTGAAAAGGTTGTGAAGCATTTGAACAGGGTGCCCAGGGTGGTATCACCATCCCTGGAGATGTGGCACTTAGGGACAAGGCTCAGTGGTGACCAAGGGCAGTGCCAGCGTTAGAGTTGGACTCGATTATCTTGAAGGTCTTTTCCAACCCAAATGGTCCTATGATTCTCTGATTCTTTGGTCCTGGCTACAACAGAATTTCCCTGGTTATCTCTACCTTGGCTTCACATTCCCACTCATATTGTTTGCAAATGAATCACAAAGGGAGTGTGGACAGAGCAGGAACACCATGAAATTTTTTTGAAATCCCAGCATAACTCGTACAAGAATGGGTCTGCTTTCTTATGACTTTGTTTTGTTATGGTTTTTCCTATTCAGCTATCAGTGACCTAAAATGGAATTAATTTTCAGGAACAAGAGTTTTCATATGAGGTTAATGAAAGCTTTACTCCCCAAAAGCTGGTTTAGCCATTCATATTACAGAACATATCAAACTGTAAGCAGATCCTAAAGCTTTGAAGTTTGCCTTTAGCAAACAGAAAGAGAAATAGACAATTATAGATAATTCATGTCCTGAATAACTACACTTGTACCTTTGTGTTAATAGGCAGAAAACAGAGAATATGGTATTACCTCTACTATTTGCAGTTCTTTACTGTTTCTTCTAAACCACTTAACATAAATGTACACCCCAGACATCTCTGTCAGGGACTTTTTATGCCAATAATGAGAATTAAGGGTGAGTATAGAACCCCAGTTGGAGAAACCATCTGCAAAATGTTGATGGCTCAGAAGTAAATTGGAAGCTCAGACGGTGCATCTGTTTGAATACACAGAAAAAGGCTTTATTCAACTGCAGAGGTTAAAAGTAGTATTTTCCAACGTAGTTAGGTGATTGAGAAGCCTGCTTTCACTGACATTCAAAACCCAGAAACTCTAATTACTGGAGGGCTTTGGTTAACTTTACTTTTTGAAATTCCCTCATTCTCACAATGACTTTTTTCTTGTATATTCTGCTACATAAAAATTCTGCAACAGAAAACTGAAACAGAATAGAAACAAGAACTATGCATTCCCTCATTTGTAATTTCTCTGAATTCAGTTAAATACTAAACTACCAAAAACCTTACTTGTAATGTGCTGCACTAAATCAAAGATTCCTGCTGAGTCAGAAGGCATGCAGTTTATAAATCAGACTGTAAACATGGGTAAGTAAATCTGGGCAATATATAAAAACTTTGGAGTTAGCATATTTGAAACAGAAGCTTTAAAAGTAAACCTATATAAATCAACTCTTTAAATCAAAGAGAAAACAATGATTTTTCTTGTCCCATGGACCAGGGAAAGTTACTCCCCAAGCAACTTGTGTTGTTCTGTTTTTAATGCTGGTTGATGTATTTATGTACAGAGAAACTACAGACCAATGCTAAGTAAGAAACATAAAAACTCTAAGTACCAATCCAGAAACATTTTGATACCAAATAGTTTAACAGTCGGATAATTCAAAAGAATGTTTGGACAGATACAAGGTAGGGCATGACCACACAGTAAAGGACAGTCAGCAAGGGGCCTTCATCTGCTATAAATTTTGGTATATTTAATTAGAGAAAAGTCATTAAGCCTAAAGTGAGCATTTCCTACCAGTTTATACAAAGCAACTTTTAAATGCTTATTAAACTTTCAGTATCAAGACCTACATGTTCATGTCTGATTGGGAAACCTGTTTGTAAGTTTTTATTTAAGCATACATTTGTGTAGTGAGTTAAGCTCTGGCTTTGCAGGGTCTGGTATGGCTTTTATTTCTTTACAGTTGAGGCAGCTTTTCAGGGACTGTGCTGGCAAATGAGGTGTTAGTGTTCAGATGGAATACAAAAGAACATTTTACACAGGGCCATAACATTACTTTGTAAAAGATTTTTTTCTCCAAATTTAATAATCTTTTTGAACTCTCAGTTCCTCAAATTTCCAGAAATTTCTTCTTGCAGACTTCCAACCATTATTAGAATCAATATCTAATGAGGACATTTATGTAGTGAATAAGGAGGAATAATGATAAAATGATTTAGCTACTAATAAGTAATAGGCAAAAACTTACTACTTTAAAAGGTTCTCTTTCTTTATATTTTACAGTGAGAAATTGGACAAAAGTGAGTATTATTAATTTGGATTTCCAGGACTGACTCTGTCATTCTAGGATTTGTAATGTCTGTAAGTATATACATATCAATGTGTATACATGTGTGTATATATATATTTATATACAGCTGGCTGCACCAGGACATCCATTAACAAACCAATCTGTGGAAACAACACAAACTTTCCAATTCTATTTATGTTATACATTCAACTTTATCTTCAGTGTGAATTACAGCCTTTCTGCAATTTCCAGATGTACTTCTTTCTTTCAAGACTAGTAATGAACCAGGTCTAAGCTTCCTTTAATACTGCATTTTCACCAAGGACCTGCCAAGGCTGTGGTTCCTGTCAGAGCTCAGGCACATAATGGAGCCCAGGAGGAGCCACAGGAGACCAGAGGACAGAGCACACTCATTTGAGTGCATCTGACTGCTGCATGAACTTCCAGAGAAGATTAATTGATTCCGGAAACAGAGTGTCTTTTGGAATAAAAACCCTCAAACCTGCAATCCCTTCCCCTTTGATAACAATTTTGTTATAACCAGTTCTATGTGCACAATATAAATCACATATCCACTATAAAATATCCACTATACTTTTTTATTTTTTTAATGCCATTACAACAGGGAATTCTATATCCTAGTAAGGAAGAAAAGCAAGTGTCCAAGAAACCCTTTAGAGGCTTTGTTATTGCCCTCTTTTATGTAAGGAAGTTTCTGAGTAGAGGATAGGAATCCATATATTAGAAACTTTTTACTCTGTGTACCCAATGCATATGGGCACATATACAAAAATTTATGTAGTCAGAATTTAAGGTGCGCATTTAAACTTTTTGTAGGATTTGATATGTGGATTGCATTTGAAGTCTCTTCAGGCAGAATTTAATATGTATATTCAATTATTAAGTGGTTCCACACTGTAGACATTTTCTTAGTTATCCTTAAACTGAAGCATGTGAAATACAGGTTTTGGAATAAAGGTAAATGGTGAAACATGAAGCTACACTTAAAAATTGTAAAAACAGAAATAGAATTTTTTTCCTGAGGAATTTTTATTTTCAGTCTCTGCTAAAGAACTGTATATCCTACATAGAAACCATCCCTGCATAACACTCCTGAATTGAAAAAGTATTCCCTCATGGTATATACAGCTCACTGCTCTTCTTTGGAAATCAGGTCACAAAATATTGGCCAATTATTTCAAATTGCTGATTCTTTCAGCAGATCAGAAGATGTTGAGCTATCCAGCTGATACCAAGTTTGTGTCAAATCACTTGTAGATAAAGGAAAAGACAATTCTGAATAATAGCAAAGTGTTTCAAAGAAAGTTCTTTGGCACAAAAGTATGACAGAAAATTAGTGAAATCAAATGAATATTATGATCTTATTGGGCTATTTGAAGTTCTGTATGACGCCCAATATTATAGCACAGAACATTTCAGGCCTGATGGAGGATTTTGGACGCCTTCTTCATACAAATAATAGTGATTAATTAATTGATTACTAGATTGAAAATTAGCTTTTGACCTCTGCAACTACCTGTGCAATTTCTCCTATGTAATATGTTACATAGTTTCTATCACAGCTGTTTAAATTGTCTCTTTTTGTACTTGTTCTGAACCAGTACAAAACCAGATAAATTTTCGTCTTTGAGTAAAGAAACATTGGCAACCCCAGAGAAATAGAAAGAAAATATCCTTTAATTCAGGGTCTGTGTCTATGTCATTGAATGACTTATGACAAAGAAAGTTCATTTCTGGAAACGGTGAAACCATTTAAATCTTCTAAGCTTCCACTGTCCCACTGGAACTGGCCTATCAATGTTCCTGCTCCTCTGAAGTCCTTTGTAGCAGTCTCCAGCAGGAATCTGAATGACTCTTCTCCCACCTAGATCAAGCCTTTCTCTCCAAACGTGCTGGCTGGGCTGTTTTGAGTCACAAAAAATGGTGGATGAGGAGTGGAAAGATGAAACCAAGATGAAACAGCAGCATGATATAGAAACTTCACATCAGGCTGGGGAATAAAAGGCCTATCCACATTTTGGAGGAGTGTACACAATGTGTCTTCAGCATCTTTCTTATCGAGAAACCTTTTTGTGTTTTCTTCATTATTAACAGGATCCAAATTGCTCTCTGCAGATGTGGTCCAAGCCATTCTTTTCCCTTTGAACATATGAGAAAAATCACCTTTAAAAAGACTTGGTATTTAAACCACATGCCTCTTGTGAGGCTGAACTACAAAGGACTTTTTGGCCATAAATTCATTTGAAATTAGAAAGAAGTTAATGCCAAAATTGGTTGGTGCACATAAAAATTAATGTGTTAATATGTCATCTCATGATAAGAAGATAACCTATGAATAGCCTATACCAAAGGGGTTTGGAGGAAAAGAAAGGTTCCGCTGAAATTGTTAATTCCTCTTTTTCTCAGGATGAATGGGAATTTGAAAGCAGGAAGTCTTCTCATACAGATTTGAGGATCACGGTCTGGCCTGAGATTTAAAAGATCGAGCCTGGAAAGAAGCCCCTTCCTCTCATCAGCCTTCACCCAGAAAACAGCTGCAAATTCCTAAATTCGACATGAAGGCAAAGAAAAGGCACAGAAAGAAGAGAAAAAAAGAACTGCATAAATCCAGTGAGAATTGCAATATACAAGAGATCTCATGTAAACATTGCTGACATTAAATTTCCACTTGTGTTATTTTATAGACTTAGCAGATATGCCAAGTAGCCAGATTTCTGAGTGTCTTTCTGAGATGAACACTCAAACATTTTTGAGATGAACACTCAAACATTTTGAGGTCCTGTCTTCATCACCTAGTATTCAAAATCTGTTGGATGCTGTTGAAACCAGACAAATACATAATGTACCACAGGAAAAAAAAAAAAAAAGCAGCTGAAATTTGACTCAAGTATTTCTGCTTAGTTAATTGTCTTTATTAGGACCAATCTGTTTCAATGAAATCAGTGACAAAGATATCACCGTATATGCAGGTTAGGCCCTTCTAATAATTTTTAGTGCTGAAAGAGAATACAAGGAGTACTGTTCCCATCAATTTTGAATACTGCAATAAGATAGAGTATAATATATTATAATGAACAAGATAGAAAAAGATAGTTAATATGCTAATTTTTTCCCTTTTTCTTCAGCACAAATAGAAGCTGCCAAGAATAAGAAGAGGAGATCATAAGACATTCAGATTTCTAAAAGTATGTAGTTTTGAAAGAATGAGTGTAACAGCCAAAGGGAAAGCAACCAGCCCAGCTCCCCACAGGAGACTGGCATAGTGATGGTGGCAAATGCAGCTGAAACATAATTTTATTTAGTTGTCAATCCTTCTGAAAATCTTGTCTTCCAAAATGAAGCTTTTTCCCCTCAAAATGTCAACAGACTAAGGTGCTTTTCATGAATGCACTTACATTGTCAATTGTATCTGGCATTTATACGGTGCCAGGCATAACAACGTTGAGATGTGACAACTTAAGCAGGCATAAAAATGTAGACTTTTTCATGATTTTGTTTTTCATAATTACTTATCCAGATGTGTGCAGTGGGGAAGAAAGGCAGATGATCACAACCTCTTCACTACAGATTGGCTTACATGGGAGGTAGAATGCTGGGGGGTGGTGCCCATTTTGTGCTGCATTTTTATGGAAACCATCTTTTCTGGTGGGTCTTTTGCCAAAATTCTATAGATATGATTTCTGTGGGCCAAGTTCTGGTCTGTTGCTAAGCAGGAGAAATTTAGACATTGAGGCTACAGAAGAAGGTCAGCAAGAGTAGGAATTGAGAAGGAAGGGAGGGTGGGACTGTGTAGTCAGTGACTTGCTAATCACCTCAGAAACTAAAGTGGATGACTTCTGAGTCTGAATATGGTCTTACAGTTTTTGGTGTGTTTTTTTGTGTTAGAATCAAGAACAACAGGCTAATTTTGTTTCCATTTATTAATAGTGTTAAAGGACATCAACCTAAACTGGACGGGAAATAGGATAAAAAAGCATGGGAGTTCAAAACGCCTCAGAGTGATGCATATACTATATAATACATATTTCTTTTTAATAGGGATGAAGACATCTCAGAATATGTGGATAAATACCACTTAAAAATTTGGATTGGTATCCTGATCTTATCTGAATCTTAAGACTGAGTTGGAAATCTCACAAGAATGGGCTTTCTCACAGTATTTCAGAAAGTTCCAGACATCGTAAATACTCATGGTATTTCAACAATTCTTGTTTCAGCCCTGGCTTTAGCCTGGTGGTATACAGAGGCACAATGTGAAAATTAAGGGGAGAGTGGGAAAGGAAAGTTAACCTTTTAAATATTAAGAATTCTAACATATCTAACTAAGGGGAACAGTGGATGAGGAGTCCATTCCAAGGATGAGCATAGTTAATGAAAGAGGAGTGATTAAGTAGAGTAATAAAAACCTGAAACCCAACCCAAGAAAACAAATAAACCCCCCAAAAAACAGCAGCAGAAAAAAGGGGCTGGGTTAGGAAAATGTAAAATTTAAGAGGAAAATGAGTGAAATGTTATCCTGATAACATTTTCTGTTTAGTAGAAGAGTTGTGTCCCAAAGGAAATAGAAAAGGTCCTATAGATTAGGACTTTCAGGGCATAAACCCAAATCCTTTGAAGATAACAAGGATCCCATGATATGTAAATACAATACATACTGGTTTCTGAGCATAATCAGTGTGGCTTAGTACTAGAGAAACTGGACATTTGGCTTCCTTTAGAATAGACATAATTATATTGCATATTTCTTCCATAACTTTTAGCAATAAAAGGTATAATTTTAATGGTTTCCATTCTCTCCCTTGCCTGGAGTCACTGTCAGCTCTTTCGAGCTGAGGGTTACCATATGGAGTTCTAGTGGAATATGGTTACCTAATTCATAGGTTCTAGTTAGAAACTGATTAACGTTTGAGCAAAAGAAAGGTGGAAAGAGCATTTTCCCAAACTTTTAACCCAGAATAACTTGAACAAGCTTCAGAAGCAGAGATTTTGGGGAGCTCAGTTTAAGACCTCTGAAATACTGTGGCTTTGACCTCTGCTCTGATCTGTGATTCGTGAGCCTCTAATCCCATGGAGGTGAAGAGCCCAGTAGGATTTACACTGCCATCCAGAAGAGCTCAGAGCAAGATGGGTCTGGGCTTGCCAACACGAACAGATGCAATGGTTATCATTAAAATGCTGCAGATGTCTGTAAATATTGCTGCAAATGCATGCTTTCCTTGACCCTTTGAAAAACTAATTTCTGACTGTGATAACTGTGTGAAAGGCAGCCCACAATTTCAGTACTGTATTTCCTTCATCCGTCTGAAGATCCTGTAGGTAGGTAATAGCTTGATAGCACATGTGTTCGTGTTATCCAAGGATATCCATCCAGTTAAAGGCATAGCAGACTGGCAGCCGATTTACTGTTCTTGTTTCTCCATCACGCAACTCAACTCTAGCTCATCATAAGTCAAGTGAATTGCTTGTGGTGTGCTCGGCAGATGAATCAGCACCAGTGATCTTGCAGCTGGTTTGTATTTGACATACAGGTACAGCATGTTTGTATGTAATTGCCAGCCAGCCAACAATGGATTTTTGGCGGGGTCCTCCAACAGATGTTTTACAGTCAGATAGTGGTCTTCATAAATCCAGCTGTCTGCATTGCCTTCCAGGTCATTCTTATCTGCCATGTATAACTAGGAGGGGCAGAGATATCCATGAGATACTATACCTACTGTGAATATGGTCATATGATATGAAAACTAACATCCCAAGAAGCCATATTGAAAAACAATCTGTGTCCTATATCATGCCACCGCTGCAACTTCAGCATGCAGAAGGTACAGCAGGTGATGGCTAATGAACATAGAAATAATTGTTTTCCCTTAAAGCATTCATTCCATTCCAAGGAAAGATCTATTTGCACACTAAGTAAAACCTCTCTTTTTCTTAAAAAAACTCCATCTTCTTGATAAATCTGATAATTATCTAACTTCTCAACAAGATTACATAGTGGAGATAATGGGATAGGCTAGACTAAGAAAAGCCTGGATATACTGCCAAATTTACATTATTCTACAGTTGCACTACATACTCTTTTTTACTCACAGAGAGGGAACCTAAAGTAAAAGATAAGTAGGTTTTTTCCTTACATACCTTTAAATATCTAAAAACAATACATGCACTCTAGAATTGAAATCTAATTCCTTTTCCATAATCCACAAAAAGAGAAAAGAACTTTTAAAGTGAGTGTCACCCCACCTATATCAGACATTTCCCATATAACAGATGTGAATCAGATATCATATATGAAAATATGCAGAGATGGCTACATCTCTATTCACAAATATAATTTAGGCAGAGGTTGATCTTAGGGAAAGCAGCAACTGTTTCAAGTGTCTAAGGATGCCCACCAAGTGCCTTCAGACACAGTGTCTAACTCAGCAGGTGAAGAGAATTGTTGTCCCACAACATTAATTTGTTAAGCTTCATACAACCGTCAGGTTAGTTCTGCCCCTTAGTCACTGTAGTGTTTCACTGACTTAAAGTAATGACATTGCTGCAGCACAGAACTGGAGTCACAGAACAATAAATATAAATCACACTCCTACTGTTCAAAACCAAGAATATATAGAGGTTTTTCCCTATAAATATATATATATATATTCTCTTTAAAACAACTTTTTTTTTAATTCTTGATTTTGCAAATAACTTACAGAATAACAAGAATCATACCTTTGGTGTGATGCTTTTGATTAATGTTCTGCAACAATAAATCCTCATGCTTCTGGTTTTCCTGTCCTTCCCGGTAATTGATTTGCCCTGAAGTTGAAATGGAATAAGTGATGTAGACCATTTCTTCGATTTGTCTCATGCAAGAGTTTTTGGACTATCAAGGTCAGTAGGACAGAAACATGCAGTTTCTGTACATTAAAGTACCTTTTAATCCAAATTATTCTATGATTTTATATTTCCGATAGTGCTACAGATCACTGCCAGTATTGGCAAACAAGAATGATTTGTTCAGAGCTAAAGTAAACCTCTGATGCTCATTCTCTGACAGTAGGTCATTTTAGCTTGCTTTTCATTAAACGTCTAAGATAGAATTTTTGTCTCTTTTTTACTTATATTATATATTTGGAAATCTGGTAGCAATTGGAGAGACTTCCAAATGGAAGGTGATAGTCATGCAATCAACCATTGAAGCAGTGCTTAGCATATCTGTGGTAGCAAGAGCATGGCCAGGTGTTTGTTGTCCTGTTTTAGATTGTGCATCACTTGGCTGTGCAACATTTCAGAGAAGTTCAAAATAGTTTTACTGAGTGTTGTTGCATCAGAGTAATGTAAAGTGGTTTAAAAAAAAAGTATTGCATTATTCTATATTTTTAAAAAGTAAAAATGACCTGTGAAATGTATACCTCTACATCTGTAAAATAAGAGGCATATATTTCTTTTGAAATGTAAAAATGTGAAATCAAAAGTGCTTCCTATCTCATTAATTTATGTGTCACCTTTACTCATGCTGTAAATTCATTACCCTTGTGCTTAAGGGACAGGAACCCTCAGAAATTCCTAATCCTGTAGCATCAATAACCAATATACTGATGGTATAAATATCAATGCACCTACAGGACTTCCTGAAACAGGACTGGTAGTAAAGTTAAGGATTACCTGTGACATTCTGCAAATCAGTTTTGACTTGTACTGAAAATAAATGCCTAGAACTTTGCATTTCTGCTACTGATACTGTACATCTTATTTATATACTACATTATAGAACACTGTAATTCCTATAGAAAATGAAACTACAGAAAAACAGCAGCAGCCAGGAAAATCCAGAAAGGAAAATCAATTAATGTAAATTATATGGTTCTATAACTGTAACTACAGCATTTTAGTGGGCAGGCTTCCAGTTTGGAAGGCAAGTCAGAATGCCTTTTCTGAGGGTTTGCTTTTATTAGTACAAGAACACAGACATATCTCAATGCCCACCATTTTGACACAATCAAGGTAAGACATCTAATTTACTACTAAATGGTATGGAAAAGTTGCCAGATCATTTTTATTTACCTAACAGTCAGTACCCTGTCTTTAATGTCTGCTTTTACTCCAGGGTTCCATGTATATTTTAGTTAATCCAAGTAAAAAAATTAATAATTTTTAGCATGGAAGACAAGGTCTGAATTATTGTTCAAAAAGCTACATTAAATAACTATTAATGTATTTATTTCTTAGCATTGTCTAAGTAGTCTAAGTAAAAATCTCATCAGGAAACAAATGCTGCAATAGTCTGTCTGCAGAATATGGCTACTGTTACAGTAGTTTAAATGGAATTCCAGTAGGTCAAAGTTTCCTCCAGTACCTCTGGTTTTTTCATGTTGTAATTTCAACAATATACCTTAAGAGACTTTTTTTTAAACCATCCTCATGGACCAATTCATCTGCAATTTGCTATACTTGGTAGGTTTAAAAGCCCCCATATGTTTAAGCTGCAAGAAAAAAAATTCTGGACACATCAATAAAAAGGTAATATAATTCAAAACAGCTGCATGTAACATACCATTACACAAACTGATACCACATTTTACCCCCGTTTTGTGTTATTATCCTGCGTTAATCTTCAATTCTGGCTGTAAATATTTTATCCCAAGAGCAAATAAAGAGTAAGATTAATTGTATTAGAGAATAAAGCTACTTCTAACTATACAAAAACATCACAACTGCTGTACTATTATTTTATCAAATCCTATTACTTGCATTCTAAAATATTGTACTGGTGTTGAAGTATGTTATCCAATAAACATTATGATTATACATTTACATTTAAATGTCATTACTTATATTGTGTGATGATGTTTCAGCTGTAGAGCTACCTATTGTCTGTAAATCATTTCAATCAAATATTTGGTGTTCAAAAGATTGATGTTAGCCACTAAAATTATAGAACCTTTCCTAAATTATTAGCTCTTAAAATGATCTGTCTCTCCGAAATCTGAGCTATGATTTGTTCAAAGAGTTATGGGTTAATTACTTGACATAGGGAGAGCACTATTTTAACTTTTTGATTTGTCTTTTCCACGATTATTCAACCACAAAATTGTACACTAGGTCATTGGGGAAGACCTCTTCATGTTCCCATGCAAATCATCTGCAAAATTACTATTGGCTCCAGAATTATACCAATTTAATCCCCAAGCAAAATTTCTCTCTTGAACAAATGAACTGTGGCTTCTGGACTGAAACTACTTTTGCATAGATCTTTGCACAAGTACTCAAGAACAGTGAATGAAAAAAAGCTCTAAGAGTCTGAATTTATTTTTGTAGCTGATCACAACCTTTATAGAAGTAATTTGAATTGTTTCTATAGCTACTCATTACATGAAAGCAGGAAGACTATTCAATACAACCACGTTTTTATGGCAAGCCTCAGTTTTTATCACTGCATTTCCTGACATCAACATGATGGCAATGATGAGGATTCAAATGCACAATTATCTCATGAAGATAGAATTTCTTGTATTTGTTCATTTTGCTTGATCTGGCGAGCTTGACTAGGAGGTGGCAGGCCTGTCCCTTGAGGACCCACAGTGCAAAGTTGGTGAGGGTCTCTCTTTCAAGAAACTGCACTAATTGGAGACCAAGTTATTCTGCTGCCAGCACAATCTTTCATTTAGACATTCCTTCTCAACAGAACCTGTCACAGCTCCTGTGAACATCACAACAGCTTGGTTAACCATGAGGTCTTCATGTCTTCAGAGCTCTGGGGTACAGATACCTGAGCCCTGAGTCTCATGAGGTATCTGCACAGTGCACCAGGTTTCCTCCTAGATTGTGATCCCACATCAGACACAGGGATAAAGGTGAGATATTGTGCCAAATCTGGATTTTCCCCCCACCCACATCCCCGTCTTTCTCCTGTCTCTAACCGAACTGCAAATCTCCTTTCTGACGAAACACAGGCATATGGTCTCAGCATGAACCAAGCTGTAAATGTGCTTGAAATGCAGGATGGACTTGATGATGATTTGTATATTATCCCACAGAGGTCTGTGAGTGAAAGGCTCAATGTTTCTCTGCTCCCCTGGTCTTTATTGATATCAAGGAAATGTTTCTACCTCCATTGCCCAACTCAACATGGCAGAACAAGTTTTCATTCTGCCAAATACTTGGCTATACGCCAGAAGAAAAACTACTTGTTCTTGGAAGACTATTTGTAACAGACTGTCTGTTGATGATTTTTGCTATAACACTAAAAAAATGAAATGTTTAAAAATTAGTTAAAAAACACCCCCAAATACATTTAAAAAAATGCATAGTGGTTTTTTCCTCTAAAAGCTGCATTTAATGTTTGGGATGGAAAGACTTTATGCACATCTGTATATAACAAACACCTAAGGAAAGGAGTCCAGCAACTTTAAGTCAGAGTATAAGACAAACCTTGCACTCAAGTTAATCACACACTGGCACAGAGACACATCCTTTTGTTCTCTGCTCTCACATTCCAATATGGATCCTGTATGGATTTTGCTCACAAGAAATATTAAAGCCATAAACTTTTTTTCCCCTCCACATTCCTACAGACCCATAAATAGGGTGGCAAGTAAAAGAAGTGTATGTCAGAAATACTCCAGCTGTTCCCCACGCTCAGTGCTCATTCCTTTTCCAGCATATTCTTCACCCAACTCTCTTTATTCAAGACATGCAATAAAAATAACAGCTAAAGTGAAGAAAATTTCTCACAGAGACTTATATGCCTTCAGCTCACACTCTTACTGCCACAGCCTCCCACAGGTCTTTTCTAATTCATCTATGAAATGCACACTGTGCTGGTGTACGAAGAGCTGCTCTCTTTCAAGCAGTGCCCAGCTGCCAGTCTGTCTTTCTGGCCCTCACAACCCACTGAGGGCTGCTTTTAAGTGCTCAGCTGCTCTTGCCAATGCTGTTCACATCTTTTAACTCGATTAGATCTATGAGCCTTGCAGCCTGGGTTTCCCACACCATTGATAAGTGTGTTTTCTAACAGTCAGCCCCTGTTTTTCTGCCTGTCTCCTCCTCTTCCTCAGCATTTACTCAAAATGAAAGATGTTCGGAAGGAGGAGTGCCAGCTGACAAATATTTATTTAAAATTCATGCAGAGAGAGGTTTAAACTAAACTTCTGCTTCCTAAGGTGTCTGTCTTCCATTTCTACACACTTTTGAAACAGTCCCAGTGAAGCACATGAGTACTGTACTCTTGAGTGTCCCAGCTTACAATTCTCTTTTTCACTAGACCCATCAGCTCAGGTCACACATTTGAACTTGTGTAGTTATTGATCAACATGGCGGGGTGGGGGAGGGACAGGGATGAAAAACAGTAAATATGAAAAAAGGGCTGGATTTTTCCGTGCCAGATTTCTGCACTGGTCTCTCGTAGTTAGTCTGGCAGCTTGTAGACCCCCAGGCAGCTGGCGCTGTCTGCCAGGCTCTGCTGAACAAGCTCTCTGCTGGTCCAGATGCTGCACCTTGCTGCTTCTTCAGGAATCTGCTCTCAGGAAACACATATACACATATTTATCCTGTGGATTCCTTTCATGAGCCAAGGTTACAAAGATTGTCTCCCTTGAAGGAAGCCCGAAGGCCTGGCCTGGAATAAGAGCTGACCAGGATCCAAGGGTGTCACTCAAGCTGTCAGGAGAAGCAGAGGCTCCTCCTCAGGTCTGTGTGCAGCAGAAATGATGGAGGGAGAGATTTTGCAATTAAAAACTATTCTTAGAGCATTCAATCAGAGGCAAAGCTGTGAGTTGTTAGGTGACAATACATTGTCCCAGCAACTGTGAAAGCTGTTGAAGTTGTCCAAGAGAAACATTTTGCTTCCCTGGCTACTCCATGGGAAGGAATGGGCAAAGGACAGAATCCAGTGGCCAGCTTTGGAAGACCTGGATACATGGTGGTACTTCAGAATGCACTGGCAGCACTAAACAGAATTTTTAATTAGGAATTAAACAGGGATGGAAGTGGCTGCTGTCCCAGCCCTCGGCTGATTCTCCCATTACAAATCCTGTCCATTGCTGACCATCACAGAAACCCATTGAACTGAGACCTTCAGCACAGACTTAACAGCCTGATCTAACAGTTTATGATGACCCTAATTTAATATTTATGTCTGTCTGTCTGGATAGTTCAGGCAACTGACATGAATTTAAAAAAAAAAAAAAAACAACACTCTAAACACACTACTCCTTAAAATGTATGCCCAAAAGAAAAGCAAGAATAAGGAGTTTTTTCTAAACCTTTTAGTCAGACACATGTTTCCCTAGAGGTGGTCCTGTTGCTTGGCATCTACTCTGTCTTTGAACTAGCCCACAGAATGACCTGGATTTGAAATGTTCCAGAGAAGTCCTTGAAGGCCTCTTCCTAGGGACATGAGAAACAAAGTATGACAAAGAGTGGGCAAATCCCAAAGAGTTTGGACCCAGTTTGTTTCAAGTGTAAGTGATAATGTCATCAGGCTCCTCTCAAGACCAAAGGCATCCCTCATGATTAAGTCATTCCCATACCCTTTATCCTCTGGAAAATCAAGAAGAAACCCTCAGAAGTCTGTAATTCTCCAGTAATTAGCACATAGCCTGTAAATGAGCCAGTTTGGGACAGGACATCATTAATGTTGAAACAGAACAATAAGATAACCAAAGGGACTGTTCTTAATCTAAAGAGAGAGTGGGGAGAGAAGACCAAAAACAGACAACCCCACAGGTCTGACAAAGTAATGGTCATTCAGGGACACAGTTTCCTTGGCCCTTCAGGCATCATAAAAGAGAGGGAGAAATAAAACCCACTATGGGATAATGGTACAGATAATTCTATAGAGTAATCATCGAAAATGTGCAAGACTGAGCAAGCAGTTTGGTGCTGTATTGGGTTTTGTACATGGCTGCAGTGCTCCTTGGATAAGGAGCCTCATGTATGGGGTCATCCTAACCTGCATGTTGGTGGTATGCCAAGGGGGTACATAATGATCTTGATTGCCTTAATTTTCCATTTGCATTAAACTGAGCTCAACATTTCTCCCCAAAAGCTCAGTGTGCCAGGGTAAGTTAGGCAGGCAGTGATCATGGCCCTCCAGTGCTGCATGCAGGTACTAAACTAGAACAGAGCTCTTGCTTCTGCCAGGTCAATGTTCTCCAGCCCTGAGGCCAGCTGGCAGCATCCTGCCATAGCCATACTCTTAAACGTGCTGTCCAGAGTGCCTGCATCCAAACTGCTTATGCAGGATTCTTTCTGGGCCAGGTTTAACTCCCACACACTGTCCAGGAATTGTTCTGGAAAACTTTTAGTTGAGTTGTAACAAAGTGGTTCTGAAAATTCTACTATATGGGTGAATGATGACCAGGCACCATGCCCTTAATTCAGTAAAATCAATGTAAACTGGTGCTGGGATCACAGTGGTGTCTTAGTGCTCACTTATTCTTCCAGCTCTCCCATGCAGCAGAGAAACACTATTCATCCGTTTTTGTGATTAGGGCTGGAGGCCAAGAAGCCAAGACTGGTGTACACAAACATATTGGCCCTTGTTTTGCTTCTTGTTATGCTGTTTATTCTCTCAAGGGCCCCACATCCCTTTCATTTCCAGCAGAAATAATCTAAAAGTTCTTCTCTTGCCTATAATTTTCACATTATGCTACTGAGAGGTCAGCCTCTATTCCCACCAACATATTCATGACTTCTCACATCTCATAATTTGTGTAATATCTTACTTAAAATCTCTGTATAATCCTTCAAATTTCTCCAGGAATCTGTCCTGCACTGACAAGCAGTGTTAGTGTTAAATATGAAAGCAGTGTATTGAGATATTTCTTGACATTATCCTTCATCTTATGAGTGTTTATTTTGCTTGTTGTCCTATCATTATAATGGACATTTTTTCAAGGATCAGTGAAGTCTTTTTGTTCTACGTAGTGCTTAGATTAAGACAGGATATATGTTTGTGACAATAATATTTCCAAGCAATAATACAAATAATTTTAATTAGATCCCATTTCCATATTGGTCATTCACACAAAAAAGCATAGCATACTGTATTTACAGATCAAACTTTTCTTTAAAGTAGCTGTTGTTGTTGTTGTTATATTTTAGCTTGTTTACAATCATTAAAGTGTTCTTATCTCAAGCCACAAATTTTATTTTTAATTTTCTATCCCATTGGGGTGGGGTCGAAGTGAGTGAGCTGATGAGTAGTGCTTAGTTGCCATCAGGTCTTAAAGGAAAACAGTCCTATATGAGAGGCACAAAAAGGAAAAGGAGAAATAAAAACACATAAAAGGTTAGCAATTATTTCAAAGTACAGAAAGCAAATTCTCTTTCCACATTCTCATTGTTCATTATTCTTACTAATTTGTCTTTTTCTAAGATACTCAAAGTTACAATAAGACCATATATATTCCTTTCTCTGCAGCTCGTTTGTATTTTTCATGTATATTCAAGACAGTCATTTCTGAATGTACAATTGAAAAAACACATTTTTCTCTCTTAGAGGTTACTAGGAGTTTAACGTAGTGTAGAATAGAAAAATCAACTCTAACACATGTTCTCTTCACCTCACTCCACCCTCTCAAAAGAAAAAAAAGTATCAGGATAAAGCAAGTTTAGTTTGACATCTCAGCTGGCTTGTTATTGCCGATTTTAAATTTGGGGAAAAAATGCTGAATTCACAGGCTTTGATAAAACAGTCATTTATTTCCCTGTCAGATATAATGAAAGTCAAATGAAACAGTCAGTTACAAACATACACAAAAGTATACTCTAAAGCTCAACATGAACACTCACATCACAGACAGTCTGAATAGCGGCAAAGTCACGTAAAGCTATTGAAAAAAGTATTTTAATTTACAACAGATTTTTGTTTTCACCAACAGCTGAGGACATATCAGTGATTAACTTACAGACTGGATGCTCTTGGGTCTGAAGAACTCCAAACTTGCTAAAGTATCTGGGAAACATGTCAGATACTACCTGCCTTCTCGTTCCCTGAAGGATCTGGCCAACTATATGTTGTGGTTGCATTAAAAACATTGAAACTTCCTGAATGAGCCCAAGAGTTCGCTCTTGACAGGGTAGTCAAGGCAAGAGAGTGCAAGTGCAGAATAGCAAATGTCCTGTCTGAACTTCATTTTGATAAAGAGAAAAAGGTTGCATGCAGAAAAGCAGCCAATTTACAGTTTCAAAATTTTTCTTCATAAGTATTCAGTGTTCAAACTACTGTCAAATGCACTGTAATGGTGAGCATTAACTGCACTACATAACAATAATGGGAATGCTGGAGTTGTTGTAGGACGCTGTGTATCCGTGCAGACCACATAATGTGATGACAGCCATTTTAAGCTGTGTAAGCGGGTTGTCTCTGTGGTAGTAAATATGTATATGTACGTTTATCTATGGTTTTATATCTAACACACGTGTGTGTGCATATATAGGTATGTACATATGTATGCCATAATCTTCCACCAGTCATTAAATGAATAAAATTTAATAAAAACATTTAAATACAATATAATGAACAATTATAATATTTGACAACTGGCATCTGAATGTTTAAAATTAACTAAAATCTTCCTTAAAGTGCTCTTTTTCCTTTTTTCTTTTTTTTTTTGAACCACTGGCCTTTTTAAGGAAAACCACTCAATATTTCCATTTGGATGCAAACTTCATTATGCAGCCTTAAGCTTTTCTTTTGGGCCAGCATAATCCAAAATGACTTGTGAGAAAGGCTCACAATATTCCTTAGGCAGAGCAACAAAAGCCCCAAGATTTAGGTTGCATAAGATCTCACTGATAATAACATCTTTGGTATTTGGTAATGAAAAAAAACTGAGGCATAAATCATTGACTTTGTCAACATCTAGCACAGCCTGATGATTGCAAGAAAAGATAAAAGCTCTGATAAATGTTTTGTTATTTATAAATGTAGTAGGCATGGTTAGCAGTTCTTTAATTAAAGATTTACTGCTCTCAGTCCCAGGCCTCTTGCCCTTCTCTCCAGAGATGCAGATGCATCTAAAACCCATATAAAGTCAAACATCCCTGCCTGGTTTTAAATTTAACATTGCTGCCTAATCATGCTGCTAGTCTTTGTCAGATAGTGGGTTACATCCACATTTGCCAAGCCTTTATTTAAAACAACAGATGAAGCTTTCTTAATTACAAAGAATCAGTACCCATTAAAATTGGGTTTTTTTAGAAATGGCCAAAATATTAGAAACAATTACTGCCCTAAATTGCTTATTATAAATAGCAGAGTCTAATTTCTTTCCAGATCGACAGGAAACCACAAGCAACTGTACATATAATCATAAAGCACCCTCAGAAAGGGCTAAATCTTACAGTTTAGTACTGAGGAGCTGGGAAGGAGAATCACATTCTGAGTTCTGCCATTTATTTCCTTTGTGACTACAGGCACGTGATTTCACCTTGTCCCTGAGACAAATGCAATTTCTCGGTAGTAATTAGTCAGTTTGGAGTGCCAGGGGATCAGGACTGTGGAGCATCTGAGACCTCTGGGTCTCACTCACAGGTGGTGCACCCAAAGGCCTCTGAGCAGCACTCAGGAGTGCTCCCCCACTGCAGTCAAAACTTACAGAGATCTTTCTCAGAAAAACTGCAGGTTTCTTCTGGAAGCCCAAAAATCATCCTACTAAACATCCTATCATCCAGGCATAGATTATGAGGATGATCAAGAGGACCTGCAAGCATTTATGATCCCATCTGCCACTCCTGGAAATAAAGAACTTTTGTTAAGAATTTCACCCACAGCACAATACATGAGCAAACCTGAGCCACCAGTAAGAGCTTTGCTGTGGCTCCAGCTTTCTATTAGTGCAACACATCAAACCCCTTGAACACAATTACTCCAAGTGTAGATAGAGCAGTTTCTAATTGCCAAGGTATTGCAGATACCCCAACACAAAACCTGTAGCTTGAGACATCCCATAGAAACGTACTTACAGCTCAAACCAGAGATTTGCCATGGATTTAGCTGGTATAATTAATTTCACTTTATCCTGCCTTTAAAAAAGTCTTGCTGCAAGAGGAATTGCTCCTTTTCACTGTTTCCTGCCTTACCTTTTTCCTCAGAAATGGCTGTTGCCACTTACAGTGCTCAGAGTACGAGTCATGACATTTCTGCTTGAAGGCTGATCTTCAGCTCAAGCTTCCTCTTGCCCTCCTCTGAGGATTGATAGGGCTCCTCAGTTCACAGCTGGAGTCAGAACTGATTTTAGAAGTTTTTTATGTAGTTGATCCCTCTTTCCAGAAGACAAACTGTCAGCCTCTTCACACGCAGATATTGTCAGCCAACGACTGAGCACAGGTCCTGCTGGGATGTGCGACCTGCGTGTTCTTATTTCCTGCCCACAATGGCCAAGGGAAAATATTAAAGGCTCTGCTAGAGAATATGTGCAACACTGTAGAGTAGAATCATAAATCCATGGAGTGGTTTGGGTTGGATCATCCAATTCCAACCCCCGTGCCATGGACAGGAACACCTTCCACAAGACCAGGTTGCTCAAAGCCCCATCCAAGCTGGCCTTGAACACTGCCAGGGCTAGGGGATCCCCAAATGCTCTGAGCAACCTGTTCCAGCACCTCACCACCCTCACAGTAAAGAATTTCTTTCTAAAAGTACCCAAACTAAAGAAATATATATACTTATAGTAAGATAAAAACATACATTTTATACATATGTATTGTATAACTGATATAACAAAATATGTACTAATATATTAAGTGAACTTAATACTATCTCTAAATCTAAGCGTCCCAAATTCAAACAAAATCTTGTCCAAAAGTGTCAGTGCTGCTCTCCAATTCGGATTTCTGTACAGCACAGTTCTGTGGTATTGATCTGCTGAGTTGGACAGGAGAAATTCAGGAACTAAGAAATTTACTTGATATAAATTGTGTGCTTCAGACACGTAAAATGTAGAAACTGTCCCAGAAAGGTGTGAGGAAGCGCATTGCTTAGAAGGGGATGGTGAGACTAAGAGGGGAGAAAGGATATCTTTTTTCAACTAGATTACTTGGCTAGTTAGCAACAACTGTTTATGGTTAGCAATGTAGCAAAAGGGTAACCATGCCAACACATTAAATGTTTTTGTAAATGTGACAGAAATTATCTGTCACTGTAGCCGGTAAAAATTACATTTTAATTTCTTAATCTACTCAATATGGCAGAAAATGAATATTCTAATTGGAAAAGCAAAGTGTAAAAGACAAGATAAAGAGCGACACTTTGAAGCTGTCCTCAGCTATTCCTGAAAGTCCTGTCACCATGCTTGCCACAGGCAACGCTGGAATAACCCAGAAAAGCTGGGTTATGATGTTAGCAAGAAAGCATGCTCTGATGCCTAAGAAAACCTCTGCCTTTCTGAAACATTTTGCCATTCAGAAATCAACTAATTAAGGGTAACAATTCCCAAACAGGACTTGAATAACTTCAGTTTAATTTGGTGGTGAACACCATGATCGCTCTGATCCCAGAAGTTTTACTCAGTGTTGTGGTTTAAGCCATGGATTGAGGTAAAGAGAGTTTAATAGGAAAAGCAAAAGCCACACGTCCAAGCAAAGCAAACCAAAGAACAAGTTCACTGCCTCACAAGGTCAGGCAGATGTTCAGCCATCTCCAGGAAAGCAGGCCCCCTTCACACATAATGGTGACCTGGGAAGACAAACACCATCACTCCAAACTTCCTCTCTTCCTCCTTCTTGCCCTACTTTATATACTGAGCATGGTGCCCTATGGTCTGGACTATCCCTCTGGTCAGTTTGGGTCACCTGTCCTGGCTGTGCCTCCTCCCACCCTCCCATGTACCCCAACCTCCTCCTCCGCATGGCAGCACGAAAAGCAGGAAAGGCCTTGGCTCTGTGCAATCCCTGCTCTGCTATAACAAAAACATCTCTACATTATCAACCCTGTGGTGCACAACACAACCCTGTACCAGCCATTGTGAAGAAAATCAATTCTACCCCTGCCAAAACCAGCCCACTCAGTTAAGTCATGACCAAGCCAGTAAGAATTTTCTACAAAATTCTGAAATGTGGATCTTTCCTGGCTTCCCTGGGGAGCTGGGGAGCTCTGTCTCCTTCTTCATTAACTTTCAGTTCCAGGGCTGAAGCTGTGACTTGTTTGTCAACTGTTTGCTAGAGTATCTTGATCAATTCCTTTGCCATCAGGAAGATCTCTTCAGATTTTTCCCTGATGTAATATCTCGATGGACCTAGGTTTCCCAGGTTTTTCACAGAATTATTTTTGGTGTCAGGACACAGAGGGGATGATTTCTGTGATGATAAATGTCAATAGCTGAGTCAGAGTCTGCAGAACTGCCACCTTTGAGCAGTGAGAGGAGAGGAAAAGTAAAGAAATCTGGAACTAGCTGGGATTGAACAATTGGTTGTTCCACTGCACTTGAACCAGTTTTTTTGCTGTAGGACTGTTTGTTATGAATCTGCATTCTGCCTCCTAAACATACCCTAGCCATATGCAGATGTCAAAAGCTGCTTTCACCTCTGATATCTTCATTAAGCCTTGATGTGCTTTGTGCAGGTGTCTCTCTGTGGTCTTGAAAGTCTGGTTGCTCACTGTCTGCAGGAATCCCAAATTCAGCTCCTGATAAACCAGGTTTCTACCAGAATCACCCACAAGGTGCTTTTCCATGTGTGTTATCAATTTAGCACAGAGAGTGAGATTATCAACAAATACATCTGTTTTAAGAGTATGGTCTGAATGCTGAACTTCCCACTCTTCCCTCTCTCACTGATACCTCAGAATCTGTGGTTGAAAGGCCAAACATCACCAGTGCATCCTGTATTCTCACATGCAGTCATGCAGAGGGTAGGGAACATTTCCTCCAGTTACAGGTGGGAAGGTGTATGCAAATCTAACAAATGAATGGACATAAGAACAACACTTTTCAGAACTGTGAAGTTATTGAGAAGTAAGATATGCATTAATTTCTGCCTTGATGGGAATTGAAATGTCTACCTGCAACAGAAACATGTTTCTACTTTTTTCTAAGTCACTAACTCATCTAAGACTAGACCTACAAGTGAAAAACGCTTAGTTTTTGGTGCTCCAATCTGCTTCAAAAAAGCTGTTTCAAAAGGAGGAGGAAGATGAACAACCAGCTGCAGGGACAGTGATAGCTGTCCCTGAAATATTCAAATGTAAGTTTATTCACCTTGGGTCACATCTAAGCTGCAGTGGGAGTTAAATCTTCTTTTGACTTGACATCAGTATGAAACCAAAACTATGCAATCACTTCAGGTTCAGTGGTTCAAAATCAGTTTTCCACTAACAAACTCCCTGAAATTTTAGGAAACACTGGAGACTTCTGTTCAGGCTCATTCTTAGCTTGAACAGAAAGGTGGGTTCAGCTTCAATTCAATCAATTTATTCAGAGAGTTACATTAGAATCTGACAGTTAAAATTGTCCAGATTCATTAACAGAGAAAATAATGGTCAGTAATTCAAAGGAGGAGAAAGCAAAATATCTGGCTTTCCAACTGAGCTACATTAAGATCTAATAAACACTGCCAAGAAGGTATCCAGATTTCTAATCAAAATAAATCTGAGGATTACTCTGCTCTACAATGTTTTAAAGGAAATAAGTCCCTTCAATTCCAAGTCCACATTGAAGCAGTATTTTGTGCTGCCTTCTTGTTTAACAGGACATCTCCTCAGTGACGCTCCAAGCTGTAGAACGCTGCTCAGGGACGATGATAGCTTCTGGCATTGGCAGAGACAGATGCTGTGGGTTCCCTTGAAACAGCTCCAGCTGAGGGGCACATATAATCCCCTGCCTCTTCTCCAGAACACCATGCCTTGGGCCTCCATACAGCAGGATGTTACTTCATGTTTATATTTAATAACCTCCTCCCTTGCAGCCTCCAAGAAGGGAGGTCTTGGGACTAGCACGTTATCCTATAGCTCAGGAGGGTTGGATTTAATTTGCTTGATTCACTACAGGCTTTGTGTTTGACCTGGGGCTAATCGCTTTGGACAATGGCCACAAGGGGATTTAGGTAGAACCCAGATCCTCGCTAGTCTTGCTTATCCAATACCTAATTTTCTGCTGGTTGGCATGTGCAAAATTGCCTCAGCCCTGATTAGAGCCAGGCAATTTTTATGGAAGAATTCTTTGTTTGCTCAAAAATGCACTTTTGTGTTGATGGAAATTATCTGCAAATTTGTACCAGATTTGACCAATTGTTTCAGCCAAAAAAAAATATTGGAAATGTCAAGATGATTTGTTTGAACATTTTTAAGGAAAATATTTTTGAAGCTGTTCCATTTTGAATAAATAATCAAATATTTGGTGAAGTAAAACTAGAGCCTGATTCACCCTCATCTTAGGTAAGAACCCCAAAGAGTCCATTTGTTGCTTATTGTCAATGACATCTAAAGGGGAAAAAAAAGGTATAATTTCTACCAGAACAAATATATCTAACAGTTAGTGACTCACATGTCTCCATGAATAAGAAAAAAAATTAATATTTTTTTAATGATCAAACAGACAGAAGTTGTTAAAACTGACAGCATCTTCTAGGCAAAAGCCTAAAGAGTCAGTCCATTAACAGAAAATGTGGTTCTCCTTCATGTCTGCAAGATGATCAAGGGACATTACTTCCAGTTAAAAATTCAACACAGTTTAACATCTAACTGTATTTTAGAGACAAGATTTATGGGCAGAGGTCTGATTTTTCTCCCAGCATTTCTTACTCACAATTTATTGTCCTCACTTGAACAAGTTAATTAGATTATGATTGTTCAGATCATTTCAAGTCATGCTCTTTCTTTATCACTCTTATATACAGTACAGACACTATATGAGGTAGAAATTCCATTGGGTGGACTGAAATGTGAAAAGTATTTATTGAGTTTTGTGAAGTCCCTCTGGATATTTTTGCAGTTGTTTGTTTCCTTTTGTGCCAATTTCTGTAGATTATTCTTCCTCATCACTCATAGACTCTGTATGCTCTCACAGAGTTTAAGGAGAATATTGAGTTTTTGACTGCCCGTATGATTAAAGCACAACTTATTTACCCAAACCTAGATGCCTGATGGTAATCGAGATGACCAGGCATATCTTTTTGGCATCTAGTTTCTGCTGGGAAGGATGTGGGCTTTCTGTGGGAACCACACATCTGCCATCCCGATACAGAAGTGCTGCATTCCCAAGCATGTCTCAAATGTAACTGAACTGAACCCAAAAACCTTCAGGGTTTTTCTTCACTGGGATCCTGGCATTCAAAGAAAAGGTTCTTGCTAGCGCTGTGTAACTGCTAAAATAAAAATAATACCCTTAAATGCTCTGGAGGTCTGCAAACAATCTATGTGTGAGACAGTCTAAGCTCTGTTCATCAAATTGTTTTAGCTCATTGTAAAAACCAGAAGTTCATTGCTTTATTCTGAAGAGACCAACAGGCGATAAAGGGGCACAGGGAAGGGAGATGAAGAGGAAAGTCAAATTGTTGCCTTCAGTTTATCAGAAAGTTTGGGGATGATTCTTGGGCAGATGCATAGCAGATTTTCATCCCTTTCTGATAGCTAGTTCCCCCACCATTATCAGTTTAGAAATTTTACAGTGCAGGATCATGTTTAGAATTTGTGTATCTCTTAGACAATGTAACAAACATATTTCTTAAACTGAAGATTTAGCCTGAAATTGAAACTTTCCATAGTTCAGTAGAAACCGAGAAATTAATTATGTTAAACGTAAACCCCCTATGTTCTTAAATCCATGGTAATTTAATTCTTTTGCATTTTTTCCATTTTCACAATTTTTTAATGGCTGAAAGTGTAGGATTCCTTTATGTTTAATCACGTCCACAGTTTTAGAATACATGGATACATGTATGCACATATGTGAGTGTGAATGTGTGTGAGCATGGGCACACGTGTGGTGTCCCTCCTCTCTTCTGGTGTGCCCACTCAGGGCCAGATGGAGCTCTAGAAGTTGCAGAACCTGACTTCCAGTCCCAGCCTCTGAGTGATTTATATTCTGATCATGTCTGTTGTCTCCAGCACATGGATTCAATGAAGTGTGAGATGCTCTGCCTATAAAAATGTAGGGGTAAAAATATATAGTACATTTTTCCATTTGTTAATAAAGTTCAACAGACATCTGTGCAGAGAACATACAATGGTCAGGCTGCTTATGTGCAAATGTGGTCTCTCTCAGTGACTTCTGTAGACTCATAAACTTCATTTATCTACACCCAGTAAGCTATTTTTGGTGAGAGCTTCATTCTGAATGAACCCGTTACAGGCTGGTTTTCCGTAGTTGACAAATTCATAATTTCTTTTCTAATTTTAAAAGCATTCAAAACCATAAGTTAATCACAGCTTTCTGACTTAAGATAAGACGTGATGGATACCTTTTTTCCACCAAGTAGTAACAATCCTTTAGAATTCAGTTAACTTGCTTCAAATTCACTGAATCATTTCATTTGTCATAACACAGTCTTTTATGACCTTTTGTGTATAAATAGGGAAAATTAATTGCTTCTGGCAACATCAAAGTGTTGTTTCACTATACATTTAATCATTAGCTTTAAATGCTCCCAAACTAATGTTCCAAGACATTGGAAAGAGGTAATAAGTTCAAAGCAATACGAAACATAAAGCAGGACTCTAGAGTGAGTTGAAAGGATTTTCTTTAAATATATAAGAGCTTTCAAACCCATTGTACAAAACTTGTAGGAATTTTGGCCTGAACTAAAAGAAGAGCTTTAGTCCCATATTTAAATGAATTACCAGATCTACTAGATACTGTATGCCCTTCTGAACTCTAACAATCTCTCTCCAAGAAATAAAAAGTACAAAAATAAGCTTAATTGGTTCTATGTCAGAATTTATGTTTGTGACATATTAATATAGCTGATAACAACTCACATGCTCAATATGAAATCTCACAAAATTCATGAGTTTTGTGCTATCATTTATAGCAGAAACTTCAGATGGGGAGTTTTCTTTTACATGTTCAGATTCCTTTTGTTTTCCTTTGCACAAAGGATTACGTCCAATTGTTCATGAAAGTACACATTTCACTAAAATGTTTTATTTTGAAGGAATTGCGTCTCCAAACCATGTCAGCAGCCCTCAAAATATCCATGCACTTGAATCCCAGGCATTCTCTTTGTCTTGGAGAAATGTCTTTGTCCAGGGGAGAGTCACAACAAGGTGTGATGCAGTTATAAGTGACTTAATAATCATAAGAGACAACAGAACAACACAGGTGAGGCATAAGAAAGTTTCATGCACTTTCAGGAGATTTAATGCCTGCTACAAAGCCTATTGTAACCACATCTTTCCTACGTGGGATTTGGATCATGACCATAATATTGTTCCACATTGCCTTCAGTCTTTATCCATAATTGGCAAACTGAGAACAGCAAGATCCAGGCTGTCACTTTTTTTTAGTTTCCAATGCAAAACTGCACATGCATGAGTTTCATGCTGAAAATATTTAGTGCTGTTGCATAAAATGGAAATTTGTGAGTGTCTGTGAGTGCCAGCACCGCACATACACGCGATGGGTGTTTGTCAGAACTCTGCCCAAGGGCATTGGGGCACCAGGAGCTCAGGGAGCAGAGCTGTGAGCTTTGCTCCAACACGGCCTTGCGTTGTGACTGTGAGCACTGTCTGAGCCTCAGATTCCTCTAAACAGAAGGTGTCATTGCAGGCATTTATCCTTCTTGCAGCAGTAGCCAGTAAATATGGGCATCCACAGCATCCAATTCTGTGGAGGTGTAAAAACTTACTCATTTATGCAGCATAATATCCTGAAAAATATATTTCCATGGATTTTTTTTTAAAAATGTGATCACCAAGTTATCACAACTTTATGGTTATTGAAATTGGAGGCTTGTTCACTATCCCAAATATTTCTACATGCTGGCCAGGTGTACAGGAAAAGAGAACAGCCAGGTACAGGTTTGCTGACAGTTTCCACGAGTCAACAGCCTGACTCAACTTCATCCAGGCTTAGTCTGTCCCCAGAAAACATGGGACACTGTTCTCCTGCACAATTTCCTCAAATGCTGCTCACCATTTGGAAGCTGGATAGCACCTGTTCTTTCGCTAGTCATTGTTTGGAGGAGCAGAGGAGAAGAAATAATTTGCCTAAATTTGACTTTTAGCTCTTTTATTTTTTATGCATAATGAATACATGCCATAAACCCTGTAAAAATAGATTATTATTAATTAAAAGGTAATCAAAAGCTAAAGAAAATTCTCTTTCCCTTGGCTTAGTCAGTTCAGTTCATACTGTTTTAAACCAAGAAATAAATCTAAACCTAAAATGTTCTCTATATAAATCTGCAGAAGATCATCTGAGATAGACAGCACCACATGTGTTTATAGTTGAGAATCTGGCAGCCAGAAGATGTAACAACTGATGGTCAAGATGTTCTGGTTCAGAGTTGGAAAGTAAATAATTCCTGAGAGGAAGGATTCTACAGTTCTGGGCAGCTGATCCGGTAATAAAATAAATAAGCAATAAAATCCACTTCCTGTTTTGAGAGTTCACATTTCATACTGGCAAAATTCTCCTATTAAATTCAATTTCATGCTTCCATAAATAAACCTGGCACCTTTTTAAACACTTTTCCATCTGTTTTACAACTAGAAGTGTATTATTTAATGCACTCTTGGGATTCACACCAATGGGAAAAGGACTACTTGTATAGAACACAACATTTTAGTTGGAGAGAGTACAGAAAAATAATCACTAGCTTCCCTAAATTCTCAAACAATTGTAACAGGACTCTGATGTAATCATTTTTATCAGGCAGGAGAAAGAGACTTTATTCTTTTGTGCATAAATGTTATTTTTATTCAACATAAAAAGTATTTTGAAGCAGAATAGAATATCTACTTTTTTGCTTATAAAGACATATTTCTCCTAAAATAAGGAAAAGAGCTCCTAACAATGTAAAGAAACAATCAAATTAGTTAATCCCAGAAACCCTTTCAGTCAGAAGTTATCTCTATTGATGAAGGAATCTAAAGGCAATGTAAGTATTAATCTTTAATTTGTCAGATCATTTGCATGTATAGACCCTGAATTGTTGTGCAGAACCTCCACTGTCTTTATTTCATGTGTGATAATATATACATTTCAGATAATAAAATGAAAATATGAAACCATTTTCCTCAGTCATCAGCAAGCCAGAGGCAGTCAGATATCCTGAGGCACAGGCAAGAGCATTAGGTGCTTGTCTGCTGTACTTCCATCCAGGATTAGTTCTAAGGACAACTTAAAAGCTTTTTCCTGTTGTCCTTGGTCTTGCACTGAGATGCAGTGATGGAATAGAGTGAAAGCACTTGAACTGCATGCCTCTGCTCAGTACTCACTGATTTTTCTGCTGTTATTTCCAGTATATAATTCAGAAGATATGCAGCTTAGCTTCTTATTTTAAAGTGTGAAAGGCAGCAATGTCAGCACTTAGAGCAGAGAACGTCTTAACCTCCCCAGCACTCCAATAAACACCACAACACCTACTGAGCCCACAAAGCTCCCAAACATAGAGTTTCCGCTGGGTAGAGATGGCAAGCTTGAGGAGAGAATGTATATATTTACAAGGATGTAGCAGTGTGTCTAATGAAAGGAATACAAATGCAAAGGCAGAGACAAAGACGTCTTTAAGCCATAGTAGAAGACAACACTGCATGGTACTCCTTAGGAAAAATATAGGGTGTGACAAGGGAAAAACTGTCTCATCATAGCTGGATTTTTGCTTTGTGTTCTTAAGACTGCACTTAACTGTAACTAAAGCCTGTGACATACAATGATGTTCACTTCCCTTGAGACAGCAAACTAAAACGACTGATACAGTGCTCACAACAAAAGGCATCTAAACAAGACAGACTGAACATTGTGTAAATGATAAAGAATAATATTTTTTCATGTTTCATCTGTCCTTATACCCACTGCAGAGGAAGGATACATGCAGGTAAAGAGCATCTGCAGCAGGATAAAGATTTACAGGTGAGAATCCTGTGTTGCCAGTGACTTGTCCAAAACCAGAAATTGGTTTATTAGTTGCTGTTCTTTATCTTCATTTATGGAAAGCTAAAATGGTTTGTCAATCCCATTTCCTTACTTCCTTGCTTGGCTGCCCATGTGCACACATACAAACTGAATATTCCTGTATTGGTTAGTTAGACCCATCCAGAATCCTAGCATGAGCCAGAGAAGGCAGGCAAGGATCCTGAGCTGTAACATGTGCTGTGGATATTCTCATCAGTCAAAGGCCCTAATCCATGAGCTATAGGCTTTGAATGGCTTTGACCCCTTTTGGTCAGACATCTGTAGGGAGGCCTCTTGAAGTTTCAAATATGATGCATATTCTCAACATGCTGGATCCAGATGATGTTCTTATTTCTGCATTGTAGAGAAATTTTACCTTTCTAAGCAATAGTTGGGAAAATTACTTAATACTGAATTTCTGATTTGGCCTCCACATTGTCCTTGTTGCTGGGGCAGATTTACTAGGGGATCAAAGGAAGAGGACCCCTTGATTATATGTGCACTCATAAATTAACCAGTTCCAGAGAGCATTCCTGGGGTACTGGAAGTCAGTCAGTCATTTATACTGTTAAATTGTTAGCAGAGTCCTTGGCATGGTTTTGACCCAGGTCAATGAACACACTCCCAGATAATTCTTAGGAAAGTGTGGAAGTTACAGTGGGACAGGGAGCCCTCTGAAGAGTCACTTTGGATGCCACCACACTATTCTGGAGTGTAAGAGAGTTCAGCAGGATGGTTATGGGCTGTTTCATGCTAGTTATTTCCATTGGCAGGGGATAGCATTGGAAGTGAATTTAACAGAGTCACACGCAACCCTTACAATTGCTGCTTTATGCATGGCAGTATTATGATCAAATAATGAAAGCATTGCTTGGAATGGCTGCATCCAGTTGCATCCAAAATGACTTTTAGCTTCAGAACAGGAAAAAATGTTTAACATCTCTGTCAGGAACACAGACAGGAAGAATGAGTGCACTCTCAGCTAGGTTGCCAATGACACCAGGCTGTGTGGTGTGGTCCACATGCTGGAGGGAAGGATTGCCATCCAGAGGGGCCCTGACAGGCTTGAGAGGTGTGTCTGTGCAAACCTCATGAAGTTCAACAAGGCCAAACACAAAGTCTTGCACGTGTCCTGCAGGCACAAGTACAGGCTGGTCGGAGAATGTGGGGGCGGCCCTGGGGAGAAGGACTTGGGGGTATTGGTGGATGAGAAGTTTGACATAACCTGGCAGCATGTACTTGCACCTCAGAAATAAAACTGCATCCTGGGTGGCATCCAAAGCAGCTTGGGCAGCAGGTGAGGGAGGGGATTCTGCCGTTCTGCCCTGCTCTGGTGAGACCCCAGCTGGAGTACTGTGTCCAGCTCTGGGGCCTCCAACATAAATAGGATTTGGACCTGTTGGAGTGAGTCCAGAGGGGGCCATGAAGATGATCAGAGGGCTGGAAAACCTCTCCGGTGAAGACAGGCTGAGAGAGCTTCAGCTCTTCAGTCTGGAGAAGACAAAGCTCTGGGGACACCTCACAGCAGCCTTCCAGTAACTAAAGGGGAATTATATAATGGGCACAAACCTTTTAGCTGGATCAATAGCAGTAGGAAAAGGGTTAGGGGTTTTAAATTGAGATAAGGGAGACTTAGGTTAGACATAAGGAAGAACTTCTTTACAATGAAGGTGGCAAACCACCGGAACAGGTTGCCAAGAGAAGTTCTGGATGTCCTGTCCCTGTGAGTGTTCAAGGCCATATGGGATGCAGCTCTGATCAACCTGGTCTAGTGGAATGTGTCCCTGCCCGTGGCAGAGGGTTGGAAGCAGATGATCTTTAAGGTCCCTTCCAACCCAAACCATTCTATTACGCTATAAATTAGACCTTGTTTTTGTTTTTTTATTTCCCCTATTGCTTCTGATATTCAGACATTCATGTTTCCTAAAGTGTCAATAGCTGTTTGTAACAGAAATACACAGAATTCAAAAGCTTTTGGCCTACTTTGTTTCAAAGAAGCAGATTTGTCCTTTCTTACGGCTTAAAGGCAGCATGAAATTTTAAGCCTATATTTCCCATCAGCATTTCCTTTTTTGTTATTTAGGGACTAGCAGGAGCCCCAAAGTATTTCCTGCATTCACAGCTTGTAACCACTGCCTAGGGATTTCAAGCACATAAATCTTTTCAGCTTTTCACAAGCAGAAATTGCCTTGTCATGATCCCAATAATCAGCTCATTGCTTCATACAATTTTTCTAGGTTTTGATGCAGTATAGTAAATTGCCTTGGAGCTTTGTGAATGTGTGTGTGTGTGTGTGTGAAAGTGCACATATGTGTGTGAATATACACACAGATTACAGGATGATATACCTCATGTAGAAACTGCTGGGCCAGCCACCAGATGGGCAGCCTTACAAACAAATAGTGTGTCAGTGTACCTGGTGCAAAGCTTTGAACTTCAGTTCAAGAGTGTTTGGTTCTCTGCTCCCACTGCTCCTGTTGCAAAGCTGTTCTAGGATCTAACTGCTGTAACGGATAAGAATCTTCTGATTTCCAGATTGAGTCTATTCAGGGACCAATTTATACCTTTCTGTTGTTATGTTAGCATCATCCTTTTGTTTAAATCACTGTTCTTTTTCTGTGGTGTCTATCTCTCTGATGTATTTATAGAATGTAATCATATTGCTTCTTGATTTTGATTTGCCAGACAAGACAAATTAAATAAACCCACTGTTCTCTGACCATACCTCCTGTTCTTTTCTGCACCCATCTTTCCTCAGCATGAGTTAGCAGAATAGCAAGCAAAAATAACATCTTGTTAGTACTTCGTAAAACACCAATAATCCCTTACTTATCTTTGTATAATTTTGGTAATAATCTTGCAAGGAATTCATATTGTGAAATTTGTCATCCTATCAGCAATTTCCAGCTGATTAGGTCTTCATATCACTAGCCCATAAACACACTCACCCACCATTACATAAAAACGAAATTTTTATCTTGTTGAAGCCCAGCCCAATCCCACAGTTCTCAATATCACCCAATTCCTCTATATTCACCACCTTCTAATTCTTCACTTCTTACAGGCTTCAGGGTAGATCCTTTTTATCAACACCAAAGCAACAAAGCCATTTCCTCCCAGTCTGGAGTTCCGCTCACACCAGTGGCTCCAGTGCCCTTTCTGTCCAAATCCTAACCAGCCTTGCAGTTCCATCACTGAACCCTTCTTCTCTGGCCTTGCTGGTAATGTCTCAGTGGCCACCACACTAAGTTTTCATCGATGTCCAGAAATTTTATATTTGCCTCATTTCTGCTGTCTGGAAATTATTTTATTTCAAAAAAGAAAACGGATGGTTAGTTTATCACTATCTGCATTAGTTAAGCTCTTTCAGTAACTGACCTCCATGCCTTTAATAATTCTTTTATTCCTATCTTTTTTTTAAGATATCAGATTGCTGAACTAAAATCTAGGTGACCTCTAGTTGTTCAGACTGCTTTCTTCTTCCAGCTTCTTTGCTGTGCATGTTATGTGTGTCCAAACATTAGGCACCAAACAGGTTTTACACATTTATTAAAAATAGCTGCTGCACCACTTGAAACTTTGTTTGCCAATTTCCACTTGGGATTATACTTATTTTCCAATTTTTACCTCCTGGAGTACATGAGACATCTCAAATTGCGTTTCTGCCTTGATTCTGCTGGTTTCCATTTCTAGACATTAAAAAATGTGTCCTTATTTCTTTTTCCCCATGTCCAAAGTCTTTGCTTATTTCCTTGAAATCTGAGCTAAAGAATAATTCAGTTTTCAGCCTATACTTGATTTATTCTTCATTTTTATTCTATCATCACTGCATTCTGGCCTTACTTATTTTTTCACCCTTGCTCCTTTATTCACATGGCTGAAGAATCTTCTGCTATGTGCTTTAATATTCTTTGCAAGGTCCAACTCAGCTTGACTCTTTGTTATTCTCATTTTATCTACACATTTTTTGGCCGCTAAGGCAGTTTTCTTTGTTGATCAGTCCTTTTACTCCTAATCAGTGTAGGCACTCTGCTTATTTCTAATATTCTTTCCTTTTTCTTTTTAATCTGGTCAGATCTGAAATCACTTCCTGCAAGTTTCCTTTTCTTTTTTTTTGTCTCTGAGACAGAGACTTGTGATAAGTTTTGCATCCTTGACTTGAAGGCTTCTTCTACAGTCAAGTATCAAATTCAAGTCCAGCTAAACTAACTGTCTAGTTTCCACTGTTTATCAAAATTTGCCCTTTGCAAATTAATGTTAATGTTTATTAAATAACTTTCCATCTAATTTTAACTTGTTACTTCATGGTACCTCAGGTCCAGTGTCATTCTCCATGAACAACATCAGCTCATTTCTGAGGTCTTTGATGCTTATCAGCATCAAACCTGTGGTTAGCTGGTTAAGGGGAAGGCTACAGAATTTAAGATATTGGGCCCAACTATTTTTTTCTGTGCTTTTGACCTAAGTGTGACTTCTTATTTGATCACCAGAATTTTTTGTTCTAACTATGATTGTAGAGACTACCGTGATCTGGTCTTTGTGACTCAGACCCCACAGGCACAGTCTGACATTATCCCTTATTACCAAGTTCTCTCTGCCTTCAGAATATGGTAGTCACACCCAAACTCTATGTGGGGTAGCTATGTGCCCATGCAAATTCCTAAACTGAGAATTTCTCCTATCCTGTTGTTCATTTCGAGCCAGAACTCTGTTGGACTCCAGTTTAAGACATTCCAATTCATTGGGACACCAATTTAAGAGTAGAGTGTGCTCATGTCCATACCTGAGCATTGCTTAATTTACAAGGTAGCCTAATTTTTTGGTCATCCTAACACTCGTGGATAGCGAGGGGGAAGTGAGAGGCAGATTTCAGGTTCCCTGTTTGCCCGGCAGAATGATGGCACAAACTTGAGTTCTCACTTCCAAGTGTGCCAGGGTTTTCATTGAGCAAAGAGAAAGTGAACTTGAAAAGATCCAAATGTTGCTGTAGGAAGAGTCACAGGCTCTCTGAAGTGTTACGGCCAGGCTTGCCTCAACAATGGGATCCAGACTCCTCACCTTTGATGCTGGGCATCCATCCATGTGGAGAAGGAGACAACCACTTTACCAGTGGGTGTAGCAGAAATTTGGTGGGGAATAGAATTTCAATTCCTTGCAGGAGATATTTAGAAACAAAAACACAATAAGCATTTAACACTATTGAAAAATTCCTTTATTCTTGAGTTCTTACCAGGAAATTTACTTTCAATTAATCTGACATTCTGCAATGCAAAATGGAAACTTCTCAATTCAGCTTAGGCAAATGGTCACCTACATTAAAATGAAGTGGGTCTCTGAAAAATGGAGTTTTCCCTTCTGTTTAAAAAAAAAACCCCTAAAGCTCCAGAGTAAACTCAGGGGAAAACATTGTAGTAATTCTTTGCCTCTGTCTGAATAGTACAGGTATATTTTTCAGAGAGCTTCAATACGTTTAAATTTCAGCTTGTTCAGTTGTTTAAGATTTACTTTTCATTGAATGCAAGAATGTAGATTTTGACATACTGCATCACATTAGGAGTCAAACCACACTCAGCCATCTCTGAGAAGCCATGAGCAATGAACAGAAAATTCTGAAATATGTACAGGTTACGAACAATGGATAAGCTTAAAGGCTTTTCATGAAAACTAAACACGTTTCTATAAACAATTTCATTTTGTGAATAACATATTAACTTCACAGAAATAACGATCACTTCCTGAAATGGAATCTCAACAAAATAAAAAGACAAAGTTTATCAGATTTTTCATCCATAATTTATAATTCCGAGAGTTTTCCTTATATACTTTGAACTGTTCCACATTTACAAGATCATAAATTCTTTGAAAGTGGAAAAAACAAGGTTTTGAGATTCAAAATGTTTAAAGTATGCACCAAGACATAAGGCTGATACAAGAGGGAAGAAATTGTCTTTTTCTTGTATACCCTGCTACTGTGATATCAACAGCAGGCATCCCTCATATATTGGGTAAAGAGTATTCATCATCTAAGTAAGGGAAATAACAAGTAATTAATCAAACAAAAAGAAACATCTCTCTGCTTAAAATGTTATCATGCTTGTGATAAAAACAGGACTGATATGCCCTGAAGTTCTTTTATTGAAAGAATAATTGAACTGTTTTTACAAGCATTACTTGATCTTCAGAATTTTTTATATGTAGTTTAAATTGTCTCCTATTTTCTTACAGTAGCATTTTTATGTCTACCAATGTAGCTCAGATTTAAGTGAGAATTACTTTAAATCAGCTGGAACTTATGAATTAACAGAGATGCCTTCTTCAGAAAGAGGAAGCAGACACCAGCTTTGATCTGACAAATTGTTCCAGGTTCTGAAGAAATAAGAACTCTTCTGTTTGTGGAGTTTCACATTCATGTTTCTAGTATGATTCCCTGGCTACAAATTCCCATACACAATCAGAAGTTTGCAGTAATTAATGAAATACTTTTGTGAACTACTAGATGTGATGGTAATGTGATGCTTGCAATAGGTTTCATAGCGTTACATGAACTGTTTTACGATGTTCTGGAGAGAGAAATTATATCTGTAGAGAAAAAAAGCCTGAAAATCAAAAATGGAAGAAAAATGGCTACAGAATTTTTTGTCAGCATGACTGATCTGGGGCCAACACTATAGGTTAGCTTTTTCTGTGCTTGCTTTGCATTTGCTCTCAAACTCCTATGCAACATACCACTGTTGTGCAGTTAAAAAATGTTTAAACTCCAGGACTACATGTGGGTACTATAAGTGGCAATGTTTATGACCATCTGCAGATATATACTGTAATATTTTCCCAAATTAATTCCTGTTTCTATCCTAGTAAGTGCACTTGACCTAGAGTACTGAAAAAAATGCCAATTTAAAGACCTCTTTTGATGAAGAATCTATACAATTTCTAAATATTCAGAAAATTACCTGAAAGTATATTAAAACAAACATACCTATTAGTAATTTCATTCTGATCCTACACATTTCTCCTGTTTATCTTTGAAGGTCATGAAATTTCAAAGGCATGGGGAAAATCAGCATATGCAGACTAATCAGGATCTGATCTTCCAAGAAGTAGCCTCCATCTATTTTTCCTGTAGTCTGAAACGATCCACCTTCTGAAGAATGCTAAAGGTGAGACAGACTTAGAAAAATTAATTTCCTCATTATTATGCATTCAGATTAGTGAAAAACCAAAATTAACAGGAGATATCTGTAAGCTACTTAAAAGTTCACAACTGGTGTAAATCACAGACGACATGGGACCTCTTGAAGCATCACACATCAGACATCAAAATTCTGAAATGTTTTTGAAAGAACCAGAATGGAAAAGAGATATATAAGAAGGATTGGTGATTTAAAGTGTTTCCATAAATTTATCTTCTGAGTCATCAAACACGTAAATAAATAATCTTTCCTTTGAACTGAATAATTTTTAGGGACCATAAGAGCAGCTGCTTTTCTATTATAAAGGAATCTAAAATTGACTTTCAGGTAGTATTTGCAAACAAACATCCCCTATTAATATCATGGGTACATCTGTAGTTGTTTTATTAACAGAAGAAAATGCTTTTCAAGACTCAGATTCTTTCTCAAACAGCACAAGTAAACTGCAAGCTCCACTTTGACAGCCACCAGAAAGTGAGAAAGTAGGAGGAAGTATTGCTCCCTCTGAGACAATATGGCACAAAAGTATTAAATTCTTATCAGACAGGTGAAGAATTTTAAAAGCTTTATGTTTTTCGAGGACATGTGTCTTTTCTGGCTGGTATTCTCAGCAGGAATGGTCCTTGTTGCTTCTGGGAATGGCACTGCAGCTGGCCTTGCTCTAATGATTTTCTCCTTCCATTGAAATGAGTTTGCTTTTGTTCATATTTAGTAATTTTTTCCCCCTCTCCCTCTTGAGTTCTTTTTCTTGTTATTTTATTCTAATCTGTCTCCAAATCTTGCTTGAGTGGTCTCATATCTTTCAGTCCTTATTTCTCTCATTTAATAATTTGTGCTGCTCTGCGGGTTAGCTTTTCTCTCTACATCATTCATTATATCAAATCCTCCTCTTCATTTCTGATAACGTTGATATTTCAATCATCTGCTTCCTTCAGTTTCCCCATCTATTCTAACAATGCCACCTATAATGTTTCCTAATGCTGCTCATTGTCATACTTAGGACGTCATTTTCCTAACAGCCTGAAAATCTTATGTTTTCTATTTGTCTCTGATCTGAGTGTTATTTAACTTGTCACTGCAACAAGAGTAAGGCTTTTGTCTACAAAAGTTGCTTGGCTTTAGATAATCTCGTTTGATGTTTCTCAATTACAAGCTTTTTAATGGTTAGTGCTGTGATATCACTGATTTGATGATTGGCACAACATAGAGCTTTTTAAATTAAAAGGAGCTGTACAAACAAACTTAGCCTTTTCACTTCTTCCTCAAGACTACATATATCTTTCATATTATGCTATCCAGTTCCTATTTATTAACTCTGCTGATTTGAATGGGCTCACTGACTTTTAAAATATTATACTAATGCAATTTAATTCCATTTTGCAAGAGTTTCAAATGTATCATGAAATGGTTTGATTTTTGATTTTTAATTTGTTTTCTTTATATTCCAAGAGAAAATTGCCAGTAGAGTTTTCCCCTTACTTGCGGTCCATATATAAAAATTTTTATTTTTATAACTACTTCTTTCATCCCCAATGTTTGATTTTTTCAACAAAACTTAGTCTTGCAAACTGTGAAATGTAGGTGGCGAGTAGTTTCCTCATTGGCATTGCTATGATTAATATGTCTATTCTATGGTGCTGGAATTTCTCTAAGCAGGAGAATCAGACTATGAATCAGAAGAGGCAGCTCTGATATTTTAATATTTTCCAATAATCATGTGGCAGTGCAACAAGAGGAAGCAATATCACCGTGTTCTGGAATTGTCACCCACAGCTGCCATTGACAGTGGCACCATGATGAGATGATGTGATCTTTAGTGATAGGGCATAGATCAAGGCACTATATGATTGTGACAAAAAGGTATCTTTCTCAGCATACAGTGTGAAAATAAATATATATATGTGTGTGTGTATACATATATAATTTCCTGGTTTTGTCTTTTCTTCTTATCAGGTTATAGTTTGTCATAGGAATGATAAAAAAAAAGAAAAAGAAGAGGTGGAGAGGGAATGGTTAGAGTGGTGAGACACTGGTAGAGGTTGTCCAGAGAAGTTGTGGATGCCGTGTCCCTGGAAGTGCTCAGGGCCAGGATGGATGGGGCTCTAATCAGCCTGGTCTGGTGGAAGGTGTCCCTGCCCATGGCAGGTGCGTTGGAAGTAGATGACATTTAAGGTCTCTTCCAACCCATATCATTCTGTTATCCTATGAAAAGAAACCAAACAAAAGCCCAAACCAACCAAAAAAGCAAGAAAAACAAAACAAAAAAACTCCAGTAAACAACCAAAAAAAAAACCCCAACAATTTTCTAAGCTAGTCAAAACTGAGATCTAGTTTGAAAGAAACATGAGACATTTTATGCTCATACTGTTAAAACAAAAAGCTATAAGAAATTGGAAATAGTATTATAGAAGATTCTTGGCAATCACAGCTCTAGGTATTGCTAACAGTGTAACCTGTAATATACCATTCTGGCAGGGACACAGACTGACTGTATATAAAGAGCTTAAAATGATATTAAAAATAGCACAAAGAATTAGAGTATAATATGGCTGACAGACGGTACCTAACATGTACAAAAGGTTTCCACAGAGACATATGTCATGAGCTATTCATATTGAAACAGCAAATACACAAGCCGTCTAATTATTTTAGCATTAGAATTGGTTTTATGCTAGCCAAGCAAAAGGACCCTGTAATGGTACAGGGTAGGATAATAAAAGAAGAATGTTTAACCTTCCCTCCACAGTCATTTAGCCAGATCCTCTCCTAGCAAAATTCAATTGGCTCCAGAAGGGCTGCACCAGAGAAAAATTCATTCCAGGATGTTTTTTTGCAATGTGAAATTCAGCTCACCCATTTTTCTGTGTTTTCATTTAACCTGAAAAATAATGACACATAGCAGACTACCCTTCTTCTGAGGAGAGATTCTCCAGCACTCGGGGCTGGGTCCTGGCCTGCCAGGGACTGTCAGATAGAGAAGGTTCATCCACCTGCTGCTGTCTCAGTCCTGGCAAAACCCTCTGGTTTTGTTCTCCATCAGCTGCCTGCCCTGTTGTGTGTGAGGCTCCCTGGTAACATCTGTCATTACCAGCATTGTGAAACACAGAAATCTCACTGCTGACATCTCTTCTTTTCCTCTGCTGATTGCATTGTTTTCTTTTGCTATTAAATAACAGCAAAAATCCATTTTTTTAAAAAAATATTTCACAACTTGGGTAACTCCAGCACTACTCCAACTACCTCAGGAGTCTGGAAGACAACCAGTTCATATTAAATATTGCTATAAACAGGCACAGATGGCAGCTGCCTGGTTGTGGGATATTAGGTTATACCCAGATGCTGCCTGAAGAAATTCCAAATTCTTACAAAACAAATCAGACTAGGGAGGGGACACACACACACACACACACACACACACACACGACAATACACACAGCACTTTAAAAGCCCTTTATCTGAGACAGAATATATGATATGAAGACTTGAACGGCAAATAGCTGCATATAAATAAAACCTTTCATCTTTTCTAAGATTCAGAACTACAGAGAATTTTAATATTTTAAAAACTGTCTTATCAGAGATACCTGAAAATTGTGTATTTATTTTTCTGATAACTCCATAATTTGAAAATACAAAATAACAATTTTCAATAGTGATTTTCCATTGAGCATTTTCTCTGAATTTTAATTTAAGTGCTAGGATTCTGAAAAAGAAGCTCCTTCTTTCTCAGTTTTGGAACAGAAAACTTTTCAGTTCTTTGAGTTTTAACTTGTCAGCAAGAAACATGAGTGTTTGGGAAAGTGCATATGTTATTTTTCAAATTTTGGCATGAGAAAAGAGTATAATTTATTTTTAATTGGTATTTGCATGGTGATGGGATACCGATCATTAAAAACACAAAGAAACAAATCACCCTTCTTCAATATTAATTAGCATTAAACAGGGACGCAAATAAAGCTCCTTTTTTGGTCTTTTTATGTAGCTATTTTCAGAATATGTTATTCATTCATACAAATTCATTTAAAGGAAGTTTTTTTTATATAATTGCTTGTTTATATTCTTATTGCAGATCTTTCTAAAGCTGTCCATAATAATTTTAAATGCAACTATAGGAGTATTCAAGTTGTTTGATACTTCATGCCTACTTTGTTTTGGGCTAGTTCCAACATTTTTGGAAGAGTTAAGTGAATAAGGAGTGAAAATGCATGCCCAGAATCCTAGACCAACAAACAGCAAATGCTCACATTTTCTAGATTTCATAAATTATATATGCCCTTATTTCACATTTCTACAATTCTAGTCTTCCAGAGTCTCTGAACAACCTCATATGAAGGGAAAATTCTGTGGCTATACAAATATTATTTAAAGTTTTACAGTATTTAAACTATATATAAATTTCCACCAGATGTCAGCAATGCACTCTCTAAACTCCAGCTGTCAGAGGCCTCAAGCTTTCCTGGCATTACAGAAATCATGTAACACGCTGCACCATATTTAAGCAACCAGAGAAAAACAAAATGACCATCATTGCTTCTGATGAGACTCATGACATTACTAAGCTTGTCCAGCTAATAATGTGGTTCCTTAGTTTCTTCTGGGAAGAGGTTTTATTACATATTGGACCACTAACATGCTCACTGGTTTTTTCTCCCAATCTCTGTACAAAACCAACTTTCTTATTCTTATTATCTCTGCGAATGTTTTCCTCTATTAGACTATCAATAATAATGCATTTGCGTTTATTTTTCTTTTTTTTTTTCTTTTTCTTTTTTTTTTTTTGTGAGACTATAGAGGAAGGAGAAATAATGAACATATTTTGGACGCTTATGCTGTAGTAATTTTAGGGCAAACCAGAAGTACACTACACCATGGGGAACGATAAAAGCACTGGGGTCAGTGGTAGAAATTGTTGTCTTCATGGCTGCTTCTTCTCCGGGAGTTCAGGCATCCAGCTGCAACATCCAAACCAAATACAGACCAGTCGGGCTCTGGGTTGGTTTCATAGGGATAACTTTGCTGTTACTTATTAACTTAAGCCTCTTAAAGTTCACTTAGATACAACAACAAAAAGCTGCAGAATGACCTCTACTGAAGCAGCAATGTGTGTATCGTGCCAAAGCAGACATGATGGTTTTTACACTATAATGTCCCTGGCAATACCCTCACAGGTTTCAGAACACTGCTTTTTGTTTTCCAATGGTTTCAAGAAATTGTTTCACAAATTCTTTTGGAATAGCATTGGTCTGTCAGAAGCAGAACTTTCCGATTTGGCCAAAACCGCGTAGAAAAGATTCCTCATGTCAGGGATAAAATTTCTGTTAAAAACCACAAAAAAGAACGCCCCACTTCTGAGTGAGAAGGGAAGCCTGGGAATTCATTTAGTTCATGATCAGCCTGACTCACAGTGGACTTTTAACAGTCCAGGGAAATCTCCTGACTGCTGAACTAGAGATTAAGATCTGGAACCATAAAACCATTTAAAAGCATAGAGCTTCATGAGAATGAGACACCAGATTATCTTTGTGTATTGAGCTTTAGAGGCTTTCCCTGGATCAATAAATAATAAGTATACAAAGTGAAGCAGCTCTACCATGGGAAAAAAAATAAAGGGAATAAAACCTGAAGTTAGAGCTCATCCCCAGCAAGTGGAGGGTGTAGGTGAATACTCTGATCAACAAGTTAATAGGAGTGTGTTTGTTCTCCTTTTTTTTAGTAAAACCTCAAAAGCTGTTGGGTTTGTGCCAACGTACAACTGAAAAAAATGTTGGAGGTTATGGGAAAACTGATTCTTGCCCAATTCTAATTATAGGTCTGTCTGGTAGCACTCCATGCTATTCAGGTTGTTTGATATGTGCCATTATAAAATACGGTTTTCAGCTGCTGATAACTATGCCAGAACATTAACCATTTGGACTGAAATATTCCATTACTTTGTCTGCCTCAAGCTGATTTTTTGGTACCTGCCAATCAAATCATTCAGTGAGTTGAAGGAAAAACACAAAAAGTGTGGGGCTTTTAACATTAATAACTTCTGCTCACTGCTTTAAGCAGCCTCTTTGTGCTCTGTGTGTAGGAAGTCAGAACCAGTAGAAGTTCATGAACATCTGTGCATCTGTGCAGTACTTGCTGAGATCTGAAGATCAACCCACATTTTCCCAAATTCTGAGGTCTTGAAAAAAAAGAGATTAACAACAGTTTCCATGAACTCCAAAGAATCTATACTTACCAATTATGCTTGAACATTTCAACTTTAGCGAGAGGAGGTGACCCTACAGAAAACCATTAGAAAGTTATTGAAGTATGTCAGTGGAAAGTGCTTCCCCATGTAGTTTCCTTGCCCAGTAAGGAACACAAAATCAGATTTCACCTTTCTCTGTCACCTCACATCCTCGTGCCTACTTCCAGATGGGACACCAACCTCCGAAATTATCAAAGGCATGTTAAATCCATCAAAGGCAATCAGGGAGAGTGGAAGAGAGAGACATCGGATGTGTGAATCATAAGATAAAAAACAGAATAAGGTTGCAGGGGGTTATGAAAACATGATACTGGAGAAACTGAGGTGAGTTGGTGGGAAATGTGACTGGAATTGACATGGAAAACATACTGAAATATGATAAAGAAATTGAAAATAGCCAGCCAGATGGTAGGGAAAAATCAAAGATTAAGGAAAGGTGTGAGAAAGCAGAGTGGAGGTTGCAGACTAGAAAAACAGCAGGCTGAGCTGGGTTTTTCTGGGAAAGAAACAGAGGGGGAAAGCAGTGATCTGGTTAGATAGGTTTATTTTTTGTCCTGGGCCTAGTCTTTTCTGAACTGAGTTTGGAGGAAGAGATGACACACACCCAGAGTTCATCCTGTGATGGCATAAAGGCAGTAGCAGTGAAGCAGTTTGGGTCTCCCAGCTCAGTTCTCAGAATTTCACAATGTTTCAATTGTTTTTTACATGGAGTAGCAGTTACTGATCACCTGTGAGTTATTTTCCTTGTCATCACTGCAACTGAGAGCAGAGAAAGGGGGACATTCCAGAAGAGAATACTCAAGTGTTTTAACAAGTCCACTCTGTGTGAAAACTCATTCCATTCACTACAGAACTTCCAATGTCTTAAAGAATGGAAACACCCCCAGCAGAAAATACCTTTATTAATTACACAGGACTTGTCTGTGGCCAGAGCAGTCCTGAAACTGAATGAAGAAGCTTTGTGAGAAAAAGGTACCATTAGCTGTGTCATTAAAGACCTTCTCTTGATGAGTACAAACATGACTGAGAGCAGGCTGGGACTACAGTCTGAATTTAGTCTTTCACTAGTTTTTGAACAGAGTTTTCTGTAACTTGTTTGTGTTTAATACATATTAGTGGAGATAGATTTATTCAAGCTCTTAAAAATAAACTGTATAAATTCAAGCTACTGTACCCAAGTACAAACGTTGACTCAGTTTTTGTTTTTTCCCTACTCAGTCAAATCTCCTTCTAACTTTAGTAGGATTAGGCTGCGTAAGGATTTAGCAAAACTCATCAACGACTTCATGATTTGGCTCAGAGCTCAGTGAAAAATGAACTCTTTAAAAGGACTGTCATGGAACTTACATAAATTTACCAAGTCAAAGTACGGAATATTCAGTGATTCATGTCAGTGTGGTTTTTATTAGAGCTCCTCTGAAACACAGCGGGCTTGCTTAGCAAGGGTTCATGCAAACATTTTCTTTGGTTTCAAGCTGCAAAGGTTCACACGCTCCAAGTTTCACTTTAAGCTTTGGGTTTGAGTCTTGGAAATGCCCTACTTTCACTCAATATTTGTGTCCAAACCATAGTAAAATAAATCTGGCGTGGATGTGAACCAAATTCAGTCTGGCTAAAGTCCACCCAAAGCTGTGAATGCAGTTTAGATGCTTGGTGTGCTAAATGGCTTTTTGTTGTTCTTAACTGCTCAACTGACATCATGTTGATATTCACCTGACTTCTCCTAATGCTCCCCAGATTGCACAGCACCTTTGTGAAACTTCAGATTAGGATGAGATGAATGTCAGAGCCATGAGGAAGGTAGAAGGATGCTATTACATTTCAAGGTCTGCATCAGCAACAGGTTTCAAAAGAAATATTTTAAGAGTTTCTTCAATGGTTTAACTCCATTTTTTCTTCTCCCATAAACAATGGAACACTATTATACTGCATTATCTAAACTGTCCCTTTGCCTACCTCACCTTGTTATGTTAGAGTCCTTCATAAGCATCAATGAGTTGATCTTACTGACCACCCCTGGGTTCCCAGATAAAACACTTTTTTGCTGCATCCCTGTCAGGTACCTTATATATGAAGACAATTGCTTACTAAGCTGCTCATTGCCATTTCATCCTTTTGTCTTTTACTCCATTACATGCATTTGTTACCTTGTTTGTTCCTCAGTCTCTAGAAGTTCACATGGTCTTATTTTTGTTGCTGTTCCATTACTGTATAAGTAATCATTAGGGTTCTTCTTTTCCCTTTTTTTTCCTTCCTGTGAATTAAATATTTCACCTCCCTGCTCCTACTGTTTTCCTAGTTTCTCAAATATGCTTTTCAACCTGATCTTGCTGAATGCAAGCATCCTGCTGTGCTTTCACCTCTCCACCTCTCCAGGAAAGCCAGGGAAAATTAAACTGGCTTGGGAATGGTTCTGATTTGATTGGAAAGACTTTTTAAACAGTTATAGACACAGTGAAGACATTCACTGATATTTGCTGGAAGAAGGACAGTACCAATATGACTTGAAGAATGAGAGAAATGTAACAAGTACTTGCCAACAAAGATGAGCTAAGCTGGACAGCAATATAAGCTGATTGAACTTTATAGCAGGAGACACTTATTTTAGACATCAAGCTGCCGTTAACACTCAGTTTAAAACTAATTGATCACTGTGACTGCTAATTTTGAGCATATAGACAACTACTTCAGAAAAATCCTGATGTTTTAGAATTTCTTGCTAAATTTATTTTAATCTTGGGATGGAAGTCAGTGCCCATTAAATCTGAAGCTAATTTATTTGATCAGCAGAATTAAGAGGTACAGAAAGAGGTCTAGATACTAAAATATTTGAGAGAAATAGATCACGGTGAAGTTCAGCTTACCAACCTAGATACCAATTTTTCCTTTCTCACTGTCATGACAGAGCAGAGGGTCTTGACACCAGTTATCTTCCTGTCTCTGTTTTCAGCCTTCCTATCCTGATTCTTCTGACAGTGCTCAAACCACCCCGACCAGCCCTTTACCAATGCAACAATCTTTTCAATTGCCCTGTGAGCTCTGACGTGGTCTAGTATTTGTAGACACCTTCGTTTTTTCTGAAATGTAGAGTGGAGTTTTCTCTCTTGTCCCTAAAAGAATAAGAAAAGCAGAGTGTCCCATGCCATCTCTCACTGAAAAATACAACCAAGAGCTTGATATATTTGTCCCATGGTCTGATGCCACCTGAGTAGGTTTGGCCATCCAGCTGCCATTATAGAAGAGTTTCTCTTAGGCCAAAGGTCAAAATAGCCAGACCCATAGCAGTAACATCTCCAATATCCCTGAGGATACGTATACAAATATCTTCAGGGTCAGTGTCAAGGGGTTGGGGCCTGTCTCTTAAATGGTGCCAAGGAACAGGATAAGGGAAATGGGCACAAACTGAAACACTGGAAGTTCTGTCTGAATATAAGGAAAAATTTTTTTACTTCAGGGGTGACAAAAGCACTGGAACAGGCTCTGGTCAAGAGAGATTGTGGAGTGTTCTTCTCTGGAGATGTTCAAAACCTGCTTAGAAAAGCACTGTGCAACCTGCTCTAGACAAAGCTGCTTCAACAGAGGGGCTGGACTAGGTGATCTCCAGAGATCTCTCCCAACCCCAGCCATTCTGTGATTCTCTGATATAAAACAGCAGCAGACACTTGAACTTAAGCCACTTCCAACCTGCAGCTATGGATAGGCTGTTTTTTCTTGTCTTTTGAAAGTAGCTGATGCTTTGAATAGGCAAGTACAATTCAGTGGAATATTTGCCACACTTGGTCTAGCAGGAATGTTAGTAGGTAGAGTTGAAGTCTGAAATACGTATTGTTAATGGGAACAATCATATTATGAGAAGGACTCAAGCATTAATGAACTCACGAACAGCGGCACAAATAACTAACATTTATGCAGTGTACGTAAAATAAATATTTCAAAGCTAATAAAGGGTTTGTAGCTGTGTTTTACTACAGGTAAGTGAAATAGTTCAAGTGCTTAAAATAAGGCTTGGTTAAGTAAAAGGACTCAGATACAGACTCAAGATATACTACACAAGATTGCAGTGAGAAAGAAACACTGGAGAGAGGGATTTGTCTGAAATGCTAACTCTTCCCTTAACAGCTTTGGTCATAACGCTTCTGTAAAAGTCTGTCTAGGACTGCCTCATGCTTTGAATATGGTTAGGAACAGCTGATAGAAACCAACAGGGCCCTCTTAGCCAAGAACCTGCTTTGGAGGAGAGAGATCTGGTGTGAAAGTTTCACATTAAGTGAAACAGTAAGTTTTCTCCTTACATGGGAATAAATGAAAAACAGGGTGAAGGTATAGGACCAGTCTGTTCATTCATTGCAGTTGAAAGTACCGAGCTCTGCAGAAACAAGAGATGTTGCAGGAATGATCCTGACTCTGACTTTCTTTTCTGCAACAGAAGAGCCATGGACTCCACTTCCAAAGAATATGGGCTAAGTACAAAATATTTATAATAGAATATACCAAGCCAATAACCCAATTATCAGAGGAACAACCACCTATCACTGTGTTACAAAGTCAAGTTTTCCTTTTGTGTATTTTTTATTTGCCCTAAGAATCCTTTGAGTTAGTTAATATGTGCTGGTACAACTTCTGTAAAAAAAGGCAAAGGACACCTCAGAATCTGCTGTAGTTTGGTAGTTAGGACAATCATGGGATGAAGATATATGTTCGAGCTCAACAGACATGAGAAGACCATTATGTCTAGTTTTCCTGCTTCCCCTGTGCCACAGATAACCCTGACACAGAATACCAAACCTGGACCCAGCACTTTAGCTTTTGTGTGGCTGTGCTGTGCCTTGCATTTGGTGTTGTAATTTTGTTGTTTTGGCTTTTAAGGGTTATTGCCATAATCTTTGAATTCCAAAAACCTTCAAGTGGGAGATAAATTTCTAGTTACTCATCTCAGGCAAGACAGTGGTAACTCTGAGTATGCCAGTAGTAGAAACACATGTTCCTGAGTAACTACTGGCAAAAAGCAAGATCTCTATGGGCCTACACTAGTACATGGATTTTTTGTATCAATCACACTCTCTTATTTAGGTTTCAAAATCCCATCTAAACTGCTCTCTAAATTCCTATATTCCCTTGTTCACTAAGTCCAAGTCCCAGAGTATCAGCGATTTTCCTAATCTCAAATGTCTCACATTGTGGGAAGCTGAGAACCACTATATTCTCAGTTTAACAGATGGGAGATTAAGAGAGCGGCCTTGACTAGCTTCAGCAAAATCATGCAAAGTGTCTTTGGTGGTGCAGGCAATTAACCTCCTGATATCCATCCTCAAAAAATCCCTTGTTTTCTCCTAAAGTGAGTAAGTAAGTGTTTTGGGGACAAAAAAACTATATCTTTTACAATAGAAGAGCATGAGGAAGGAGTATGGGTAAAAGAGAATTATTTGATTAAATCAGTGGGCAGGATAGCAGATACAGGATACCTGCACAGGAACTTAGGGGGGTCTGTGTTCTGAGTCCTTTGCCTTCAGAAGGCTCCAGTTTTAACATGTAAATTGGCTCCAGGATTGAACAAAACAAGCACTAGTGCCAGTTTTTGTTCAAGGTAATGTATTCCATCTGCTTCACAAGAAACTAAACAACTTTCTGGACCACTCCAGGTACACAATCATATAATATATAGTAATAAATCACTCTTAGAGAAAGCAATAAAATGTAGCTGAGAGCTCAAACTTTTACAGAGAGCCATCATATTGTTGCACTGCAGATTAGAGGTCTGCTGTCATAGTTTAGCAATCTGGTTGAAAAGCACCAATTCCTGGATTTGCGCCAGCCACCTGAGGAATGTGTGTGGCCACTCTGGCTCCACAGACTGTCAGTAAAATAAACACTTAATCCCCAGGTTCAAAGGGTAGCATGAATGAACTGCTTCCAGGAGACACCCATCAAGGTCCATTGATTAGATGTAACACCTAAGATGGCAATGATTTAAACTTGGGTGCCCTGGGAAGCTGCCCAAATCTGGATTGAATCTTACCTGTAATGTCAGTGCTGCAGGGCTGCATGCCAGCAGTCTCCTTGGTCATTCCCTTGCAGCTCCCTGCACCTCTGGCACTCTTCCATTTGCTAATAGATGAAGTGGAGCAAGGGCAAAATAACAAACAAGAAACAAGAAGAAAACCTTCTAGTTCCCAATGGGCGTATTCATACATCAGTTGAACATGCAGTTCTGAAATGAATATGGACTTGGGGATCTTTGTACAAACTGTAATGTTGGAACTGGTTTCACTTTCGGCTAACCATCTCCTCATCAAAAACTTTATTCAGAAACTGTAGCACTCCACTTAGATTGATTCTTTTTTTTTCCCCTTGAATTTGAATAGGCTTAAGAGAATAAGGTAAAAAACTGAACCCAAATTTTTAAGTCATGTCCTTCGACATGTCTCCTCCCAGGTCCATGTGCAGATCAGTTATGAGAACAGATAGTTCCTTTCACTTCTGAGCAACTGGTATAACCACCTACAGATGCTGTCCCAAGATATTTGCTTTAATGTCATCTCTCAAAAGTTGAAAGAATAAAATCCCATCTGTATGTAAGGGTCATGAGAGGGGAAGACACCAGCAGGTCTGTTCTCCATCAGAGAGACTTTCTCAAATGAAGACTCAAATGCTAGATGTGGACCTGATTTACTCATCCTTTACTCCTTCTTTCCCACAAATGGTAAAGTGGTCAGCTTGGTTGGTGCACAAATAGTCAGAATTCCAGTCTTCCTGTTTGCACATCACCATCTTTGCAGATGATAGGGAAACTTGCGCTGGTTAGGCTACTACAATCATGAGAGTCATTAATCTTAGCTGTCCTATCTCAAATAGGTGGGAACATTCTCCATTTGTATTGAAGCGGTATTCAAACATTGGAGACAAAAGTGGATCCTTCTTATTCTATGTTCTTGACAAAATATCTTTTTATTCTACTACAAACGTAGCAATGTGACTGTGGAAAAAATAAAAATAGCTTTAATTTATTTTTTCTGGAAATGTCAAAACTCAAAAAAAGGAACATAAAGTAAAAGAAGCCTTTTTGACCCCAAACTCCTCAGTCATTAAAGGAAAGAAACCCTGTATAGATACACACACACACAAAAACACAGATACAGATATTCTTGAAGTGAAAACTTAATTTTATTTTGCTTAAGAGTATTGAGAACATTCCTCCTGACTCTTGAAGCCAGAAGGAGTACTCCAAAGAAAGGACAGGTCCTAAATGGAGAACAACAATCCTCTTTTTCTGTTAAGCAGGTAGAAGTGGATGCAGTTGCAATCTGTTTAATAGTGTGGTAGCTCTTTCCTTACATAATTTGCAGCACGTGTTATGTAACCACTTCACCCACTTGTGGAAAGGAAGGGGTCTTCATCGAGCAACTGAGTCTTCATTTTGAGACAGTCTCTCTGATGGATAACAGGCTGGCTGGTATCTTCCCTCCCATGCCCCTGGCATGGGGTTTTTTTCCTTTAACTCTGAGATGTAACCGTGAAGTAGGTGGGTATTAAAACTTTTCGTTGTTATAAAACTGTCCCACAAATTTATGACATAGGATATCACTACTCTCCTAATTTTTTTTTTACATAAAGGTACTGGTAGTGCCAGATTTGCCACATTGAGGCTGACTGCACAGCAGCAGCTTCATAAGAAACATATTTTTTCATTTTGTTTCCGCCATTTTCCTGGTCCCAGTATAAAATGGTAGAAAAAACATTTTCAAATGCTTGCATAAAATCTAACTACTCCCTGAAAGACACTGGGAACTCACTCATAGATCTGAGCAGGTTTGCAGCTCAGGCCTTTGTGCTGCTGTTTTCTTACATCTTACAGGCTGTGCTATTGACTTTTTTAATGAGGGAAGTATTAGTGTCATTCTGACATGTACCAGATACTTCCATAACCAACACTGGACCATTTTAAATTGCCATATTTCTGTAGAAAGTTTAAGCCCCAATAAGTGACTGCTTTCTAAAAATAACAAAATTATTTTGCCAGCAAGTTCCTAAGGTAACATCTCCAAAATAGTTTTAGCAGGGCAGAAGCCAAATTTAATTTACTAATTTTTGATAATATACTCTCCCTGCCCCAGTAGTCAATATTTTAGCTGAGAAAGGTCAATAAGCAGAGAGTAGATGACATTGGCAGAAATATGAGAGTTTTCATATAATCATTTAGGTTGGAAAAGCCCAAGGATTAACCCAGGACTGCCAAGTTTACCACTAAACCATGTCTCCAAGTGCCCCAGGCATGATAATGTAACCACTTTCTGGAAAATCTCTTCCAATGCTTAACAAACCTTTCAGTGAAGAATTTCTCCCTAAAATCCCATCTCAATCTCCCATGGTGCAACTAGAGGCCTCTTCCTCTTGTCCAGTTGCTTGTTGCCTGGGAGAAGTGTTTGTTCCCACCAGGCTGAAACCAGCTTTCAGGGAGTGGCAGAATGCAACAAGGTAAGCCCTGGGGTTTCTCTTCTCCAGGCTAAACACCCCCAGCTCCTTCAGCCACTTCTCATAGGCCTTGTGCTCCAGACCCTTCCCCAGTTTTGCTGCCCTTCTCTGGACCTGCTTGAACACCTCCATGTGTTTGTCAAAGCCCAGAGGCCTCTTTGAGGGGCCCAGAACTGGGCTCAAGGTGCAGCCTCACCAGTGCCCAGTACAGGGGGACAGTCCCTGCCCTGCTCCTGCTGGCCACACCATTGCTGACACAGCCAGGATGCCATCAGCCCTCTTGGCCACCTGGGCACTCCTGGCTCACGTTCAGCTGCTGTCACCAGCATCCCCAGGTCCTTTTCCTCTTGGCTGCTTCCCAGCCGCTCTGCCCCAGCCTGTGGCACTGTCTGGGGTTGTTGTGACTGAAGGACAGGACCTGGCACTGGGTCTTGTTGAACTTCATACAGTTGGCCTCAAGTCATCAATCCAGCTTGTTCAGATCCCTCTGCACAGCCTTCCTGCCCTTCAACAGATCAACACTCCCAGGCGATTTGGTGTCATCTACAAACCGAGTGAGGGTGCCCTTGATTTTCTCATCCAGATCACTGATAAAGACATTAAAACAGGACTGGCCCCAACTCTGAGCATTGGGAATGCACCACTAATGTCCGACTGGATGTAACTCCATTCACCACCACTCTCTGGGCTGGGCTGTGTGCTCAGCAACCAATTTTTCTGGAAGAGTTCTGTGGCTCTTCATGTCTTGCCATGGAACCCATCAACCTAAAGATTGTCTTCACAAGAAAACCTGATATTATGGTATTACTGGGGTTAATAACTGCAATTCAGAATCTTTCACATGTAAAGGGGAAATTTAATCAGTATTTGCACTACGTACTGCAGTGAAATAATATCCAGTTTTAGAGAAGTCTGCCTGTTTACACACTGTAGCTTCTGTTTTAAATGTACCTGTCTGCCTAACTTCTGAGGCGGCAGGCACATTCTGTGCGAATAGAGAGGCGGGTCACAGAATGGGGAACTGCACATTTTTCTGTCTAAATCCATCCTTGTAAATGGGTGTAAAATGATACCATTATGATCTGGTTAAATTTAAATCTGCAATTTGCCAGTCACCACATTTTGTATTTGCTTCTGTGCCTTGTCTACAGGGTATGCACATTAAAGCCCCATTAATGCTGTAGGCACAGCATTTGAAGACAAGCATGTTATTTAATCTGGTGAGGTATATTTGATCCCTGCTTTTAGTTCTGGTAGTGGTTGTCCCAAATTTGAATGGTCTGAGAGGTTTTGAAGAATTGCATTTTTGTGGAGAAAGCTTTTCAAATAACATATGCCCAGGTCTTGTGTTAAAGTGTGTACTAGGTATTTTTAAGCCCTGTGGCTGGATGAAATCAGTGGGCACAAATCTACTAAACCACTGAAAGGTTTTTCAAAGATTCTAGTATATCCCTGCATTTCACTGCAAGATCAGGAATGAGATACCTTTTTAGATTAGATGTCTAACCACCTTCTGTGTATCTTCCACAGTCACAGACTGATATGCTTTCTCCTAATGCAAGACTCACTCTCCAGGACAACAAACCTCTTACCAGTGGCTCCATTTTTGGGATCCAGGCTTCCATGAATATAACTGGTCTTACTTATATAGGCAAAGAAGGCCTTAAGTGCCTTTTTCTCAGCCTTTGTCACTATGCTCCCCCTGCATCCAATAAAGAATGGAGATTCTCCTTAGCCCTCCTTTTGTTGTTCATGTATTTATAGGAGCATATTATTGAAAGAAAAACCCAAAAGACAGAAGAAAAAGACCAACACCCCCTCTCACCCAACACCTAAAATTTAAAAATCAAACAATAAAAGACTTCTCAGAATGATAAAACTATCCTGTTGTTGGTGAGTGTTGCTCACTGAAGCAACCCAGCTGAGACCACAGGCTTACCTCTGTAACTATGGATTCATACACTGGTGAGTGATGCTGACCTACATGTAGCACTCTGTTTACTTTCTTTCATTTAATGACTGCTCTGTGCTCACCATGGGGAAGCAGCTTATCACAAGAATGGCAGAAATTTTGCAAATTTGATGGTGTTTTTTTTTCTCATCACTGTCAGCACAAAAAAAAGGAAAGAAAAGAAGAAAGAAAAACAATGAAAACGTAGCACCATTTCATTCTATTCATATACTGGGGAATAAAACTTCAGTTCATGTAAAGTAGTAAAATCAGTGGAGTTTTGCTGACTTGCCCCAGCTGAGAATTTTTTCCAGTGTCTTTATATATGTAAAATCACACAAACATGTTTTGTGGATAGGGTTATATATGAAAATCAATATTTAATTCATCTTCTTTAGCTGCTGCAGCCCACAGTGAACACTTGCTCTCTAATGGTTAAATGCCCTTTGGATCTGAAGCCCTTTGATTTATTGGAAGAAACCTGCTGGGCAGAACATACTGTGGAGCTGATTAATGTCAGCTTCTGTCATCAGTTTCCACTTAGATTCTTGGCCAGCTCTGACATCTCCTCCCTTAAGGATCCAGAAGAATTTGAGGACTGATCCAAGAGCTTTACTGGCATGGGATTTGCAGAATGTGGTGCTTGCAAAATAAGGAAGATGAATGGAAGTAAAATTCCATGTTCTCTACTGGACTTGTTTCTTTAACTCATTTCTCTGGAGAAAGAGACCAATGCCAGGACCACACCAGCAAGGGAAACAAATCAATAGCATGTTCACTGGTTTTGTTACAGATGTCTTGCATTTCCTTTGCTGCTTTATATGCTCCCTTGTAACCTGTCAAACTGGAAAATGACTGCAGTGAGAATGCAGAGCTACCATAGCTGTCTAGATTTATACTCACCATTGTACAGGGAAACTTATGGACTCCAAACCAGTTGGTAGTGCTTACCATTTCAGAGGATAAGCCCTTATCTGAACAGTGCTAATAAAAAGTGGCAACCGCTGTGATTTGCAGGTTGGTCACTCATGAATAGCGTGAGCTGTTTTAACAGAAGAACATGAACACCCCTGTCCTTTCCACTGACCCTCCCTTGGGAATGATGACTGCTTATGGCAGATAATTTTCTTGTGTTCATTTTGACACATTTCCCTGGCAGTTTCTCATTTGGAGAAAATGACTCTAACATTTCTTCTGAGCATAGAATTCTCCTGGTGCTCATCATACGTATGGATACCTCTGCTATAGGAATCATTGCCGTAAAAATTCTATGGTGCTGTACCCATGAACACATTCTCGCTGGCAAGAAGGAAGTATGAGTGAACAGTCAAATGATGAAATATTAAAAACAAAGTATTACGAGATTGTGGGAAACCTAGGAAACTCAATTGTCCTAGCAGTCATGCTTAAACTTCCAAGAAACCAAAGTACAATCCTAATAACTAAAAGATAGGATTTCCTGTCCTGCACCTCACCAATGACAACCTGATCTGTCAGAAACGCTGCCACCTGGATTAGGAATATTACCCCATTAATATTGTATTGGTAGTAATCTGCATTGATAAAACCGATTTCACCTGTTCAGTCCTTTTTCCTTCTCCACCCTTCATAGTGAAGCTGATGCTTCCCAAGACAAGTTGTAGGAAAAAAAAAACTGCACAGTGCTGGTAGCCTTTATTTACTTCCCTGCTTTCATTTAAACCCCATTCCCCATCCCTTCTTTCACATTTCTTTGCCATCCACTTTTGTGCTTGGATGTGAAGGGAAAATTACAAAAAGAAGGAAGTGAGGCCTTTTTTTCTTAGGAATAAACCAAAGAAGTTTAGAGGCTTATATAATGCTACATAATTAAGCAGATAATTTTTAAATGTAGCTGTGCATTTCTGCTGATGGTCTACTAGCATTTTTTTAATAAGGAATTTTTCAGCAAGGAGGAAACTATGTGTCTACAAAGAAAAGAAAAAAACCTGAACACTACAAAAAAAGGACTTTTCCAAAGGCAAATTAACTCCATACATAGATTCCCACTGACTTACATGGACTTTGAATCAGTCCCAAAGTTATCTCAAATCTCCAAAGTAACCCACCTTTAAAAAACAGTGTTTATTACTCAATTTTCTGAGACAGTGACTTAAGTCCATAAAATCCAGCCTTTTTCAGGGTCCTCAGACTCAGGGAAAAGCTGTTGGGAAAAGATCTTTGAACCCAGGATGTTTAGATAAAAAAGGTTTATATTAATGAACCAGAATTTTTGATGAAATATTCCTGAACTGGAATTTTCTGAAAAACACTACTATGAATAAAATTTTCAGATTACACACAGACTGGCAGAGTAATAATTATTGCAGGATGTTCTGGACCAACTAAAAAACTGGACCAATTAAGAAACTGGATCAATCTAAAAAAAATATTTTAACAAAGTATTCAGTGCACCCAAACATGAAGCTATGCATTGAAGAACAAGATTTGCCTTTGCTGTCCTGGAAAGAAATGAGTCCAATAAGATTGTTTGTCCTGATGGAAAACCAACAGAGTATGAACTTCCACGTGGCTAATGTGGTTGTTGCATTTCTATAGCATAAAGTGCTTCTATTTTTCTATGCACCTCGGGTGGCTCAGTGCAGAGATTAAAGGAACTGGCTTTTGCTGGCTATCAGTAAAATGAGAAGCTAACTTGATTACAGTACTTGATTACAGATTGGGAAAGAAACGTCAAATAATAATTACCAGGAAAAGCTGGCTTATTAACTACAAGAACAGGCTTGTTGATGGAGCCAGATCAGTCTAATTCAGAAACAGGAGGGATACATGCTTATGATGAAGTAATAAATAAATGAAAAGAAACACCAAGGAAGGTGGCGGATTTTTCATCTCTTGATGGCCTCATGGCACAAAACCGTAAAGCACGCTTTAGCTGAAGACTCATCCTTTAGCTCAGTATCAGCAGAAAGTCAAATGGCTTTCTACATACAGGAAGTGGATAGATTAATTTTGCCATATTTATGAAATCTATGAAGTAAGAACTGACAGTCATAACTAAAAAATAGCTAGATAGAGCCTTTTCTGTATGGTTAAAACAGTCCAAAAGGCAGTAGAGAAAAGTTTCTGTTGAACTATAAAAAGATATTATCCCTCTACCCCATGTGCTACATTAGTGAAAAGGACCAAGTGCTCATTCTTGCTTCCCTTGGTTCTAACACTGCATCTACCATTGGCTTTGTTGTGTGTAATAATAAACCCATAATCCTTACCAGCAAAAGCTCCAAATCTGGTTTTCTCCATACAGTTTTCCTTCAGTCAATTATTAACAGCTGGATCCTGGGCTTTTAATTATGCTGAAGCTAATGACTGCTTAACAGTGCTCTAACATCCAGCACTGCCCAACTGATGAGACAGAGACAAAGTGGCCATTCTCTTTATGAGGTGTTATTTGCTTGACATGTTTGCATGACTGGGTCGGATGTTCACAGCTCATCTTCCAGGGTGCTGTAAAATTGAGGTTTTAAATTATTTTAAATGATTAGAATACCCCTGAGAGACCCCAAGCCATTCATCTAGCCAGAAGCAGAGTTCTCCAGAAGAGTCCTGTCAAAATGGCATCTTCATTGTGCACAGAAAATACACTACACCTATACGTTTTAAACTCCTAATTGTAATTGCACCAAACCTTGCTGGAGGATTGATGGCTAGCTGAGGCTAATGGCTCTCAGCTGAATTTCAAGCCACAGCTCCTCCCAAAGTCATTAATCTTCAAGAAATGTCCTGCGCTTCCATCAGGAGTGTTTAAATGTCTCTGTATTTTTAACTAGATTATCCACAACATGTTTCTGAAATCAGCTGCATAGAAAAGTGATTTTTTCTGAACAACCTTAAAAGTCATTCGTTCGTTTTCACATGACTATTTTGTTGGAGTCCTGCTTCAATGATCCTTCAGCTCACCAAAGTTCTCAGTGACCTAGCTGAAGACTGGCCTTTTCCTAAACTCTATTTATCAAACTTGATAAAAATATGAAGCCGGATTTTCTGTTTTACTCAGCATTGACCCATCCTAACTCTCACGGAGGTTGATGATCCGTCTAAATTATCACTTATTTTAGGTCCCCAGCTAACCCATTGATCCTTGTGTCCTGGGGATCCATATTGTACTGTTAATTTGCTCACAAGTTCTGCTCTGAAGTGAATCAATCTTCCTGGGGAAACAAAACATCACACAGTTTTTGGGATGGTTAGCTTTGGGAGCCACTTCCAAAAGGTCGTGATGAGGAAATTACATAAGGTTTGGCTCTGCTCATCTCACATAGTCCTGTAACACATTGTACCAGGTTTTCCATCCTCAAACATGCCCTCACCCCACAGTTCAGTTCACACAGTTCACACTTTCCATTTCATGCTAAGAAAACAGAATTCTGTCAGGCTGTAACACAGTCCTCACTATTCCTGACACCGTGAACTGAACTAAGAACCATACACAAAAAAGATTGTTATGATTTGAGGTCACTGGGGAATCGCATGGGGCCCAGCAGAGGTTCAGGACCATGTAGTGCATAGCACTGATGCAGACAATCTGAGCTGACTCTGAGCAGCACAGACACAAACCACCCTTCACCACTTGGACTGGGGGCCAGAAATCAGTCCTGGTATTGAGCGCACTTAGCAGCGCAGCCAATAATAACATTTCCTGGGAATAAAGTGAGACCGTTGCTGAACTGTTTGCAAAAATTGTCCTATCACCATTTTCACCATAAATCATTGACTGTCACACCAAACCTTTAGCAGTCAGAGAGTTATGCAGGGCTCTTGCTGGAGTGATCCTTTTAAAGACAGTTCAGAAAAGCCACCAGGTTTTCTTCCTCATTCTGCCTTCAAAAGCCAAGGTTGTGCCTTATTTGTCATGGTCTTCAGTAGAACTTAGGTACGGGATTTAAGGGGTCCAAATGGCCACAAAGCAGTAAATTTTCAAACTGAAATGCTCCTGACAAGCAAGTTTGAACATGTAAAAGAATCTGACAAAACAATAAGCAAGGAGAGGCTTTTGAATAAAAACAAACTTGAACAAATGCAAATGTTAGGCATTTGCTAAGAGTTTCCAAAATAACATTTGTTTACACAGCTTTTCAAGAAAAGAGATTTGATAACAGTGGAAAATCGACTAACCTTTCCAAATATTTGCACGGGCTTGGTTGTTGGCTTTTGTTGCAAGATTCTTTACCATGAAAATGTGTAAAGGATTTACTTAAATAAGAACAGGTACGAGTCTTATGTATACAAAAATGTGGCAGAAATAAGCATCACGTTTGAGTTTATCAACGTACTTTCGAGCCTAGATACCATCCTACTGCCTACCATTTCACACCAGGAATATGACACGTGCAAAGAGCAATAAACCATAGACTCCCATCAGTTGTGCTAGCATAGCATTTCCCTTTGTAGTTTAATTATGAAAGCATATGGGAGACCTGAGAAATTTTCTGAAACAAGATCCCAGGAAACCTGATAGTGTATTTTCCTGCCCATACATTAGTTCACCCTTCAAAAAGTTTAGAGCCAAGAGCAATCTCAAAGACCAAATCTTACTCAAGGACCAGTGAGTGCTGTGAAACTAGATAGAGTCACGCTGCCGTGAGGGAATTTTGTAGCAAAAATAAGTCAATAAATACCCTCTTTTCACTATGAGATAAATGCAAACCTTCTCAGATGATGTTTTTCACAGAACTGTTACATAGAAAGGAGAAGGAATATGAGCACAGTTCTGGGTAGCCCAGCAGTGACAACTCTTTATTGATACATGTGACAACCATCTTTGAGGTCCTGCTCTCAATGTCCCTGTGAGTGGGGACATATCGAGCTCAGGCTATTCAGGCAAGCAGGGCAATGGCAGGACAGATCATTCTCAGAGCTGAGGATGTTTTCAGCTGAATTTTTAACCTTAGTTCCTCTCACTGTCCTCATGGAAGGATTCTGTTTTGACAAACCAGCCCTTTCCAACACAAAACATTTTACTAAACAATTCCCACTTAGCTTTACTAAATGACAAATTTACCTCTGTAAAACACTGTAGCATGGGAAAACTAATATTCCCCTTGGTGACGAGGCTTTAAAATACAAATGGGTAGATTTTTCTGCAGTTGTTAATATGTGATTCCTTACAGAGTTAATGTGAAGGACAGAATATGCTGGGATATGCCTTTAACTCTCAAACATCCAAACTATATCGTTATGGCTAAGGAAAACTACTTGCAGGTTATCTTCATTTTTTCAAAATTTCTTAATACTTTGTCCAAAATTATAGGTGTATTATGAGCATTTAACCATTTGGTTCTTAGCTCAAAACACATTGAAAGAAAGATAAATTCGTTAAACTACAGAATGGTCAATTTTAAGAGGATTACCTGTATCAGAAAGAGTAATCCATGGTTTACAACAGCAATATTATTTTTTAAAGCTGGTGGATGGAGCAGCTGCTTTGTAAAGTTATTAATTTCCTGAAAAGAATACTGAATGCTTAGCGATCAGAATGCAAGGCAGGATATAATTATACAATCGTGTATATGCTTCTTTTATATAATAATTCCGCACAAAACTCCCCTGCATTTCAAAATGATCAACACTGTTTTTTGTTTTGCTGACCCAAAACAATATTTACAGACACAAAAATGAACTCTGTATCTGTCAGAAAGGAGCCCAATAACAGCTGACTTTAAGGACAGGATGATTCTTTGAGTGGTCACAAATTCAGTGGGGAGACACCACACCTGAGGACGCGATTATTCTCCCATGGAAAAAGATGTATGTTTTTGAATGGGAGACATCTGGATATCTCAGGAAATAAAGTTGTTCTCGTATCTGTCAGAATGGCAGACTCAGGCCTTGTTCTTCCCTCAGACCATGGACTGGCTACACTTACTTATCCCTGTAGGCTCTCATTTACTGCCTTAACTTATGGATGCTGCTATGTTTTCATTCCTGGAGCTCATATGTGTGTAGGGTTTATCCTATACCTGAATTTCCCTAGAGGCATCTCACATTTTTTCTGCTCAAATAAATTCATCTGAGAGATATTCCAAGCTTCTGAGACTTGCTTGAATCCTCCTGCTAGTCAAATCTCCTGTGCTGGTAGAATTCAGTCCCAGACCACATGCAAGACATTCAGATGTGTGCTTTGCTTGGGTGTATGTGTGTAGTAAACCCAATACATCAAATTTTCTGCACATCCACATACAGTCTTGGCAGCACATGGGCATTATTTCTGGACAGAAAATGCTGGAGATTAATTTGGTTACCCTGCCTACCTACACTGTAATCCAGGGTTAAGGAAGGAAAAAAGTCTCCAATCTATTTGGAAATGAGGAAGGAAATCTGTCCCACGCTTTCTGTTGAGATCTGCCCTTAAACCTGGTGATAAACAGTTTTAGTGAAGTTAACTCACCTTGTTTTACCTTCTGACCTCTTAATGATCATGGCTCTCCTTTTCACAAGCAGTGCATTTGGAGAAAACTGGAGATGAACAATAGGAGACAAGAATGGAAACTGGCTCAATAATTCCAGGATCAAAATAAATAAAGAACCCAAAACTCCTTATTTCCTGTGCTACTTAAAAACAGATCAGGTGTATTCTTTCCTGCAGAGAAGAAGCAATGACAACAATTGAGACCCCTTTGGGGAAAAATGACAGGTGGAGAAAAGAGACTTTTTACAAGGGCCTGTAGTGATAGGACAAGGAGGAATGGCTTTAAACTGGAAGAGAGCAGGTTTATATTAGATGTTAGAAGGAAGTTCTTTACCGTGAGGGTGGTGAGGCACTGGAACAGGTTGCCCAAAGAAGTCACCAATCTACAACCCTGGAGGTGTTCAAGGCCAAATTGGATGGAGCTCTGAGCAATCTGGTCCAGTAAAAGGTGTCCCTGCCCATGGAAAGAGGGCTGGAACTAGATGGTCTTTAATGTCCATTCCAACAGAGACCATTCTGTGATATGATTCTACGACTTGCAGGTAGGCACAGAAAGCGTTGTGTTCACTTACAAGGGCTTCAAGGTCTTTGTTCAGAACGGAACTTCACATTCTGGAGGAGTTTAAGTATTTTTTTTAGGCAGGAAGAGATTTATAGATCATGTATGTTTTTATGATTGCAGTGTCATCTTAGGCTAAAGAGATTATGTAGGCTAACTTGCCAAAAAGTCTTTATGGTTTGTATGGTATGGACGTCCATTTAAATAGAGGGGTAAAAAAGTGTTAATTAAAGCTGTATTTCTGTTAAAAATGAATAAGGCAATCAGTTAGGGCAAGCACTCACTCCCTAGCTCAATTTAGCCCATTCGACCACAAACCCTGAGCAGCTTTGGCCAGATTCCCCAGTGTGTTCCTACTCCTGTGAGTTACTGGAACCATTCAAAGGAGCTGGACTTCAGCCAGATGAGTCCAACCGAGAGCTCCTCACAGTGTGGGAGCCCTCAGTGCACACAAAGACAGCACAGATGCTTCCTTGGTTCCTGCCCTGCCACTGCGTGCTCCTACCTCGTTTGGTCCTGGCACAGGGACAATGTCACAGGGCGGGAGACAACACTGCTGGCTGTGCTCATCTGATGCGCAGGCCTGCAAAATTCAAAATAGCGGGAGGAAACCAGAGCAACACATGAGCCCCTATACAAAACCAAAGAGTAGGGAGCTCTGCTTGACAGCCCCATGGCAGCCTTCATTCACCACAATCATGCTGAGCCGAAGCGCAGGAAAACAGAGCCCTTCTATTTCAGTCCACATTACTCCAGTCACCAAGGAAAATCAAATTTTGTGTACTTGCATGGGTTTTTATCTTAGTTCCTACAACCACATTGCAATAAATTACCTCCAGAGATAAATTCAAGGCTGGCTGAAGAAGAAATGAGGTAAGCAAAATTCAGCTCATAGTCTGAGACACCTCAGTGTAAACATCTCTATGGACATCTGCTTGACATTATCAATGGAGACACCTGAGATTCCAGGAAAGGTTCAGTTCCTTACATGTAGATGTCTAGTCCCATTTCATATTCCCTAACATTTCCCACTGGCTTCCAGCTGCAGTTGGTGAATATGTAGGCCCCCTGTATGTCCCATATCATATCTGCCAGCTCTGTAAGGGTTTCTGGGATTTCCCCAAATGGCAGTTATGTTTATGCAACTGAACTGATCCATAGGGCTCTAACTGGAACTGGACCCTAATGATATATCAGGTATTTAAAATTGACCCATGCCTGAGATGACAAAATGGATTTTTTTTTTCTGTATTTTAATGGGATAGTTCCAGAGGAAACATTGCACATTTATTTTTTCAAGTGCTCTTGAATGTCCCTGGGTTTCCTAGAGAACATCTACAATGCCCATTTAAATATCTCAGCAGCTTCTGATGGCTATGGGACAGTTGTAGCTGTGACACAGTCACTGCAAAGCAGTCAGAGCAAAGACCACTGTGCCTCCCTCTGCAGTAACTTCAGAATTAATTATTTCATGCTATAGGAGGGTTGAAGCACTGCAGAAACCCACAGAAAAGGCTTTGTGTGAAAGAACTGATGATGTCTACAGTAGTTCAGGATGGAAAGAGTGAATTGCAAGAGCAAAACACTTTTCTTATGAGGAAGGAGCCTGAGATGGAGGATCCTTGTTATATGCATGTCAACTGAATGAAACAAGTTGGGGCATCTTCCCTGGGCGCTTCTATTTACAACTTCTCCTTGAAAAACAGAATGTGTATCTCTCCCCAAAATTCATAAGGCTGATAAATGTTCTTTTACACCATGTCCATAGCTATCATTGAAAAAATGCCTGGATCAGAGGGACATTTATAAAACAAGAACAGAATTTATTGTAGCTGTGGCAGTAAAACGTCTCTGCTAATCTAACTTGTCAGCCTCCTAGGGCTGCAACACTCAAGTCCACTTAGATGAAAAGATACATGAACAGTCTTTGCATGTAAAATGAGATTGGAAATGTGAAAGAATATTTAGAATAATAAGTAGAGTTAAAGAAGGTAAGACTTGAAGGGAAGAAGTTTTTGATGGTAAAAACTATTTCTAAAGTGACAAGGAATATCTTCAAAGTACTGGTTTTCCTCTCTTTAATGCCTTTGGGGATGTTGCTGCTGATTTTTCAGAGGATTTTTCTCTAATATGGTATTAATTTGGGGTTTTGTTTTACTTTTTGTAAAAATGGAGCTATTCAGGAATTCTTTTCAGGTCCAAGAATCAAACTTTTCTTGAAATATAAGGAAAATCAGAATTCCTTGTGCCAGTTTTTATGCCTTTTTGTGCCTCTGAAAGGAAGCTACTGAGGCTGCAGTAGGAACCTATGATCCCTTTAGAAACATGGACCTCTTCATAGAGAAGATGAGTCTCTCAGAGCTGGGAGCTGTGGCTGATTGTGCATCTGAGCCGCACTGAAGGGAGGCACAGGCTGTGCCACACGAGGTTTTTCAGATGCATGGTCTCAAGAGTGTGTGCACATTTTCATACAGAGAGATCCACAGTTCCTGTGTTCCCAGTACTGTTAGACATCAATATTTAAACCATACAATTTCATACACTTTCCAAAGACAGGACTATAATGAATTAATAATTAATTAAATAAATAAATTCTTGTCCTCCTTGTTCCAGAAGGATACTTGTATTTTCTTAAATTATACTAAAAGTGATCATCCGTGATCTGGTCCCCACACCAAATCCTCCTCCCACCCTTCCTATGACCCAAAACCCCATTTCATTCTCCTTGGGGTCATCAGGAAAGCTGCAGAAGCACTGCCACACTCCTGCTACCCCAGCCACAGTGTCTCTGGCTGCCCTGCTCCTGGACAGAGAGTGACATGGGACACGTTGCCAGGTCCTGCCCTGTTGCTCCAGGGAGACCCTGCCACTACCAGGGCCCACCCTATGGAGCCCCAGCCCCTGCTGTGCCCTCACACACAGGTGTATAACTGCAACCACAAGCCAGACCAAATCACACAACCAGAGGTTTAAAAAAAAAAAAAAAAGGCATCTGTGATAGCTGGTGTTGTCCTGAAAGTTAGTAATTTCCTGTGTTCAGTATTAATGGGATTGGCTCCTTAATCCTTCAAAGCGTTAAATGCACCAAATATTTTGACTGTGGCAAGTATTGCTATTAATGAATGGCAGGGAACAGTGGGTTTCCTGTGTACATGTGCCCCTCTCATGAGGTACACATAACATGTGGCTCCTAATACCAAAGATGGTGTAATCCTTCACTTGTCAGCACCACACTAAAGGTCAGTCTGGTTTTTCTCACTTTGCAAACTTCCATCTGTCAAGGGATGCTTAATTCACAGCTTATTCTCACATCTACCCCAAGGCCGTCTAAATTTAAAAACAGCCATTTGTTTGTCATGTTCTGTTTAAAAAAAAAAAGGAGAATTTTTCAAGGCATTGGAGGCATTGGTGTGTCACAAGAAAAGACTTAAAGAAATCTTTTAGCATAAAACCTAAAAGGGTGGATATAGTCTCTTGTTTGACTATAAAACTGGTGCTTCCATCATCTGAATTTTGCATCCTTTATTCAGAAGACATACGACATCACTGATATTCTCCAAGAGAATATTCCCGTTGCTCTCCAGCTCATTCTTTCTTATCTAGCAGGGTAAACATGCATTAAGGCAGTTCAACCAAATAAGTAGGCAACAGAATTGGGCCATATAAGACATTATATATGCATACACGCAGGTACAGACAAATGTGTATTTTAACAAAAATGTCATTGGCAATGAAATAAAAAATGCTACTTGTTTAATGCAGCTCTCAAGCATGAACATAGATTTTGTTCCCAAGAAGCTGACAATGGGTGACTGCTGACCTCTTGCTCCAATGTCTTGCTGTACTTTGTGGTCTCTGTTACAAGGCATGTTCACTTACATTAGCAATTTGAGTTTAAATACAAAGTTATCAGATATTGGTGAAATAAATCTTGTTGCAAAGACAATGATAATTGGATTACATAGGCTCAAAGAGGCTGAAGCAAAGAAAAACATCTAAATCACCACCACTGCTTTTTAATGTGAAGGATCAGATTTGAGTGATTTAGAACATCCTGAAAATTCCCAGGTATGTGCTGAAAGGACATGCTGATGGCTCTTACTCATCAAGCTAAAAGAGCCTCTGTATCATTGCAATGCCCTGAGCCACCTATTATTCAAATAATTGCTTCTTAAGTAAATTTTCAAAAATGAGGAGAAATCTGTAAGAGTTGTTATTTTCTTCATGATTTAATTCTCTTTTTCTCCAGTTATATGGGGCCTGGAGACAAGACTTAGTCCATGCTCCAGTCCTTGATGGTCACTGTGTGCAAAATGTATCCTGCAGCAAAGCAAAAGCGCCAAAAAGAACTAAAATATGGGTATTATAAAAATTTTCTGCAAAATTCTCTCAAGGTAGTTACTGGTATAAGATAGCAAAGCTCCAAGAAAGTTAGGAAAATCTATGTCAAATATTGTTTGCTAAAATTATGTATATGGTTTTTCATATGTGGCCTGTCCTCTGTAGCTTCTGAGCTAAAATACTCATTACTTCTCAAGCGAGCTGACCAGGGGGCGTCCCCTGTGCATTTTATGACACCTAGCCTGAAGTCAGGCTCTGGCAGTTCAGTACAGTAGAAAATTGGCAAAACTTGCAGAAGTTGAAATGCTCCAGCAGCTTTGCCTCCTGAGCTGTGCTCAGCATGCTCAACGTTGGATGTACAGAAGGCACCCTGGATGCTGCAGCCCAAATAAGAAGCTGGATGGTTTCCTGAAAAGCAAAGTAAAGCTCTCTTTAGCAAACGTACCAAGACAAAGAGCCATTCATAGGAAATATTGCCTGCACAGAAACAGGGCAGGGTTCCTTTTGCAAAAGTTCACCCGAATCCTTGTTCTCTTCCCTAGTTATCATGCTCTAATCTCTACCATGTCCTCACAAACACCCACAGTTATGTACAAAACAACACACTGTACAGCAGCAGGCCCTCTTTTATATTATGATCTGTCAAGAAAAATCTCGTGCTTCTACTTTTTATAGTCACTATGACTTGACCCAGCTGAGAAGAAAGGAAAACACAGTGACAGTGCCAAGAAATATACTGAGTTGCAGTCATCATCAGAGACTTCCATTAATCATGGGCAGAACTGCAGCAAAATAAGGAACATCTTTTTTAGGTTCTCTTTGTTTAAGTCTCCTAGGAGATTTATACAGCTCTGATGTATATCATGAACCTAGAGGGTATATTTTTAAGGACGCGCTCACCCCATCTGAAATTGAGCAAATGTGCAAAAATAAATAAAATAAAGCTGGCCTATGTTAAATGCAAATGCGACAATAGAGTAAACTGCATGCTAAAGAGTTTTCTTTCTAAAATAAAAGCCAGCCCTCTTCTCTCCATCCATTGTTTGCAGTATCTTCTAAAGTTAGAAACAAAATGCTCTCTCTGCTGACTTCATCCTTCTCACTTGGCAAATGCTGGCATTTCTGCCTTCACGTTGGAGTGCTACCAAATAAGCCCATTTCACGTTTCTTTCCTTTCACACTGGGATCATTAGGAGTAAAGCTGTCTGTGTGCCTGCACTCGTGTGGCAGTGCCACTCTCAAACGCAAGGAGTGGAGTCCTTTCTGCTGGGCTACACCACCAGGGAAGAATGAACCTGTATCTGCCAACCTGCTGCAGCACTCATGCCCTCTCAGCTCTTGGGAGGCAGCTCTCAGGATGCCGCTCCTCTGAGCCTTCCTGGCAATGTCATGGACCCCAGGAGTTAATGCAATTTGGGTCCTGTGTGCTCCACTTCTGCCTTAGCCCATATTTGTTCATTAGCCGCACCAAAAACTCTGCTGTGGAAGATTATTCTGAGACTATTTCTATGTAAACATATCCACAAGTGTGGTATTGCCAGCCCTGAAAATTGAGATGGGGCTAAAGGAAATTATAGCAGCTGAATGTATGAGCTTGTATTTTAAATTTTTAAAGGTTAAATTCATTCCCAAGGAGATGATAATTGTAAGGGTTATATTGTCTCTATGTACTTCAGGCACTGAAAAGTGCTGGTGAAATTTTCTATAGTAACATTTTGTCCCAGTGTGTTGTAAATTAGTACAATATGAAAAGAAGCTGAATCTTCACCCTGAATCTCTAAATTCTGACCTCAATGTCATTTATTTCAAAAATAGTCTTATTATGCATTTTTCTTTATGTATAATCTTGCGAAGCAGGGAATGGACCTGATTTTTTTTTTCTTATGAATAGTGATTTGTCAAACTTGAAACTTCACAAGAATATGTTTATTATTTCCAAGTAATTTTCATTGGCAGGCTTTACAAATGTCAAGGGTGCATTTAGTGTTCGAATCCAGTAAGAGGTCTACGAGATCTATACTGCAAAATCCAGTGGCTCAAATCAAGACAAGAATTTTCTCCTTAATTCAATCTAAATACTAGAATTGCAATGCTGTCAATTACTCTGGTGTCTCTCATTAGGAGGAAAAAAAATACATGCCTTGGGTTTCCTTCTGCATCAGAATAAAAATGAATGTGAAAACCATTTTTTTTTTTTTTTTAACTGAAATAACATTCTTGTTTTTTGGCCAACTATGTTTTTAAAAGCCAACCTTACAAAACCAACAAAAATTTTCATTGCTGCCTAAAGTTGCACAGCAAGCAAGACTTATCTCTTGGAAACACATTACAGAAAGGTGTTGTATTATGAAAACTTAGATGTGCTGTTGAAAGAAGTTAAGCTTTCCTTTTTGGATGAAATTGCACAATGTTTGAAAACATTACATTGCAATTGCACAGAAAAAGCTTTTTTATTCCTTTTTTACCAGTGCCTGAAAACCTGCAGGCCCAAGAAAGGTCCCTGTATCCAAGGAATTCAGTACTGGATACATACCCTAATATTGCACTGACACAACCCAGTGCTGTATTAGCAGTGATAAAATCAGGGCGCTGGCAACGTGTACTGCTTTTCTTGAACTAAAGTCATCTTCTAAGGCCCTGAAAAGATGTAAGAGAATGAAGCTGGATGTACACACAGCTGAGGAAAAGTGCGTTTGGATCACTTTATAGTCAATATTTATGTTTTTCAAGGGATAAATAATCATAGGACTGTTAAATAGCACATTTCCACATTAAAATTAAAAAAAAAAACTAAACAAAAAATCCCCAAACTAAACACAACACAACCAAAATCAAACCAAACAAAAACCAAAGAAAAAGCAACCCTTAAACCCAATTTTTTTCTCTTTCAAGTTAAGTGCCTTTCCTCTAGTCTTACATACCCCTGATGTTCTGTTACAGTTCTTTTAGAGAAAAATTGGGAAATGAGTCAAAACCAATTTTCCTGAGGCAGCAGTGACCACATTGGACTTTGTTTATTTGCTTATTTGGTCTGTTTTGCCCCAGTCTTTTGTCTCTGGTTAAGAAACTAATTTAACTAGTAACATGAAATGTATTTACATGTATTTTTATGTTCTTGATGAAGACAGAGAATGAAAATCCTATTTCAGTCGCATCAAGTAGCAAAATAGTAGTTATGTATGCATTGGTGGAGATTTTAGGCAGGCCAGTCACTGGTCACAAGCAGTACTGTTCACATTTTGCTTTTGGGAAAATAGACATATTCAGTCACTCACCCAGAGCAATGTAAATGTTCAAAAACCACCTGCAAAGAATAAGCAGAATTACAGAGAGGAGGACTCCCTGGCTTCCAGCCAAGAAGGCTGTGAGAGCAGCAATGTATTTTTTATTTAATTTAAATTTCTATTCAAAAGAAAACTTAGATTCCCCAACGGAGGAAGAAAACTCTGGTTTTAGACTCACGAAACCTGAGTCCATCCCTCATTTTGCACCAAATGAATGTAGACAAGCTCCTTTTGTGGGAGCGAGATCTGAATGGTGTGAATGAAATGCAATTTACAGCCTGGGATCTGCTCTTTATTAATCATTTGTTTGAATCTTAGTAGTACTCAAGGGCCCTTCTGAGGATCATGCCCTGCTCTGAGGGCTCAGTGCAGAATGCATCACCCAAGACAGCCCAGATCCTGAAGAGAGCTGGAAGGAGGAACTGCCGAAGGGAAAAAGAGCAGGCCATGTGGTCAGGGTCTTGCGAAACTAAGTATTTGCCAGTTACAATTTTGTCTCATTTCTTGGTAAAAATTGGGGGCTGTGTTTTTTCATGGATTTCCTACAGGATATCTGCCTAAGTGGACTCTGTGAGGGAGAGCTTCTTAAATTAAAGCTCAAAGATTGCTTTTTTTTTCTTTTCTGTTTTTGAGAATGAAAGAAAACTCCACACGACCTCCGATTAGGTTTGAGCAAAACTGAAACAGGTTTCAGAGCTGAAATGCAGTCCCAAAGTGATTTACATCTGCTCAGTGGGAACCAAGGGAGGAAGGAAATACTAGCAGTACCATCTTCCAAGACGTGTCTGGTCCTGTTAATATTTGTTGAGTTGTGGTATACTTAAAAAGTTCCAATACTGTGAAAAATGATGTGGCAGAATATGTTAGCAATTAACAGCATATACCACAGCAATGGAAAGCTCTTAGTGCTTCGTACTATCCACATTGAGATGTGGTCAAAGGAGAGAAACTAGGTTTCATTTTGGCTCTAAGGCAAAACACAAGTAATCTAAAATGAAAGGAAAGAAATATGGTTCACAATAGCTATTCCCTGTGGAGGACCTGATTTCTGCATGGACTATTGTTTAGAAATTAAATGTTAACACAAAGTCACGGTGACTAACTTTTATTGAACTTATTAAATGAGAAAGACATTAGCGTGTTGGAAGTATCTGTAACTGTGTAGTTTTAAGTCCAAATGCTCACTGAACATAAGTCAACTTCTCATCATGCAATTAGCTTTAAAAGCATGAGGGAGGAAGAAGATAACACTGTTTGCATCAATATTCGTATTTCTTATTTCCTCTCATAAGACAGGGAGGACAGTCACTGCTCCTTGGAAGGTAAAGCAGAGCAATGTGTCTCCAGCAACTGAAAATGGAAACAAAGATCATCTATCCCTCACAAAAGAGACAATAGTTATAGAGCCCTGCAAGTGAAATCATAAGAATAAGAATATCTTGTGGGCGCTTAGAAGAGACAAGGCTGCAAGAAACTCTATTAATTTTAAGTCAAAACTTGGTGATGATGAAAAAGTCTGGATGTAGTCATACAGGAGGTTCTCATTACTAACTGCTAAAGCTCTCTCAGGTTTATTAAATTGCTCACTTCAGTTTGTAGGATTGCTCCTAGATAAGAATGTCACATTATCTCAGGTGAATATGCAACTACATCCTTACAAATTGTTGCTTTCTCTTCAAAACACTCCCTTCTACTTCCCATTGTCGTATTTCTCATTTTCCATGATTTATCTCTGAAAAAAGAAATCTTCATACACAAAGACTGAAAACTTCAAAGAGTGTATCCACAGATCCTTGCAGGGAAGGCAATTGTTCTGGTTTAGAAACACGACATGCTGCAAGAAATCCCATCTAACTTCAATGAGTTTTAAGTGTAGACGTGGATGCATGGTCATTTCCTAAACTGCTCTTACAGAACATGGACTGAAGTAGATCTGCTATTTTTGACCTCTACCTGGAGGTGGAACACCAGTGTCCTCAGCTGAAAATCTCAGACATTTACACATAGAAAGATGAACGCACATGTTTCAAAGCTATGCACACAGTTTTCACAGTACAGAGGAGTAAAGAAATGTCTCCTAAAGTAAATTATCAGTGTCCCTGCTATGCCATAAGTTTTATCAGCAACTAGAACCTCATCAGAACAACGTATATGTCTTGAATGTTGTGTATGTTCAGACACAGAGGTATTTAGATATGTTGCCTGTGTTCATTCACATCTTAGTCCTTCTTCATTCCTGTTTTCTTTCATGCTACATTTGTTGAAAGAGGACATGAATAATAGTTAACAAAGAATCTGAGTGGGAAATTTGAATGAACCCCCTAACGTTGCAGCACTACAGGAAGAGAAATACATATAAATCATTCTTTTATCTGTAAAACTGTACCCACACTAGGGGTTTAAGTAATACACATTCTGTTCATTTCTATGTCCATAGTGTCAAATTGGTACTAGAGTTGGCCAGAAAACAAGAATTTTATTTTGCCAAAAAGTCATGGTTTCAGAAAACATTTTCAGTCTGTACTGGGACAAAGCTGAGACCATTCCAGAAAAATCTGCAGCAAAAATGCATGTGAAAAAGTCTTTTCCCTTAGTATCCTATAACTCCCCCATGTGCTCACAGGGACTACTGTATTGCAGCTGTACTAGTAATGAAATTGCCCAGGGACTGCTGTCTGACCTGTGGCCAGCTCGCACGGCTTGTGTTGACACAGTTAATTGCTTTTACCCCCCAAAAACATGCTGACTGCATCTATACTGGCTCAAACTATCCCCTCAGCTGTGCTGGGACATTTTTGGGAGAGAGGCAGTTAGCCCAGGCCAAACTATTGCCAAGGACCACGCTAACAATTTAATTGTACAGACAACCATCTGCCTGTGCTCAGGTTTGTGCTGGCTCTGTTTCACATACTGAAATAAGATTGCTCAGGAGACCATACTGAAGTCCTTGCTCTTGTTCTTCTATGCCAAAGGAGTTTTCCATGCCATTAGCTATTTTGAGAAGGGATTTTCTCTGCCTGGTTTTGATGAGAAATTCCAGCCTCAGCTTGCAAAACAGTCCTGACAAAAATTTTAATGGAAACACATGCACTGGTGTAAAAAGTTCAAATGAATCTGCATTTTTCTTCAAAAAATCATGCTGTTGACAAATTCCACTGGTTCAATGATTGATTTAAGACATGGAGTATTCATCTGTACTTCAGACCTTGAATGTTTCTGGCTGGTTTTCCAAGGCCATAGTTGCTAATGCAATTCACTCCATAGCAATTACATTGTGGTTTTATCTACGTAAGAGCTGGATTAAACAATCTTGCAGATATCAAAGGGTATAACTATCCTTTTTTTTCCTTCTCTTTTTTTTCATTATCTTCCTGACTGTGGTGGCTTCACTCACTCCTAACATAGTTGATAGATACGGTGTGTTTGGAGACTAAATGTACATACGCTTTGTCCTATGCTAATTCCTAAGCACCTCCTCGAACAATCATCAATGCAAGAACCAAGTATTTGAGTAATGATAGAACAAATAAACAAAGGGATTTGATAGAACTGAAAGTTCATTTGCATTTTATTAAGTTTTCCTCAGATCTCTTTATTTTGTCACTCTGCATGCACTCTCACATTTTTCCTTCTCCTTTCTTGTTTATTAAACAACTCATTACTTCAGCAAAGAGAAGCATGTCCACTTAATTCCTGCTCACTTCAGAACCTGCTTTCACACCATGGAAAAATGAATAGGGAAATATTGGGCATGTTTGAAGTGGTTTTAAAATTCTTCCCTTCTTTATAAGACAAGTTATGTTTATCAGTAGCTTTAACTTTAGGAGATCTACAAAGGGACTGGTTTGTCAGCAGAAGACTTATAAGTCTCCCTAACAGTATCAAAGACATTAGAGGTCTCTCAGTGGTAGGATGCTAGAGTTGCACACTAAAGATAGCAGACACATGCTTCATGGAAGTAGCACTACTGAAATATAAACAATCCCGCTTCATCCAGACATTTTTGGTTATGTTTACAGATTAAATCTCAGGATGTGTATATTAGATGTTCTTGTTTCAGGATATTAATGGCAAAATGAACCTGTTTTTGATGTTTAAGTCACATTAATGTCTGATGGACTGTTAAAATGTTAAAGGGTACACCAGACATGCTGTAGTATGTGACATATGTTAGTCATACCATACTAGCTAGGAATTTGGATTTGTTTATAATGAACATAAATTGACTGAATTTAACCCCCCTCTACCTCCTCTAACAGTTAAATCACATTAGGTTCCATTTCCTCTGAAAGACAGTCTTGAAAAATTAGATGAAACTTGAAAAGCAGTTGTATTCAGATTTCAACAGTAGTACATAAAAGTAACCTGCTTAGCAATAGGAATTTGTGTGACCTGTGGACAAATAATTGGATATCAGAAGATCACTCAGAGGTAGCTGCTTGCTCTTTAAGAAGTTTTGTGCAAGAAAATAATTATCCTTACTGTTGAGACACCATCAGAATAGTAACAATTCTTACAATAAATAATTTTCATCCTGGAAACATTTGTGCTCAGGGTGATTTAATTTACTCTCTTTTACAAAAATTTTGAGCATGAACATTATCAAAATAGAAATTCTGCAGAATCAGACATGCAGGGAGAGAGACCAAATGAAGCAGGATAATTCATCTCAGATTTTAGACATTTCACAACCGCTAAGGTTGCCTCATTGTTTCCTTATTTTTCCCACCTGTGACTATATTTCTAACTTTATACTAGCATCATAAACTCTTCTGGAGAGAGGTAATACTTTCCTTTTTGCCTCTGTGATTGATTTTCAGCACATGACCAGCCCTCTATGTCATTGAAAGCTGAATTTACCATTTTTTTTTTCAACATTGTTAATTTGCATGTGATTATGTGTGTTGCAGGTGGAGGGAAAGATTGCTTTCTTGTTAAGGGTCTTCTTTTTTGTTAGTATGGCAAATTTTGGATTGATTGGAGTAAAAGCAAAGCTTAATGAGTTGTTAAAGGCAAGGAGCTGAAGATACACTGGGACCTGCTGTAGCAACAGGAGCCTTCTTCACTAAGCTCAGCCTGCCAGAGGACCTCGCAGGAGGTGTCTGTCTGTCTGTCTGTCTGTCTGTCTTCAGAGTCCAGCTGTAGCCAGGGTGACATCTCAGCCTAGGAGGCAAGCAGCCATCGATACATGGCAATCAATACAGTCAATATCCTGTGTCAACACACACCCAGGAGGAGAGAATAAATGGTGACCTGAGAAGAAACAAAAAGAAAATATGTCCAAGGGCTAAGGAACAATTTGGGTCTGAGTTCTGCTAATGAGGAAAGCAGGGGAGACAGTGGCTGAAAAGTGTGGTCAACACTGCAGCACCATCAGCATTTGGAAAAAACACTGCTGAGAAATGCTTTAAAATATTGCCAGTGAATTGAACTCACAGACTCTGGGAATAATCAGGCAATGAAAATGTTTTTCTCTCCAAATTCTCTGTCTTTTCTGTAAATACACCCCTTTCCTCATGCCAGGCAGCACAGCAGAGGTGTCACAGACATCAAAGACATTTCTACTGGCTTTACAACAACCAGAGAGTCCATCTTCTCAGAGGAAATATTCAGGAGGACTCTCCAGATGGTACACATCATTTTCCACTGCTGTAAAGTGAGCTATGAAGCAGAACAAAATGAACTCAATAGGCTGAGGGATCTGGCTCCTTATAGCAAATTTGTATTTGAAGACACTGCTACCCAAACTGATGCTAATAAACAGATCAAACCTGATGTCTCTGAACCTATAGCTCTGAAGAAATACTTCCTTTCTGGTTTCTTGAACATGACCTTCATAGAGGAAAATGAGAACAATCATGAACTTAAACCCGTCAGGCATTTTTAATGCTAAAAACTATCACAACTGCATTTTCAGAGATGATATTACTTTATTGCGTATTCTCTTGTCACTCTAAATTTTGAAAGATAACCCAAAAGATACCTCCAAATTCTCCACAGATTCACTGGAAGAAAAGTGTTCTTGTACAGGGTACTCTTGCAGTTTTGGAATTGGATCATAAGTCTTGGCTCAGCCAGAGTGAAGTCCTCTCTGAGGAACAGTGAATCTCTTTTCCTTTCAGCTTTTTAAGAGGTCTATGACTGACACACTCTTGGTGGAATATCAACAGTAAATAATATCTATGTAGAAAATAATTTTTCAGAGGACTTTCAGATTTGATTTTAGGTCCATTAGGCACAACTTTTGAAAATTTCAAAATCATCTGGAAGAGAAATTTTGAAGAAAAATGTCTCATACCAACTGAAATTACTCTGAGAGAAACATTTGATTATGGTTGACTTTTTAATTGTACTGAGAACACAAAATGAAACACATCATAAGAACATTAAACATGTAAAACTATTTTGAAAGGAAATATTAGATGCCTGGGGCCAAAATTATAAAACAGGACATTTTGGCAATGTTAGAATATTCCTATTTGCCAAAATTTAATTTCAGCAAATCTAATAGGACTGTGTAAAGCATTTTCATTTTAGAACATCTGCATTTTTAAATCCTACTTTTTTTTTTTTTTTTTTTTTTTGCCACCGGTAGCATAGTAGTTNGCAGTAGCATAGTAGTGATTCTAAGAACATATGATTAATCCACCTGTACCTGCACATCTTCCTAGTGAAGAGTAAGAGAATATTCTTAAAATCAGTTTCTATTTTGAGAGGCATTGAAATAAGTTTCAATTAAATGTGAAAGACTTCCATGTAGATGCAATTAAAATAGTCAAGGAATTATAAAATGAGTTCTTATAATGATGTAAGAATATGACAGGCACAAGAATTGACTCAATGAGTTCTGGTTTTAATCTTGGCATCAAAAAATGGGAGAGATGCCACCTTATTTTAGTTACTTGAACATTATTCCATGGCTATCTTTGTCTGTAGTTACTGAGGGGAGAGAGGCATTTCCAATGGAAGGTTAATCCCAACCAAAAATAGGTGCCTAAGGTACATGAGATAAGTTCCCCCTGTAAATTTATGCAGCCTGGGTGAGGTGTCTGCAGAATACTGTCACATTTTGGCACAGAATTCCAGTTTTTGCAAGAAGCTGATAATACTAGAAAAGTGAGACAAAACGTACCTTACAAGAAAATGAAAACAATGCATAGTAAGTGTTTTGGTAATTCTTGATATTTCTTAGGACATCTCTTGTAAAACCTCTGCTCAGAGTGATGTCCCCCCCTTCTCTCCCTGTGATAAAAGAAAGAAAATGGAAAGAAAAGAGATTTAAAGCAGACCCTCCTCGCTGCCTCCACACAGCAGCAGTGAAGGGAGCCCTGACGATGCTCTCAGGCACCAAGTTGTGCTAATGAATGTGCAGTCAGAGCTCAAGCCTGACTGGTGGATATTGAGCTTCTACCTGCCTTGTTTGCTCCGTACATGTAACGAGACAGAGAAGAGGCTGTATTCACTTTATATGAGATAACACAAGAAAACAAAGAACTTCTGTTTCCTCTGCTTTAGCTTTCGGAGGAATTGCGACCAGAAATACAGCCGTTGTAGAAGCAAATCTAATAGCACAATGTGTTTTCCCCCTAAGGACGATCCTAGTCCTTCATTATCTGTTAAGGAGAGTCCTCTGACATGTCTAGGACAGGATTTAAGCATAAATGGTTGTCAAATGGCTCTCAGTCTTGTGGTATGCTGTAGGTCTTATGGGAGTAGAGTGGAAAACCTGTCTTTAAATGAATCTGAGTAGAACTTTGAGAGGCTGTGTGGATCTCAAATTTGTCTTCAGGGTATACAACAGTTCGTAAGGCTGCTACTTTTTTGTGACATAGCTTTTATGGGGGTAGAGCCAGAATATTAAGCTCATTACTTCCAGATGGAAAGGTTGGACAAGACAGAAATCCTTGGCTTTGGGACCACGGACGGAGTGGTGTGATATGGACATGACATATTGAAGTAATCTAGATAGAAGATACAATGTTAGCCAAGGTTGTCAGTTGGATACTTTTTAAAACATTATATGGTTTGTAACAAGGTATTGTGTATCCTTCAAAACCCTCCAGATTGAAATCCTGGAAAGACAGTGGGGAAAATTGTGATTATTTTGCTTAAGTTACTAGAGTTCATTTTATATATATTAAGAGCTTGGCATCATTTGCCTGCAAGAAATTTCAGGCCAGCAATTTATACTGTATGAGCAATGTACATCATGCTAGCAGCACTTAAATGAGTCCAGGTGCTCATTTGTAACTTGGGATCTTGTGTGCTCTTATTCATGGGCTGTACACCGATAATAGCGAAGTGCCTCAAACGAGAATGTGGCTCAGCTATGTCTCAGGAACCACACATCTGTTTACAGACCTTTCTGCAGGAAATCCTTACGGCTACACTGAGGCTTTTCCACCAGGGGGCATGAAAAGTCCGTAAGATTAATCACTCTTCCACCCTGTTTTGCTTTGGATGTTTCGCCAAGGAAGATTGCTTAAAGCCCATTTAGCAGTCAGGAGCTCCATCGTACACATTCAGAATGTGTATTAGCTAAGTGAGAAGTAGGAACAAAGGGAGACATGTTACAAGGACTTGAGTAGAGCTGCACACTGGACACAGCTATTTCATGCAATTTTTGTTGTTCAGATGAGCTGTATATTAGCTCTTGAACACTACATGAAAAATGCTTGTTCATGCACATTGGACATTTATACTTTCTCAGACTTCAGAGAACATATATCCAAAATTTTTTCACTGTAGCGTTTTAAAAAAATACATATTACTATTTTTCCTTTCATGAGCTTTCACAGGTCCAGTGATGAGCAGAGAAGCTTTTGCCAGAGACTTGGATATATCAGAGGTCACTAAATTCCTGAGTTTTTTAGAGAGGTATAATACTAATTCCTGTGCCATTCACTACTGTTGTCTAAATGCGCTTAAGAAAATGCTTCATCTTACTCTTATGAATACAGCCTCTCATGCTTTTGACTTTGAAGAAAATCTGTCTCTATTAAAGAAATTAATAACTTAATCACTTTACCCAACATGATTGGTTCAGTAAGTTCCTAAAATTCACTCTATTGCCTATTCTGTATGCAAAATAAAGTAAATACAAATAGGGAGCTCTTTGCTTTAAAGGGAAGCTTTGAACAAGTTATGACATTGAACATGTTATGACTCTCAAGGGAACCTGAAAATCTGGGAAAACACAAGGTGTATTCTGTAAGGTAAATACATCTATCTGTTAGCCTGTTTCTCTTCAATGTTTGTAAGGTTTTGTTCTTATCCATTATTTTGCTCTTATCCATTGCTTAATGTCCTCTAGCTCCACACTCATTGTTGAGAAAGGACTGTTAGTGAAACTGCAATGAAAGGCAGATATGGGAACACCTTTCCCATATGCACCAACCTTTACAGAATGTCTCATAAATAGATCCAATTGGACCCTGGGAAGCACAGAGGTGAAAAAATCTGCAGTCAGCATGCTGTGGAACAGCTCAAATCATGCACAGAGAATTTTCCAGGGCTGTGGATTAAAATACTAGTCACAGATAGTCTCTTTTTGTAATTTTTTTTTAAGTCTTTACTACTTAGTCCAGTCTAAGTACTGAACACATTTGAAAAAAANNAAAAAAAAAAGGCCAGAAGGGTTCCATTTTTAAAGAAAACAGTAATAAACAGACTCATGTAGAGTCCTGGGAAGATCAGAGGATGCTGTGGCAATAAGTAATAGCCCTTCCACTTTCAGTAACTATTAGCTCTGAAAGTTTTTCAGATGACCTATTTTCTAGAAGTAATGCACTACTTAAAATCTGGGATTCTCTTTTACCTAATTGGCTTCTACTCACATTAACTGAAAACTATTCCATCTCTCTCAGAGTTACAGAACTGGGTAACAAATAAAAAAGCAAAGAAAATATGGAGTGATTAATTTTATTTTAACCTGATGAGACATCAGGAAATTTGACCTGATAAACACTGTTATATAATTTGATCCCATCTGAATCAAGGCTGAAAGCTTGTTCTCAAACAAAGTATATCTTTGCAACAGGGTCTGAACCTGCATTTGAAAATAGAATAAGATGAATGTTTCTCTCATTCATGTAAACCCCCAGGTTAATCACAGTTCAGCCACTTAAAGCTATCCTACATTCTTTTTGGAAAAGAACCCATGGCATATGACCTTATTAGGGGAGTTCACAGACTATAGAATAAATGAATCTATAACCTAACTTAATTATTTAAATTTCAGAGACAGGAAAACTCCTCAGTCATCCTGAAAGAAATAAAATGAGACTCAGCAATAGAGACTAAAATAGATGTGATCAATATCTCTCATAAGTAGAAAACAAGACTGAAAGAACAATACAGTAAAAACTTTTTACTAGGAAGTGCTGAAAGATCCTCAGACACTGTTATCCATCAGGTCAAATTAAAACCATGTTTGCTGTATTTACCACCTCGATTTACGAATTTAGAATGATTAAGTATAAAGAGAAGAAAACTGGCAGCAATGGTCTTTCTGTGTATTGTCATAGAAAAAATAGAAGTGGATGGAAAATCAGACTTTGAAGGTAGTGAAGAACATGCAAGGAGAGGGCTGAGGATGTCAAAAGAGTAAACTCAGGATGTAGTGGTGGGAGTTCAGCAGCCGTGTAAGAGTTCTTGGGACCAATAACTCTGAACCATGCTTATTGCAGAGAGGTTCTTGTTATGCACATTTTGGGCATAAACCCCTTTAGACTCAAAACCCCTCTTCAGAGTTCCCATGGCCATGGGGCTCTGCCCTGGGATAGGTGTGAAGCTATGTGTCTGGAAAGAAAGCCGCAGCAAAGGAATCAATGTACACCACATTTTGTGCTCCAGCGAAGCACGGAGCAAAACTCAGCAGACATCAGTCTTGGAGTTCCATCATTTACTTCCAAACTGCAGGAGTGAGAGAACAGCAATGCACTGCCAAGGACAGAAGAGATGGAGTTTCACTGAGCTGTGAAAAGAGATGGTCAGTCCACAGGCAGGGAACCTGTGCTTCTTCACAGTCTGCGATTTCACGAGGTCTCAATTCCCTGGAAGCACATTAGTGTATCTCGACACAGACTGATGCTTAGATGACACCAGTTCTGGCTGCACTCTGAAACCCTGACACAAAACCATGTTTCAGTATCCTTGTGCTTCCTGTGGTGCTGCAGGATAATTTACAGACAGCAAGATTTTAAGAAAGAATAAATGGAAAATTAACTGGGACTCATAGTTCTTCCAAAAATAAGCATGTAGGACCTAGATGGGACACAGCCAGGACATTCAGGATGAGTGATCACGACTACTAAGCTGATTCCCTGGCTTTGTAGTCCTAGCAGAGGCAGTCCTAGAAGGGCAGTCTAATCCCCAATGAATCTGCTCCTCTGGAGCATGAGCATGTCAATCAGAAACAATAGGTTTTCCACAGGAATCACTGAAATTTTGCTGTGTCTTATGCCCAAAGTCTAATGGGATGATCATAATGACCCCCTTGATCCAGGAGATGATGGCCCAGTAGTAGTTTGTAACACACAAATACAGTAGCCAAGAGATTTAGAAGGAGACAATTTTGACCAAAGTGATTTTAGACAAACACCAGTGAAAAATTGCCATTGAAAGGATTCCCCTCTGCAAGAAGATGCATCAAATGAAAAGACGCAGTTACTTACAGGAAACAGAAAGATTCTTTCAAGACTTAAAACTTGGGAAAAGCATCAGTTACAGACAGACTTCCTGTAGCTTTTTAAAATACGTTTTTGCAACAGCTGTCTTAAGTTCTGTGGAAATATTCCAGAAGGGAATCCTGTCCCATGACAGAAGGACTGCTTTGATCACACTGATTATAAAAGCAGATACAGAAGGTCACAGTGACAGAAACTTTCTATTTTTTGTCCTGAATGTGGAACATAACATATTAACTGAGACTTTAGCTACTTGGATATGTGGAGTTGTTCCTATTCTCACCCAAAAGAATTAAACAACTTTGTTGAAATGCCATTTGTAGCAGTCAGCACTCAGAACAGGCTTTCCTTTAGTGCATTAAGCTCAGATAACAGTGAGATTAGCCTGCCTTTGCTTTGCTGAGACGGCAGAAGATGTAGGTGGAGTATTCTAGGTTTAAAATATTTTGAGAAAAGTTTAAAAAATTTACCTTGAGATTTCTGAATTGTTTTATACTTCCCCACTCCTGTTAGAAAACACTGATTACTAAAATATCCCTTTCTAAATTATGAGAATCCACCTTTTTCCCTTTATGTTACATTCTTTCATGTATTTTATATGGATCTTCTGCTTATGGCAAAACCACTGGCAACAAAATTTATGCTTTTAAGGGAGATTCTCTGCTAGAACATTTTTGAATCTCAGAAACTTAAAATTCTTCTCCTTAATGATCAACCCCCATACCTTAAGCTCCATATACTTCCACGCAGAATGAAACAAACCATGGCAAATGGAGATATCCAAGGGACTGAAGTAGAAAGTATGTTATTTGCTTTCGACTGACTTTACACAGGCACAGCAGTTTGTGAATACTGTCCAAAGCAGTTTCTGAGTTATGACCATGCTGCATATTAAGGCGGAGAAAGAGATGTCTGCAAGATCCTTTTATCATTGTACAGCATATGGAAAGCCAGAGTGAAATCCATCTTTGGCTCTCTTACTTACATTACAGGTTTATTACTGCTTGCATTCCTGTTTTGTGTGTGAGTTGTGAGACTATGTACAGCATGGACTAATACAGGATGAGGGAGACAAAGAATATCCTGCTATTGCTATTTGTGCTTCACAAGCTGGCAACAGCAAAAAGGGCCCATTTTTCAAAGCTGTCAGATATCTGGAGGCAGCAGCCCTTAGGTGCTTCATGTTTACAAGCTTGCTTCATTGCTATGTGAGTTTTCTTAGGAAGCTAAATCCTGCAATGGCAAACAAATAAACACTTTGTTCCCAACCCTGATAAGGAAGCCCAAGGGTCAAGGGAAGAAAAGGGGAGCACTGTGTCTTGGTTACAGTTCAGTTTCACAGACTGGCAGCAAGAGAGGGCAGCCTGCCCCTCTTTCCTGTCACTTCTCTTGGATTTTTGGGAAGTTGGTTTCAGTTTTGAGGCTGAGGGCCATAGGTGGGCAGTGAAAAAGTTTCCTACACCAGAACCAGCTGCCCTTGAGAGAGGTGGCTGTTCCTTGTTTTTTCTTTTTTGACCCAAGCAGGATGCAAATATCCAGGAGTCCCTGTTTTTCTCAGGATAAACCTATTGACCATGTCAATCCTGGCGTCTTCTGCCTGCACAGATCCAGGCATCACATCTGAGCCTCTCCTGGATGCCACCAATGAAAGCTGAAGAAGCTAAAAACCATAAGATGGAGCAATTCCCAAGACTGCCTGCTCCACCGTACCCAAAGGATGTCAGAGGGCAGCTGATTCCTCCCTCCCATGCCACCTCCTGCTCATTTTCCATGACCATTCAGAAGGCAGCCATTCTCCTGGAGGCATGGAGACTTCTTGATGCTCAGGACTGGCATGTGATGTGGTAGAACACTGCCGCTTTGGGGATAACCTTGGCTATGGTCAGCATTCCAATATGCTTTTCCCTTTGTGAATCTGCTGCTCTGTCCCTTTTGGTAAAGGGACTTGGATTCATAAGTCATTTAGGAGCTTTAACATGTTTCTCCCAAAGAAACTGGCCTGAGGTCACATAGGAAATCTGTAACAGAACTGGGAAATAAATCAAGATCTGAGTCCCAGCTTGGAACCTCAGACACAAAACTACCATTTTTCATAGGAGGCTTAAATATGTGATGAGTTCTTTTATAATCATGTAGTTTCCTTTCCAATTCCTAAAGTTTTCTTGCTACAATCATTAAACTACTAGCTGTCCACTTTTAACAGTTCTGCAGGAATTCTTTCATGTCAGTAGTGTTTGATAATAGGCCACATATGAGGTTCCAAACTTACTTTTTCCATTATTAACCTTTCATTTACTGATATTTCCCTCAGTATGTTTTGTTCTTTTACCCTCCTGCACCATATGTTTATAATCATCCGAAACTTCTGAGTAATCCCATTATTTTTCTATTCTCTCACACATCATAAATGTGGGCTGAGTTCCAGGATAATTTATGCAGGATTAAAACATGGAATTGGCTTCAATGCTTCATCAATGATGTCTTTAGAGTTTATCTCCCAAATTTGTATCCTTCTCAGGACTAAAAGTCTGGGAGATAGAGATCACAAATACAGTCACACACACTCACGCACATCTTGAATACCAAAGTAAGTGAAAGATGATGAAAAAACAGGATTCTTCAAGGAAAAATACCTCATTCAAAACATACTGAAATCCAGGAGAAGACTTCCTTCCACTTTTCTGTGCATCACACTAGCTCTCTATGCCTAACAGGGAAGCCTGAAATAATTATTGTACTGATGAAGTGTAGGATTGTAGAAAAGTTTTTCCAAAGGGCAGGCACAAGTGGTGAGTGTATGACAAGAAACAGTTGAGTATGTGACAGGAGAAATAGTAACTGAGAAAAATCTGGAAGCCTAAAGAGAACAAGATTCAGTCTATAAACCCAATGTGTGAGGCAGCAGCTAACACCTCTCCGAGTCCATTGGTTTTAATTAGCCTCTTTTCCTTTGCCCTGGAGGAGAAAAAGCATCCAAAGTCCTTCTTTCAGAGAGTCCAGGGCCTGCTACCTCTGAGTGAACGAGCTGCTTTGGCTGCTTCAGTCTTCAAATTCAGCAGCAGGACAGAGGAGTCACAAAAGTTGTGTGGCCAAAGGAGTCATAAAAGTTGTGTGGCCAAAGCCACCGAAGGCTCAGAGGTGACGAGAGCCCTGCAAGTGCAGGTGGGGACCCCAAAGCCAAGCACAGAGAAGTGGCAATAGCAGGAGGAGCAAGCTCCGACGGTAGGGATGGAGGACAGGAATCACCAGGAGCAGCACTTGCTGGAGGCAGATTTTGGCAGCTGGCTCAGGACTTACAGTCAGTTCTATCAACCATTCTACCAAACCTACTGAACCATCTCCAGCTATAGAGCTGTGGCTTCAGGCAGGGGGCCAAGCATCCATCAGGAAGATAGATGTGTTCCCCTCAGCAGGCAGCCTTTGTTCCAGTAGATGAGGCAGGCTTTTGGTAAGACAGAAGACATAAATGTAGCATGAAAACCCCAGGTTCCTTCAGACAAGTGCAAGCTTCTTCTTATAAGGAGAAAATCAGATGTTTGCTAGAAACTACCACTATTCTGACTTGCTTATTATTTTTCTTAACTCCCACAACTGGCATTGTGATTTTTGATTGCAGGTGCTAGCCTGAAACAAAAATAATTTTATGAGATCTTGGGTGAACACAGAAGTTATTTTTTTAAATTATGAAAACTCATTTCTTGACCCATTAAAAAAAACCTAAAGACTTGCTCACTGAGCCCTAGTGACATTCATATGCTTTCGGATATGGGAGAAGAACTAACAACCGTGGTCAAGGATAGGTGAAGGAGCATGTTTGGGGTGTGGAGGGAGAGCAGGATCCCTCTTTGGTGAAAATTGGGTTACGTGTATGTTAAACCACGGCAATGACTTTCTGGGGCAGGAGTTAAAAACTGAAATGAGGGGGGAAACACAAAATGATGGGCACATAGAAATAAGTGAAACAAGTGGAAAAGGTAATAAGGATGCTAAAAAACTGATTCTGCTTGAGAGAAGAGAGAAGAATCTTTGGCCACAAAGTCAAAATCTTCTCCATGACCCAGGCTGCACTTTAACAGTGGGGCACCCTGTGTCTCTTGTATTGCTAGAGAATTCCAGCAAGAGACAAAATGAGTTTGCAAAGGAAGGCCCTTCAGGAAAATACTTCAGTAATTTGGAGTAGGCTAAAAGGTGTGATACAAAGAGAAAAAGGAGGTGCATCCAGCGTGGGATAACTGGAATCAGCATAGCATTGGTCCTAAACTCATCCCAGATGAGAGAGGTATCTTATGAGAAAGAAGGTTTGCATTTTGCAATTAAAGAATATATTGTAGTGACTTCATATGACATTTGTAAATGTCACTTTGCTTCATTTTGTAACTTCTGAGTGCAGGACATCAAAACCAAAAACCTTTTAGCCCAGTCTTCATCTGTATATTTTTTGTATCTGATGGGAAATAGTCTTGTCTATACATTTATTACATGTTACTTATGGGCCTTTCCAGTCTGGACTGAAAACTTTCACAGCACACTCCTGAAGACACTTCACCCCTTGTGGTGCCCTTCTGGGCAGTGGAACTGAGTGTTACCTGATGGGACAGGGGTGTGCTGCAGCTTTAGGATGAGAGGCAGTGACAGGGTGCCGGCAGAAAGTCTGGATAACAAGGATTAATCAGGCAGTTCCAGAAGGATTCATAATGATCTGATGCACAGTGCTAGGGCTGCAACAGCTCATTCCTCTATTTTTAAAGAAAATGAGGCCTCTAGTCGTCTGCAGAGAGAGGAACAACATCTGTATGAGGAAATTAAATGGGCCAAGGACTGTGATTTGTCCCTGAGGCCATCTGGAATGGCACGGCTCACATTCATATCCTTCCAAAATACAGAGAGGGGTGGTCCTCAGCCTGTGTCACCTGAGTAGTGCCCAGGCATTATCCTGGATAGTGTTTAATGCCAAAAAGAGTACCAGAGAGCCAATTTAGCTCCATAGATAACTGGGTGACAATAGTGGGTCTGTATCCAGGCCTTGGTTAGTCTGCTAATAACATCCCTGCCAATTAATCTCACCTTCTCTTTGATTACTGCTTTATACTCTACCTTCCTTGGCAAAATATTTACTGAGGAACAACAAAAACAACAGTCATTAGAATGAAGAATTATTATCTAAATATTTAACTGTAGAAGGTCAGGAGGTCACTGGAACATGCACTTGGACAAAGTAGGCAGGATGACACTGTCTGGATGATGTCAGTATTCTGATTTGGAGAACTGGCATGATTTTGAACCATTTACTACCCATAAACTCATTTTGTAGAGTGATTTTCTTGAGGGCAAGTTAGATCGCATTTAAAGGACAGTTGACTGCACCCTTGTCTCCCAGAATGCATCACCAACTTTCTAACTTTTGCAAATAAAGTTCTTTAAAACGATGTTTTTAATAGCCTCAAAACATTATTGTTAATTGCAAACTAAAATTACAGCAATGAGTAAAAGTAATGAGTTTTTTTTTTGAAAACCAGAAGTGCAAATTTGCAAAGACAGTGAATGCATACTGTGAGTACTATAAATTAAAAAAATAAAAAAGGGGCAAATACTATGATTTGAACTTATCAGTGACGCTGCAATGCAGACAGCTCCCACAACTCTGAACATTACAGACTACAGCTGTTGGTGGTTGTGGGTTTTCTGCCTGATGACCTTTCAGGACTCTGAAAAGCCGGAAGCAATTTGTTGCAGCAGTAAAGTCATATTTGGGTTGGAAGTGTCTGAGGTGGGCACTGCTGTGGTCAGTGCCTTGTGAGAAGTTATGGTTCGGGTTCTTGAGGACCTTGCTTTTCCTATCTGAAAGTTCTCTGGATGTCTGGGGATGCAGACACAGAGCCACTTGAGGCTGCAGGATGAGAGAGAGTGGGAGGGAAGCCTCAGTACAGCTTGTTTTCTGTAAGAGCTGCTTGTCTGTTCAGAATCACATTAATCTCCCTGTTCTTTCCCACTGACTCCTGGGTCATTGTAAGGTTTCTCTGTCAACTTCCCGCTCACAGAAAGGCTGTTCTCTGCCAGTTCCTGGGCTGCATTTTCACATGTTTAGCTGCAGTTCTGAAAAGTTGTGATTTCTCCAACCATTTCATCACCCTCTGATTTTGCATGACATTTTGATAAGGCAAATATACCCAAAAGCTGCTTTGTTAAATCCTGCTCATAGTTCAAAAAATAGCCAAGGGTTTGTTTTTCCTCCAGTTTCTATCACAAATAAACAATTCCCATCCTAAAACGTCATCCTCATAATCTCTCATCAGCCTCAAGGGGGCTGAAGGCAGTAAGTCCTATCCAACCTATGTTCATATGCCTGAAGTCCTGTTGCAATGAACAATGCTTGCATTTCAAAGGTCTTTGCAGCCAACTGCTTCAAGTTGCTGGCTTGATATTTTTATATAGGTTTCTGTCACAGAAACAGTGAGCTGGCAAGTGCAGACACCAACTTTGTCTTTATGTGCAGGGAATGTTGAGAAGGGATGAGGGCAGGACTAGTTCACAAAATAGGGAAGCAGGCACTAGACATTCTGGGCAGGTCAGTGTTCTGGGCACTGACATCTCTGCAGCTACGATTCAGTTATAATATTGGAGCACTTGTCACTGATCCAGGGGCTCAGGGAGCAGGCAAAATGATTGCTTAGGAGGTCTAAGGGGAGTAAAGCAAGATCTTTTCTATTGCCAGGCACCTGCTGTTTTGAGAGACTGGGAATATTTAGCCATTTATTCTAGAATAAGTAAAAAAGATATAGTACAGAATTAACTGAGCTTACATGTTTATTTTCTAGGCTTTTCAGGCACAAGGCTTGTGATGAAATACATGAAGTCTGGAAATTGCTGCTGGGTCCATTTGCAGTTAATACGACTTGGATACACTGTTAGCTGTTACCTGTGGCACAAGGAAAACACATTCCCTGGTCTTGCACTAATGGGTACTACAGGATGGACTTTGAAAGTTCCTCCAAGGTACCTTGAAAGCAGTTCAGTACATGGTCAATGGAATGATTTTAAATGTTCTCCATAAATTTGTTTATTCCTAGATTCTGACACGCTTAATGAAGTACACCACGCAAAGTGACCTGTGTTGGATCTGGAGCTTTGGAAGGGAGCAAAGGATTGGAGGCAGAAGATCCTGCATCAGGGAGAGCACGAAGGGTCAAATGTTCAGTGTGTGGCGGTGGGAGGAGAATTGTTAAAGTCACTGGGCACTGCAGGGAAATTAGAACACAGCCCCAACAGAGTGCACAAAGAAGGGAGATACAGAGAGGGTTGTAAGCAGGGTGAGACAGAAAGGATGGGAATGAATAGGGCTGAGATACATAAGTGTATGGGATAAATAATGGCAAAGTTTCTGATATTGTAGTCAAGGAGCTCTAAAATTTCCCTGAGTATACACAGAGGGCATGGTAGGTGTGACTGGTCCCAGCTGCAATCCAACCATTCATGAATCTGTGACTGGTTTTCTGGGAAGTCATGGTGTTAAATCTGGCTTTCTGGACTAATTCCAGCAAGAAACATCTGTGTTTCAACCTATCTGCAGCTAGTATTTAACTGTGAATTTTACAGGAATTTGAATTTATAATCAAATATTTACAAGTCACAGACATTACGTAACACTTATTGCACAGTAGTAAGTAATGAAGATAACAGGAACAGACTGGGACAATCTGGGCAGGCTATTTGAAAGCCATGGTGATACAGTCTGTGAAATCTGACTTGGGCTTAATCTTATACTACGGTAACTACTGTGGAGATGCTGATGACATGTTGGTGCTACTGTCAGGGTGAATTCTTGACAAAATGTTCCTCATTGCATGTTGGAGTAGCCCATGCCCTGAGAATCTAGGATAATATCAAGCAATGACATTCTTCTCTGGGATTGTGGATCATGCTAGAATGAGACTCAGAACTGCAGTGTTTGAGCTTCTGTTCAAAGAGGAAAATAACAGAACAGAGAAAGTATGTATGAAAGAAATACACCTGCAGATATTACTCCTATATTACTTCGTTTCACTGTAGAAAATGCTGTCAATAATAAAGTTTTGTAAGGAGGTATTTTCTCTTCAGTAGTGTGAACTATATGAAAAATGTCTGGATGTAACATTCTTCCTTGTCTTTCATTGCATAATATGTGATTGATGTCATGTGTATTTTTTTCCATGTTCTCTAACTATTTTCCTCATTCAACAGGCTCTCCATGTAATGGTGAGATATATTTAATTAAAATAAAAGGCATTTTTCCACTCTAGGCCATAGACTAGCCCCAGTATAGTGATAGAGAATATTTATGAACATGTATCCAGACCCTATAAGTTGAAATATTTTAAAGACAGAGATCAACCCTTTCTGCCTAGCAGACAGAAGCTTTGTGAAAATATATGAAAATCATCTTTTTATGCACTGTGTAATACCTAGAACTGGATGCTACTTTCTGGGACTGAAGCACTCTCTTCACTCTGAAATTTCCCCATCTCTCTTCTGGAGCAACTTTGCTTATCAGCTCACCCTCCATCACTGTCTTCTCTAACCCTTTCAGCCACAGAAGCATCTCTTTGTGACTGCAGAACTAGTCCTTTGGACCATCAAGGGTTTTCAGTGAGAGAGGAGGATCATATTTGCTCATTCACCATTTTTGCAGGGTTTTGGCTTCTGAACTTCCTCTAGTAGCAAATGATGAGAAGGGCTAGATGAACTTTAAAAGAGATTTCTGTGGACAAACAGGAGTTGCCATCTCACTATGGACAAAGGTGTTGTGTCTGAGTCCCAGAACAGGGGTTGTGGAAGCAGTTTCCTCCTAATTTTTTTGGGATTATTTTAGTTCCTCATTGTGTTTTTTTCAATGGATCTGAATGATATGAACCCATTTTTATCTTGTGCACTGCTTAGGATGACTATGGGTATGTCTGTGCTAGTAGGGGAACCTGAACACCTGTTCATTTTTAATTTTTAGGGCAGTCTCTGATTTTCCCAAACAAACCTTAGCCACTGTTCAAAGTTTAACAAGGACTAAGGACTGTTCTTGACAGGCAGTTTGGATGTACCTGCCATGCTTTAGAGGGTATGGGAATTCAACACAACACACATGGCCAGGCAGGGACTCAGAAACAGAGGATGTGCTGTAGCCCTGCTTAGTCCAAAGATACCTGACCTCTGGTAGGGGATTGTACCAGGGTTCAGTTAAAAGTGAATGATATTGAGCACAGTGCAGCAAACCTGAGCTGTTTCTCTTCATCCAGTGACCAGGAAAGATGTGACCCACAGGGTCACACAGAAAAATTTGCAAGAGGGTGAAACCAAAACTATCCCATTGATGCTCTGGCCAGCAGTGGCCCCTCAGAGCTGGGGGGTTTGAGCTTTCCTTTCCTGTTTTTTGTTCTCCACCTCTGACCACAATCTCATTTGGTTGTCTGGGTTCCTAACAGGTACTGAAAACTAATTTGGTCCTGGATAAAAAAGGGATGTAAATAATGGAATACCAGAATTTCTGTTATATCAATAAAGCATTATGATACTGATGAAAGACAATGATCTGTACCATGTTATGACCCATAAATAGAGTTTGTTAGAGGCCAATTTATACATAAAACCATTTAAAAATAATTTTAGAAGTTGGTCTGTATAAATGTTAATACTATTTTGGAGCTAGGTCATAAATTTTGTCCTTGCGGAAATGAGTTTTTGGTGCAATGTATGACTAGGGCTCTTCTGTAATATCATAATGGAAATATCAGTAGTGTCACTGTAGTCCAGGGCATTGCTGAAGACACTAGGAAAATTTTTAACAGAGTAAGACAGCCAAGGAAGAGTTCAACATGTGCTCTGTCATGCAGAAAATGTTCTCATCTCAAAAAACCCCATGGCAGCAATTTAAAAAAAAAAAAAGCCCTAAAAAAACGCACCCCAACAAACCAACCCAAAACCCCAAGCCAAACTAGGATGCACTGAAAGCATTGAGAACAAAAACATGCAGTAGGCTGAGGAATAAGATACCATTATCCAAAGCATCTCTTTGTAGCACTGCAGTACCTCTGAGGTGGGGGGAGGGGGAAGTAAAAGAAGGTAAACCAATCGAGTTTTTCATTGAGACTTTTAATATTGTATTTTACTTCAGAATTTCAGGGAAAAAATAATTTGTGGAATTCTTTGGATTGTTATATCATCTGCACATATCTGTTTTATTACTAACAAGGAACCAAACAGCAGCAGCAATTATTATAATATATTAATCCAGGCAATGCCTAAATAAAAGCTATCAGAAGAAACAGTATAATAAAGTTTTTCATCATAATAACAAGAAGTCTACGGAGAGATACAAATTTTTCTCATTGGGGTATTCTGGCACGGAGATGTGTGAGCAGGATGGCAGGACCTCACAGGCAGATCAGAGTGCTGCTGTCTAGTGTGCAGCAGGGGCACAGCAGAAAGAGGAGGGAAGGACATCGATGTGCACGTCTACCCACAGCTGCTTTACTTTTTGTCACTGCTGGCCAGAACTCTTCACAATTTCCATAATTGCAAAGATATAGCTTTGGAAATATTGTGTATTTTTCAGTCTATCTGCAGTACAAGGCTGAAGACTAATGATGGAGGAAATCATGTACCCATGGATAAGTGTCTTTTGGAAGGCTTTCAGGATCCTCTGCTGACTGTTCTAGACACCAGTCTCTTGGAAATGGTAGACTGGCAGTCTCACATGAACGTGAGGACATTGGGCATTCTTGTGGCAATGAAGATGGCAAAGCCACGCTGTTTTATGGGGTATTGTCACATTGGGATTATTAAGAAAGATGATAATGAAACTGTTGTGACTGTATAAAACAATCCCTTAATATCATGCCCACCAGTAGGCTTCAGCCATGATATATTTATCTGTTAGCATACCACTGTGGATGCACAACTTTTATCATCTCAATGTAAAAATGGAAGACAGGCCAAGCAACAGGTACCCTAGCTTGTCCAATGTCACAAATGGAGACAAAAATTCTAAAATAAAAACTTAAATCAGCTAGGTCCTTCCTGAATTACATCTCAGTATTTATGAATGCTTCACCTTTGTGTTAACAGAGTTCACTATCCTGAAGTCTGTATTAATGTTCTCCAGGTACCTCAGCTTTGGTCCTCAGCTCCCAGCTGCCTCAGTTTTGACAGCACTGAGAAACCCAGTGGTTAAATCATCCCTGTGCCCTGAAAGAAGGCACAAATTAAACATTGTTCCACTCTGCCCCCTCTCAGCCTACACCCTGCAGAATGGGCTTCAGGCAAAATGTGACTGTTCCCTGCCTTTTATCCTACAGCACTGTCTGTCCTGCTCGCAGAGCCCCTGGGAGTAGCATCCCAGCCTGAGCTCATCTCCAGGTTGTGCAGGAGCTGTGTGGGAGGGTGGATGGAGGGGCTGGAAGAAGAGCTGTCCCTGCTCAGACAGCAAAACCAGCTACACCAGCTGACAAGTGAGCACAAAGGGGGGGTTCTGGGTTCTGGCAGGGCTATTTTTAGCTTCATCTGGATCATATTAACTATTCATTGGTGTCCAAGACTCCCTTTCTCCCACTCAGTGATATTACAGGGCCAGATTTGATCCTTCCAAAAGACATATGAAGAAGGAAGACTTGATCCAAAACAATTGTTGTAACTAATGTGTTGTCAGTAGTGACAAATGAGGAGGAAATGTTATTTTTTCAGCTGTGAAAAAAAGGAATGGTCTAGATTCATTGTTGAGCTGAGCTCTGGCTCCTCAGCTCCACAGCAGCATTTAGAAATGTGAATCCTAAACAGGAGGGATGCTTCGGTCCCAGAGGAGCAGGATTTTAGCCACATCCTTCCTTGTTCACACATTTTCCGTCATCTGTATCAGTCAGTTTTCTATTAAGTATCTTGGATTTGATGCATAATTCTGATGCCATGCTTCAGAATTGGAACAAGCCTCCCTTTTCCAACAGTGCCGGTCACTGTTTTTCTGCAAACCCATTTTATTTCACTGAGGAGGAATCTTTCCTGTCTCTCTATAAATACTTTTTGCCACCATAGTAGACTATATTAATTAAGAATTCTGTATGGTCCTGGTTGGAGCTTGGTAGGATGAATGTGGATTTAGCAGACAGAATAACTACAGAGTAATGAGAGAGAAAACAACTTTTTCTAGTACAGTCAGATACAGCTTGTTTCCCCATGACAGGGTAATGTGTTACTTATTACCAGTAATGCAGGAGAAAAAAAGGAGCAGAAAAAAAAGGACTGAGCAGAAGAAATTGTTTAAAAAAACCCTAAACTAAACCCAAAACTTCTCACTCATTGGGCATTGGCAGGTAACACAGCTTACTGCATTGCTGCTCTGATATCTGATAAAGTGCAAATGGATCGAAGCACAGGAAGGTGTTCCATAGCATAAATATTTTCTGAAGCAGGAACTCTAGATGCTGCTAACAGACTGAGACTTGTATAACTCTCCTACAAGTTTCTAGAAACTTGGATACTCCATAATTTTTTTGTAATACACCATATTTCCATAATGCAAAGTGCTCAAAAATAGCAATTAATGCTGTGATTTGTATTTACACAGCAGAGGGCATTACGAATATGAGTGAGGTTGACAAAGATTGGTAGATGAACTGCTTTTCCAGTATCTATAAAGCTGGGATATTTGGCACTCACTTGGAATGAATATTCCATACTGAGGATTTAAAACTTTCCGTAATTCTTACATATATAAGTTGCAATTTTGACACCTGCCCTGTAAAGTGAAAGTGTGAGGAATGGACTCACAGGCATAATCATCTTCCATATACTTTTTTGAACATTCATATGACTTTTCCAAATAATTACTCTTTGAATTTTATACATTGTTATACCAGGTGGCAAACTGTGATGGAATAAACTGCGTAGTACCTTGCTATGTAATGGGAAAGCACGCAATACCTGGTGATATATCCAATAAAATCTACACCCATCACCTCCTCCATTTGAGTGGGTTGTTTACTACACTTTACGGGTCAGATTTATATTTTCTCTCTGCAGGTTTCATGGCTCTGTGTTCATTGTACACAACAATTTGCAGCATTCCCTCCTGCCAAGACACTTGTGTGTGGTTTTATCGAGGGTGACAGTGATTTATTCAAAGAAAAATTTCTGTCTAAATTTCATGGTGAGTTTGGCAATAATTTCTTTTCCAAACTTGCCATATCCTTCAAGAAAGAGGAATTAGGTTTAAGAGGCTCTGCAGCTGTTTGGCATCTGATATTCAGAGCTTATTATTATTAGTGATTTGTGATCTCTAACCAGTCAGATCATTCCTTTCTCTAAACATTTTTTGCTTTATTTTTTTCACAGGGAATGTAAAACTTTCCTTCTTTAAAGTCCAGTGAAGGGAGGTGAAGGCATTTATTTTTCAAATGTTAATAAAATGAACTTTATATTATTATTATTTCAATGACTGATTAAAAATATTATTTATACCATACGAGTGCTCCCATGCACATTATAGGGTGTTTCATTTGTGATCCAGCTGAGATAGAACGGTTTCCTTTCACTTAACGATCCTGAAGAATGACCCTAAATTATTCACAGAACCTTATGCAATGTAAACAGGAGTACCTCTGAGTAACATATACGTTTATGGTTTTTCATTCTATGGAAAAAAGAGATTTGTGTTTGCAAAGATTTTGGGAAGTCCTGTGGCTTGTACTAAGCAGGAGGTCAAATCACTAAGCACAGTGATCTCGCCCGTGTTACACTCCATGAATCTGTAATGAGCTACACTCTGCGCAGCAGTCACAGCCCAATTCCATTGGCTGCCATGGCAGTGAACCCACTGGAACTGCCATGGGAGGACTTGGCCCAACATCGCCTCTTCCTCTGCGTCCACAAGAACGGGCAATTGAATCTTGTTCATTTAATTGTCCTGGGCAGGTTCTGAATAGGCCTCCCCATGGATTTTGTTAATGCAAATCAGTGAGTTTGTCCTGGTTTTGCAGAATAATCTCTGTGTGCTGAGCTGTCCCAGGCTTGGCATTGGCCATGAGCCTTGATGGGAAATGTGGTCATGGAACTGAAGGTCAACAAAGGTCAGCAAGTTCTGCTTTCTAAAGAAACCGTTGTACAGATCCAGCACTACAGGTCAGTGCCATCAACTGTGTTAGCTGAAATCACATCTCATTCAATTTTTTTTTTTCCATAATATGGATCTGAAGCAATGTTTCCTTTGTCATGTGTTTCCTGGGAACATGCTTATGCTAGAGCCTCGAGTTGGTACTGGGGCCATGTACTTGGGCCAGCAGTTTCCCTCAGTCTGGGTTCCATATGGGTGATATTAATTGCTGCAGATAATTGCACATGTTGCTCTTGAACACATCTTTCATCTGGAAATCCTTCAAGAACGATAGTATTGTTACTGAAGTATGAAAAGTCTCCTGAGAGGTTGAGGAGTATTGATTTAGGTATTCTGCAGTTGAATAAAAGTGGCAGACCCTAAGGTTATGAAGCAGTCTCAACTCCTAGTCACCTGCCATAGCCACTAGAAAATAATATGTAAAAGACACCAGGTTAAACTAAAAAGTCTTATTAAAAAATCTTTTTGGTTGCATTTACATCATTCTGCTGACTACAGTAAGCTTTAACTGAAGACTTTCGGTTTGTTGTATCAGTATGCCCAAAACAATGGTTGTTGTGTTAAAAATCCTCATGGAAATCTGTGCTAAAAATGTGATTTTTTTCTATCTCATTCTTTGGCTTTTTCCCTTCTTTTCCAGGACTTTCTGTTCTGTGAAATGCAGAGGTACTTCCAAAATGAGTCTCACACTCAGAGATACTCACGGTACTCCCAGGTTGCCACCAGTGGGCTTTTGGCCAGTGATCCCAGCCCACAGAACTGGCAGAGTACACTCAGAGCTCTTGGCCAGGAACCCAGAGCCATTCCCAAAGTAGAAAATTAATCCTTAAAAATAGTGATCTGGCTACTACAGCTGAAGAACAGTTTCAGTACTATGCTTGTAAGAAGCAATTCTCATTTCCATCAAAAAGTTTTCTGGTTAAAACTTATTAGATTACAGCTGGAACAGGCTTTGTATCAAGTGTTCAAAGGCAGCCTAGAGTGACTATTAGATACGGTCTGGGAATCCAGCAAAATTATTTCTACTACTGGCATATAAGTATTCATGACAAAAATAATCAGAGTTTTCTGTTCTTTCAGTTCCTGTGTTTGTCCAAAGTGAGTGATTACATGGATGACATTTTTAAAGCACCTTGAGATCCGCAGAGTACTAGTCTAACAGCTGGGTGTTATTATTAGTCTGTTCAGTTGATGTTTTATACTATAACCATAGCAATGCTATATCTGAATGACTTCCAAAGGTAAAAATAAACAATGTGGCTATTTAACATAATTTCTCCCATAAAGGGAGATGTGCATTTCTTTTTAATTCTGGCCTAAAAAGTATTAGCAAAATCCATATTGGAAAGATAAGCAGAAAGGAAAGTACAAGGAAAAAGTTTGGATTTGGACTGAAAAATGAGATTTGCATATCTCCTATTGGAATTTATTTTATTATTCTGAAGTATAAATCTTACCTTATGTAAATGAGTTTCACTGATTGAAAGGTTTCCAGAGAAAGGAGCTCCCAGCTGTGGTTAATACCTTGATGGGGGAAGAGTCCATTACATACGTTAATCTCTGTAGGCAAAAAGAAACACGTGGGTTTATATTTTATGCACCATGAGTAAATGTTTAGCACTGTGGGGAAGGCTTCAAAAGCTAAAAAAAGTAGTTGGTAGGAAGGCTTGACATTTGACCAAGGACAGCTGCAAAATCTTTTCCTCCTGTATGATGAAAAACAGTTAGAAATATTTACCTGAAACTACAAACCAGTGGTTTGTCAGGTTTTAAACACCATTTCAGAATAAGTAACTTACAGTTCTACGTTTATTCTCTTGTCCTGTATTTCCTTGGCATGAGTTTTAAAGATTCTTAGAATTACGGCATAGAGTCACCTCCACTAGTAGACCCATTAGACTTCAATAAAAAAAAAGGTAGATGATGTCCCCAGTGATATATCTGATTTCTCTCACTGCTGTACTTTCACAGCTCCCTTGCCCACTCTATCCTATGAAAATTCATGGGGTTACAAGCATAGCTCTAGAAAAAACCCTTTGAAGGAAGGATGAGGAACTAAGCCACAGAAGCTACTTCTATTATTGTTCTATATGCTAAAAGTGTTTGCCCCAGGGAGTGATCTGAGCTCAGGTGGTGCAGCATGGTCACACACAGTCTGTCCAGAGCACACTGACCATACACACACAAGATTGCACTTGCTTGTGGATCTCCTCTGTCCCTGTGTGGTATCTCTGTGGCCATGAGACTTGATTATTTTATAACCTTTATAAGTTTGTGGTGTTAAAAATAATTTCTACACTGTCCTGAAGTCCACTAGAATAGCATTTTAATGGCATGAGACAAACACCACGTGGTGCATACCTTGGAGCAAGATAGCATATGGGAGTCTCCAAGCACCTGCCAGGGGAACGTTACTGTGAGAAGGGCTGTGTAGAGCAAAGAGATCCAAGCCAGGTACATTTATCTGTTCTGCCTACTGTTGGCAATCTGGAAGCAAAATCTCCCCAAGAAATGCACCTGATTGTTTCTAATGGAACTAACTAATGAATTCCTGAAGAAAGCCCGGGACAGAACTGCACTACATCTGCAGGGGGTGGACTGCCATAGAACCATGACAGATGAAGGAAGTGGGGACATAGCCATTCAGAGTACAGCCAAATCCAGATGGATCCAGATCCATATGTACAAAGATACGTACTCATGAGCTGAGTGAAGTTACAAATGCATTTCACAGTCTGGGTTCTGCAGAGGAGTCCATAGAGACAGCACAAAGACAGCGCCCTAAAGCAGCCAGTGGGAATGTCCCAAAGGGTCTGTAGAAACACAGGAACTCCAGCTAAAAGAGAGAATGATCCCCAAGAACCCAATTCTTTGCTTCTTCTTCTACACACGTGACTGTTTTTTGCTTATTACCATTGATGTCTTAAACATTAATACCAAGAGCAGAGTCTCCATAAACAGTTGTTTTGGAAGAAGAATTATATGTGGTCAGTTTTGTCTAGGAAAAGTTCTTTTGATATGCAGCTACAGCACTGAGCAGCAATCTGCAGCTGCAAGCAGAGGAGCAGAAAGGGAAAATCCAGATTTTATAGATTTATTTATTTAAAGCAAACTCTTCGATTCAACACTGCAGTCAGCTCTGTCAGATGTCACACTATGTGAGTGTAGGCTGAAGTGCTGATTCTTGCTTAAGTTATTCTAAAGCCAATTGTCACTTCTGCCACTTCAGCACACTAGCTTCTCTCAGCTGTCATGCTCAAGCAGTGAGGTAATTCCAACAAGATTCATCCAATCCAGGGCAAAATGGCTGTGTCAGTGGGCTGAGGCCAATTCTGTGAGGTTCAACAAGGTGAGTCCTGCGCTTGGGTCACAATAACCCCAGGCAGTGCTACAGGCTGGAGGCAGAGTGGCTGGAAAGTGGCCAAGAGGAAAAGGACCTGATCAACAGTACCTGAACATGAGCCAGAGTGTGCTCGGGTGGCCACAAAGGCCAGTGGCATCGTGGCTTTTATCAGCAATAGTATGGCCAACAGGACCAGGGCAGTGACATTGTCCTGCTTGTAAATCTCATGCTCAAAATAGACAGAGCCTCCATCTCTATGGACTACTTATTTGGGCATCATAAGGGGTTATCTTGTACAGGGTCTTACTCCCAAGGTTGTCCTGGTTTAGACAACTAATTCCAAAAAATAGTTTATAGTCATTAAAACAGCATACAGGATGGACTAAGTTCTTGCAGGTCAGCCGAAATTCAGTTCAGTTTCATCAGCTTTTCCTCCTGACTGAGTTGGTGTTTTACCACTCTGGGAGCTCAGTCTTCTATGTTCAAGTCTTGCAATTCATTGTGCAGGGAGACTGGACAGATAATTTTTGTCTTCTTGTAGCCTGGGACATATCTGAAAGTGAAGCTTTGCAACACTGAGACTTTGTCCATGCAGCTGAGCGTAGCACCCTGACGTGCTACTCCGACACGTGCACAGATCAGCAGTCTAGGGGGCATCTGCTGTGAAGTTGTGATGGGATGACCTTGCTGGCCGCCAGGTGTCCAGCAAGTCACTCTGTAAATCAAAGACAATTTAAGGAAGAATAGCCTTCAAGGTGGCTCTAGCAACATCTTTAGTGTTAGCAGAGAGCATCACACTGAAGTGGGCAAGACGGGAATGAAATTGTGAGTGAGCTGGGGCTGGGCCATGTACACTTTAACTTGTTGGTCTACAGGCTTGATGCCTAAATACCTCTTGAGATAGAGCCCCAATGACTGTGTTGTTGGGTTGTATTCGTTTTTCCGCTATGCCCAACATGCAGCCTGTAGGATCTGTGTGTCTATAAGGACAAATCAGTCACTCAGAGGTCTTGCCTGGCTCACCTTTTTTTTTGACACTAAGAAATTTGAAACAGGCATTCGACTATACACATATTTTATGCTCCTAATGTTTCAAGGAAACATCAGATTACAACATACACACAGCTAAACTTTCTTAACTCTAATGAATAAGGAAAGCACTATTTCCCAATGTTGCCTACTTAGCAGGAAGGTCTATGCTCAGCCAGTGTAGTGGAATTGTACTTGACTAGTGAAAGTGTAAAGCAGCAATCTAAACAGCAGCTTCTTCCAAATAGTACTGCCGCAATTAACAGAAGTGTTTCTCCATTCCTCTACAACATAGCTCCTTGTGAAGTCCACTTATAATAGTGACATCTGATGACTTGCAGGCCAAACACAAAACAGTTATTCCATACTTTTGCATGAAGTAGAAGATAATTACTTTTGGAATTTTTATTAAGAGTCCCAGAAGCTGCAGTAGTTTATGCTTCTACTGACTCAGATATATCCGAGGCATCAAAAAATGGTGGATAAAGGAGCAGTTCAGTTTACATTTTCTTTCCACTCTGCTACTGCACAGAGCTGGAGAGAGCCGAGTCCCACTGTTCCTACAAAGTGATATTATCCTTACAGCTACTTGTGTCAGCCAAGCCATATGGACCATGCATTTGAAGAATGACCTCTGTTTGGGTTATATTTTCACAAAATTTTAAAAACAACGGGATCATTTCCTTTTGTTTATCTATTCCCTTGTTCAAATAAAAGAAGTTGAAATAATATGAAACATGTCAAGTTTTGTTATCAGTTGGACTAACTTACATAGGCATAGAACTATTCTAAGTATTTAGAGCCTTTAATTAGTATGTTTTCATGAATGGACATTTCTAATCTCCTTGGACTTTCAAGCAGATGTTTCTGAATTAAAATAATTCTATTTCAAAAGACATCACTGGACTTACTATAATATTTAAATAATACATTCCTTTTGATCATAGTATTGTGACATACTTCAGACATCTTCATTGTTTGTGCTATTTCTTCAGAGCCCCAATGAAATATGATATTTTGTTGGCACTGAATCAAGTGGTGATGCTAGGCACTGCTCTATGTTATGCAGTGTTTATTAAAATCTACCCTATAAACAATTTAAATCTATTATTATTACACAGGAGGCCTTTAAATTAATTTGTGCTGACAGAAAAACTACAAACTCTGACCTGCTTCAGCAGTTTGCCTCTGAAAGCAGGAGCAATTTTTCAAATATTATATATAAAAGATAAAAATCTACATTTTTTTACTACCAGTTCCAGGAATTACATTTGGCTGGGGGAAATATTCAACCAGGATAGCACGAGGTACATTGCAAAGGAACAGGCCAGTTCACCTTGGTTTTACTTCAGCTCACATTGAACCTACACATACAATATTATAAACTATTACAGATGTGAGATTCCTCATCACTGCTGCAATACAATACTTAAAAGAATTATTGCCACAACTCTGCTAAAAGGAAGTGCCACTCCTGACCTGCCATTTGGATGTCTCCATTTTCCAGAGCAAGAAAATCTATTTTCTGAGTAAGAGGAGAAGCAAAACTTTTAAAAGGAAAAATGTTTATGTTTATTAGCTATTATATCACTTGATATGCGTCAAAATTCTTGTGTGATAACAAACACATGAAAGGATAAGTTTCATCTGAAATAAGCTTAATTCTGTCCCAAGTAGTCTGAGCCCTAATTCAATAAACACTTACATTTTGGTCAGCCTCAGAGGTATCTGTGTCAGTACCCTGCTGAGAAAGGCTGCTGTCCTGAATCTCTAGGACACTTCTTATTCTATCTTATTTTGCAGCATTGCCAAAGCTGTAGAATTCAGACCATGAGGCCAGAATGGGTAGAATATGCACATAGTAAATTTAGTCAAAGGGGATATTTCACTGTAATAGTCAAGATATCTGCTTGAAAATAGAAAAATGTCCCCTAAAATACGAAGGCATCAGTGATATCTGGCCTTTGTCACATGTATTTGTGTTTGGCAATGTATTTTATACAAAATGCATAATTAACCCTTCAAAATACACCAAACATTACATTTTTAATTTCTCCCTGTCTTTTTAAAAGGCAAAAGATTTTGCTACTTCTAAACTTTAGAAATACAAGAAACAGGCCATTTTACTGGAAAATTAGTTAAGTATATCTGTCTACCAAGACATTAAAAAAAAACTTCCTTTATGCAAAATGCTCATTTTGTTGTCTTTAGTAACAACACATTTAAGCAGTCTGATAAACATCCTTTGCTTTGAAAATCTCCCAGCCTCCAGTTATTCTTCAAGACCATTCATTTATCAGTTTTCGTAGGTAAAAGAAGACCCAAATTTCTTGTGAGTGGAAAGGGTGTAGGAAAAGATATCTTGAGCAACATTTAGAGAAAAATACCCCAAAACCACAGACAACTCTACAGGCTGGGGCTTTTAGCTGGTTACCATCAGAGGCTGATTATCATTATCAATAAACTTGGCAAAAAGATCTGAAATTATTGCATTCCTTCCTTGAAATCTCACTGGGTCCTTTGCTAACATCAAACTCAGGATGAATTTGTAGGGAGTAATGAAAAGCAATTTTGTAATTTATGAACAGAGAGCAGATCCATCCTTGAAACATATGTACAAACACATGGCCGTGCCCCAGTGTGAATTTCAAGCAAACAGTATGTTTCATAAGAAACAGTCAGTTTGCTCATTTCTAGAGAACTGGCAACCACTTTGACTTGCTGAAAGATCCAAAAAACATAATTTAAGTACTGTATTTAAAGTTAATCTAGCTAACAAAAAACAGGGATAAACTTTCCTAGACTAAAATTGCAAATTAGATGCAAAGTGACAATAGGAGTGGAACTTAATGAAGTACAGTATTCCCCACTGCTGAGGAAGTTAATTTGATGGCTAATGACATTCATTTACACATGGGTTCATTTGCTGACTTCCTCCAGTGCAATGGCACTAGCTACCCTGTTGGCAGTTAGCAATCAGGAAGGAGGGTATTTTTAAAAAAAAATTCATTTAAGAGAATTAGGAAAAAACAAAGGGGGAAAAAAATGAAAATCAATGGGACTGACACTTCTGAATCTCTCCCAGTGAGCAGTGGAAAGTTTTAGGAGAAAGACTGACTCTTGAGTAAGAATTTCTCTGACTCACTTCTCTAAAGGATGGTTTCTGGGATGCTCTAAGGGTACTCAGTGGCCTGCCTGGTGCGATGCCAGTGGGCATATGGGATATGCTGGTGAAGTACCCTCAACACTTTGGAGTAAGCTCAGCAAGTTGGAGGAGTGGAGGAACAAGGAGAGGAATCCAAATTTTAGAGTCAAAAGCCTTTTTCCAAGTTAGCCCAATCACGACCTGCTCATTACAATTTTCTTTGAGCCATTCTATATAAGCCCTTAAAATGCATTCAACAAAGCTGTGACCAAGCCCTTAGTCTCTCTTGGCAGAGATCAAGTCAATAGTACAGCAAAAAAATTACTGAGTCAACAATGCAAATGGATTTCTTACTATATTAATGGCTTGACTATTGACTGTGCCCTACTTTATGCTATTTCAATCATCTTCTGCAGTGAAGCTCCAACTTGCTTAGCTGCTTGGCTTCCCTACCAGGAAAGAAATACAGAATTTATTAATATCTCTGTGAATTACATTGGATTTTGGACTGTTTTCCCTGCTATATTATTTATTGTACATAGAATGAACAGGAACCTACTGGAACAGAGTTTGCAGCTGAGGAGAATTTAGTTTTTTACAGATGGCAACATACATGTTTTGTAATTTTTGTATTTGAAGAAAACAAAGCGAAGATTGAGAGAGGGGAAAAAACCCTAAAAATGAGAAAGAGAAATACTTTTATTAGAGTATTATGAAAACAATTGCCATGCATATTTTGCTTCAAAATATATTAACTGTAGCCTACCAAGATCAGATAAACTATAGCATAAAAAGAGTGCATTTGTTTTCTCTGTACTCAGCAGGATTATTCACATTTGTTGTTTCATCAGATATTGTTAATATAATAAATTGCACATGTTACATGTTTGCCAACATTCCTAAATCAGTCTTCAAAGAAACTTCTAAATGATCTTCCACTATAAAGGGAAGAAAATACTGAATGTACAGTACATTAAAAATAACAGAGTGGCATCATAAATATCTGCATGCACATTCATTTTTGCTGACCCAGTCTGCCCAGAGCTCTTTCACTGCCAGGGATGTCTAAATCCAAACTAGACCAATGGTGATATGTTTGCCCAGGAAGTCCTTGTTTTAAGTAATCTCATCTCTTTGATCAGCTGCAAAAGTGCAAATCTAAAATTGACAGTGGCAGAACAAACTTTAGCAAACAAAGACTTGTGAGATGGGCAGGTGCTGAGAAATATTAGACTGCAGTTGTAATGTTTAACTCCCTTACACGGTGATGAAAGAAACACCGTATGTGTCACTGAAGGTGATGATAATAAATGTAATGAAAGTAATAATGAATCCCCACTGTATGTCTGCAACAGGCTTTGCTCTGGTTCATGCCAAATCAGCCATCACTTCAAATTATTTCTGAACACAGGTGTTTCTGAGGTAAGAACAACAATTTGTGCTTTTTCTATACTCACACAAATTAATATAAAACCTGGTTTATAGGTGAGAAGAAAGTCGACTGCTATTCATGTTTGCTGATAGATCTACCTTGCGTGGCTGAAAGTTATCATATCTGCCATCCCTTCCACTCTCCACAAAGAGTTACTGCCCTCTCTCCAGGACGACTGAACACACAAGGAATTTGGTCCCAAACTATCACAATTCACAGCCCACTCTACAGCCCAAACTGGTGATAGTCTCTGAACATAAAAGTCTCCTACTCACAATTTGAATATGCTGTGTTCAGCATTCCATGCTTTGCTAGCTTCTATCTCTCGAAGACAGTGAAATCAGTTGCAAGGATCTTCCATGGCATTCTCCTAACCAGGCACATGCACCAACACACCACTGTCTGAATTTTGAAAACTCTGGATAGAAGGTTTTATTTCATGTGCAATTCTTACGGTGAAAGTCACAGAAAATGAATTAAAAGTCTGTTTATCATATCCATACAAATATATTATATTCATGGGTATTATTTTAACAAAAAAAAAACTTTTCTATGATTTAGATGCATAACTATCAGAGATAGGAGTCATCTCCATAGGAGTCATGCACAAAAGTGAAGCTGAGCAGGAGTTATTTCACTTAAGCCTTGTCATGAAAAGTTGGACTTGGGCTCTTAATTGTCCAAGTACCCTTACTGTCAGTGGTGAAGTGGGGAGAGGCAAATCATACCAGACAAAGAAAATGTTCAAAAATAGGCATCTGAGGAAAATGGGGTGAACGAAAATCAGGAGATCTCTAACTTGACAATATCTCCACCTAGCCGAGGTGACAAGTTAAGCCCACGCATCTGTCCTCTAGGTTCTTAAAGCAAAAAAGAAAAGTGTGTGTTTTTTTAATACTTTCACTGAAGCTAAAAATATAAATGATTTTTGGAAGATAATGGGACCATTTTAGACTACCATACTGAATTTAAAAAAATCCCGAAAATGTTCCTAGGGATTAGCCCTTGAACATATGCACCATGGGATGGTTATTTTTCATCCTTGGCATGATTTTGGCATCTGCCAGCATTTTCCCAGATGACTTCCAAACACCCACTCAGTATCAGAAATTGCCAGGAGGCAATACCAAAAAGCAGTTTGGATGTCGACACCCTGTTGGGAAAGATAAAAAGCATTCAAGAGTAGTGATGCAAACTGTGATATTCCAGCTGGCCTCAGCACCACGGGGCTGCCCAAGGCACATCTAAATTAGTGATATCTTTAGAGCAACAGAGGGAAAACATTGAGAAGCACTAGCATTGCCGATAAATGGACACACACTGGAGTATTACATCCAGTTCTTGTTTCCTCCTTTCACAAAAGAGGTAAAAAATAGGCTGGGATATGGAGGAGAGCCACAGAAATTATCGGAAACCTTGGAAAAGGGCCTTGCAACAGGAGAATAAAGGGGTTCAGTCTGTTGAATTTAATAAAAACATCCAGCAATGATTTCAGTGATTACAGTGTGCAAGGATCACCACAGGGAGAAAACACTGAGCATTAACAGCAGCACTCTCATCTCACACAGAAAGGCATAATGAGAGGTGATTGCTGGAAGTGAAAGCCAGACAAATTCAGGCAAAAATCAAAACACACATTTTTAAGAGGGTGGGCTGCACTTCCAAAGGAAGAGATGGATTCTCCCAACTACTGATGGCTTTAGATCTTGGCTGGACATCGTTCTAGAAGATAAGCCCTAGCCAAACACAGATTGCTGGACTGACTGGGTCAAATTAAATGCTTTGTGTCATTCAGGAAGTCAGACTAAATAATCTAAGAGCCTTTTCTGGCTATAAAAAGTCTATGGATCTATAAAATGCAACTGCATAAGTGTGAATTGTAGTCCAAGAATAACATATTTTGATAAAATAAGGTTTCCATAGTCCAGTGCTGTGTTAGCAGATGTAATTCCAAGAGATCAGACTATCGGTATAAAACTGGAAATGAATAAAGCATGATGACATTGTGATGTTAATAACAATACCAATTCCCCGTGTGTTTACAGGGTCAGCCCATAGAAATTGTGGCAAAGTCAGTGGAATTTTCACACTATAAAATTATTAAGTGAAAATATGGTTCAGCTTTTCAGACCAGCCTCTGAATGTCATGGATGTAAATTACAAAATCACTTCTATCTATTAACACTTGAAGGAAGAAGGGGCATTTTTTGGCTATGCTTATTGCACTCAGTTAAGGAGTTACAGGGCACCAGCCCAAGCACTGAAATTCAATCATCTGTGCTGTTCAATAGTTCTGGCAGTTCTCGGCACAGTTTTGGCTCTGGCCAACTAATACTTTTCAAAATAACTCTTTGCATCATTCAGGAGTCAGCATGGGCCAAGGACACTCCTAGCAAACAGCTTGGATGCATAGGTGCATCTTCTGGGAGAGTTCAGGATATGGTAACATGAACCTTGCCCCACTATCTCATTTAGCCTATGACTAAGGAAACAATTTATTCTGGCAATAAATGCCCAGTAATACAGATAAGGCCAGTGTGTTCAAAGTGTCAACTCTGCAGGAAAAGATCTGAGCTCTCAATTCCTTCCCTATCTTCTGCTACAAAAATATTTACACTATATATATTTTAGTTTCACATATGAGTTACATTGATCTATGTCAGAGGAAAGCACTTTACAAACTGTTCAACTGCAAATCAAACCACAGAATTAACTATTTCAAGTGACTTATCAAGGCCAGATCCAATTAAAAGCCAGAAGTGACTACAAATAATGCACACTCAATACTTATATTTTAGAACTTTAGACCAGAGAGTGGAATTTGAATCCAAAATAAGAAACCTATCATGTACGCAGAGTTAGGCACTGTGGAAAAATCACTCAGAATAAATGGAGAAGGGAGATTAATGTTACATAATCTTGAGTATAGCAGAACATCAGAACACTCACCTCTCCCTAGAATTTAAATGCAACAGATAAGGGAATGCTTCCATTTACTCACAGCTAGGGATTTGACTCTCAAGGCATAATCCCCTGGTTATTTTACTTCCAGGTATAGCCTTTCAAGGCTCTTTCTTTTGTATTGCAGTAAGAGGAGGCAAACTAATATTAATGCAATAATGAAGTAGCTAGATCTGTTGCCTGATAAATGGGAATATTCTGATCTGGAGACAATTTTGGCCCAGGTTAAGAACTGGGAGAATTCCTTAACCACAAAGCTACTGGTTACAACATACATCTGTCCTGCTAAAGAAGCCTTATTTCCCAGCAGAAATACAAGTTTCATGAGGCTGAGAAGGAACCTTAAAGGAGAAAATACAATTACCATCAGGGCAAGGATATCAACCTAGGGATGGATTCTCAGTGCTCTGGTCCCAGCTGAGCTAAATGTAAGTGTTGAATTAAATGGGCTAAAGCCCAAGTAGATCTGGAGTGAATAAAACCATGAAGAGAATGAAAAGGAAACATCAAACTCAGGGAAAATGCTTAATATAGGTAAAGGCACAATGAATTTGGCACATCCCTTTCCTTAATGCTGTTCTAATTTTAAACAACCCATTGTGCTGTGCTGTTGATAGCCTTGTGTGAGCCATGTAGGGTTCAGCCAACTCAGCTGCATGATCAGTAAAGAGACAATGCTACCACACACAGGGTTATTTGGATTAGTGAATACCATACGCAAGTAAATCATCTGCCAGATGGCATCGGAAGAAAGCTGCAACTCTCTCACTTTCATTTCCACAGCAGCAAACAATGTTCCGTGTTTAAAATAAACTCTTCCAGATGAGTAAAAGATAAACTTTGTGGTGCTTTTTTCTTGGTCTTCTCTTTGACTTCAGCTTTTTCCTTAAAAAAAAAATAACAAAAAACCAGAAAAAACCTCATCTATTCTGATTGAGTTACATTAATGAAAAATCCCAGTTTAGACCACCGCAGTACAAAGCTGTCCCTCTAGGCAGCATCAAAATTCCATGCTATTTACTGAACAAAAGGCAAAAATGAAATACAGTATTTTCATTCATCAACTTCTGTCAACAGAACCCCTAAAAATGAACACCTACCACATTAAGCCATTTCCTGTCATTTATGGGTTTTCCACAGAACTGTTCCGCTTTGTTGAGACATGGATGCTTTCACATTTTATGCAATTTTAACCCTTTTTAAAAAAATAGCAAGTATCTAGAATCAAACAAACAAAAAGAACCTCCCCCAAAAAAACCCAAATGCAGAAACAATATAACTGTAATCAAAGCTTTTGAATTATTCCTTTTGAGTTTTCAAGTTGCCTCTTTTGCCACTACAGATGACAGCTTGTTATCTCTTGGTCTGTTCAACTGTGCCAAGACCCCAGTCTTAGCTAAGCTAATACAATTATTTCATAAAACATCTTGCTGCTCTATAAAATAAGAAATTTTTGAAGTTTTCCACTTGCAGCAAAATGTTATGGACAAAAACTGCCACAAAGTGATCTTACCTTTTTTTATCCCATCGCTGTGGTGATTCATCTGAGACACATCTAGGACTCTGAAGATTTTGAGGAGCGCAGGCTGAAGGAAAATGATGCTCTGGCCTCTTCCCAAGTATTTTCAAAGCCAGATGAGGTGTCAGCTAGAACTATCAATAACTTCAACTGGACCTTCAGAGTAGCAAATGGGTTGTAACGAAGCAATTTTCAATTTACTATGCTTTACTCATACACCTACAGTGTTATATATACAGGCTGTCAGGGCAGCCTGAAGCCTAAAATACCTGTCCATGTACACTGGAGGAGGTATTTCTGTTTGTAAATGAACATATAAAATTATACCAAACCTGCTTGTTGCAGTGCATGTTGGTTCTGAGCCTCCAGGTGTGTCGCTTTTTGCCGATGCTCTTCATGATCCCTTTCTTGAAGCATCTAGAAAGACCCCTGCTTGTCTCGAGGGCAGATGGCATTTGGAGAGGGGATAGTCATGCCATGACTTAGGAGGACCAGGGACACCAATCTACTGTTGGGGGAGGCTGCAACAGAACTTAGATAAACTTAAGTGACATCAGTCATCATCAGACTGCAGTCCAGGTGCCGAACTGGCAGATATTCCAACAACTGCACACAGGCTGACATTTCTTTGGGGGAAAAAGCCACACATTTCTGGAGAATGTTGCAGGATATTTAATATACACATAGCACTGCTACTGCCACCACAACCCCACCTTGATAATTCCGCAATTTGTGAAGGATTTCTTCAAAAATGCCATACATACACAGAAGATTCTTTCATCAAGCTTGCACATACACAGATTCTTTCATCAAGCTTGAAAGAATCATCATCCAATTGGCTGTAGGGGTCCTACTGCCCAAACCTAAAGCTGGGAAACCAAGATCAGCAAAAACATTTAGGTGTCCGATTCCCAGTGCTTTTAGTGGGATCATGATTCCAGACTGCTTGTTTTGCCCATGAAGAAGGCAGTGAGAAAAGCTCAGCACATTGATAAAGTGATTCAAGCATGTGATGTCTTCCTGAATCTTTCATGGCAAATAAGACATGGATGCTTTCCCTTATACAGATTAACTAACTGTCTTTCACATTACCTGAAAAGTTGTGATCATTCATAAATGTGGAAAGAAAGGGCTCTCAGCCTTGTTTGGTGGTCATTGCGCCAGGCTTCCCCCAAAAAGGCAATTAGTAAAGTATTCCTTTCTCCATGTTAAACAGCACATTTGGAATTAATTAACTTTTCTAATTAATTTCTCTGATCTGAATCCAGTTACGACAGGTGTGAGGCTGCTAGTGGTAGCTAAAGCCATAAGTAAAAAGTCTAGAGGGAGCTTGTCATCTTCTGTTATGAGAAATAGCAGCACCATTCTGGGACAGATCAAAAATATTAATTCAACTGTGGAGGTCTCATGGATCGTTTTGCAAGTCAATTACTCTCCAAATGATTAGTTTGGAAAAAGTTATGTGAAAAAGGGAACAGGCCTTCCATTTTAAAGTTATTTGTGTGACTCTTGCAAGACGTTTATTTTGTTTATAGCCTTAGGTGAAAAGAAATTAAGTGTGTTTGAAGTGGGAATTATCCACATTTTTCAGCAGAAGCATAATCATGCTGCACATTCACAGGGCTCAGGCTTTGGAGCCTGTGAAGCATTCACTTCGAAGGAAGCTTAAGCAAACCAGGCAACTGCTGAAGAGAGGAGAGTTTAAATACTTCTGGTTTTATTGCATCATGGAAAAACTGATCATTTATCTCATTAAGATGGAGAATTTTTACTGGAGAACCCCCACTGGGTTTATAAGTTTGCCTGCTGTGTTGACTGGAATAACCAAAAGAGCAGAGTTGTCCCTTTGCCTGGGGATAGATGTTGGCCTTTGTGGCAAGGTAAGAAAGGTAAATTGGTGACAGATTCAGAGTATGTTTTTAAAAGTATGTAAGTCTCCCTTGGCTTAAACAGATGGGGCATATAAAATAAATACATGCAACTTCAATTTAGTTTGCTTGCAGAAACCTCAGCTATAATACCTACATGTGTGCAGGGGGAGCTGGCTGCAACTAGGGCCTGCAACTTAGAATCAAAATAAAGAAATTTTAAAAAAAAATTTAAAAACAAAGAAAAAAAAAGAAAAGAAAAAGGGAATATTTTCTTTCTTAAATTCTTGCTTTGTCCATGAGGGAAGTTGGTTACAGGGGTGCTTTCAAAAGCACCATAGCCAAACGTGAATAAATTATACTGAAGCAGTTAGAAGTGCTCCCCTTAAGATACTCGAAGTGTGTTTCTCTTGACCATTACACGGAGGTTTCCTGCCCTCAGCCATCTGCATGTCCTCCAGCTGCAAAAGCAGACACTGTTCCTGGATGTGGCTTTAAGCAGTTGAGCTCAACACTGAGCTCAAGCCCGAGTGCTCTGTCCCCAGCCCAATGCCTCACAGGTACCAGAGCAGCACAGTGGCAGGTGACACCCCCGTGATAACAACCCACTCTCCTTGATACACCTCAGCTCCTTGGCAAATCACTGACAGCTCTTCCTGTCTGTCTTGTAAAACGAGAGATTAAATTGCACCTGCACATGTGCCTGCACACACACACCCCCTCAATACGCCGATTCTAAAGCAAGCCTTTTAGAATGCAGATAGTGTGCGATGTTGTTGCCATGCAAAATGTGACCACTGAGAAATGGGACCACTTGGAAACACTGCTGAGACTGGCCAAAAGCTTCAGTGGGGAAAGTTTGCAAACAGTCAGAGTTAATCCCTGTGTGGCCCTCCACCTCCCACCTATGGCAGGCCAGATGCACTTCCCCTGTGAAAAGCAAAAGCACAGGGGATATGTTCTCAGGAACCACTGTGCCTTATACACATCCCAGGCTGTTTTCAAATCCCCTGGGCACAGGTATGTAGTGCTGGCCCAACACTACTCGTGGACCCAAAATCCAACACTCAAATTCTAACCATTTACCTAAGGAAGCTGAAGGTACACTTTGCATTTGGAAAAAGTTGCCTTGTAAAATTCATCATTAACTTCAACAAGATCTTAAAATCAGCTGTGGCTTCCTTAACTCTATCTACATATCTGCAGGTGTGATTAGGTATTTGTACTTCCATATCCACAGTGTACTTGCTAGTAAAGGGGTCAGTGTCTGTACCTGTCAATGAAAGTTGCATTTCCATGGGCTTTACCTGATATCCCTGGTCACTGTCTTCCTCTTTCACCTTATCTTAAAAACTGTAATTCTTCATAGGATATAAGTTTAATTTGAGGATAGTGGGGCTCAAATGGTGGCTATGGCGAAAGAAGGTAACTGGAAAGCAACTGTTTTGGCTACATGCTCTTGATACAAATTGGTTATATGACAGTGTCACAGAGAGTTTCCCACATCATTCTGGAGGCACTGTAATACTGGGGGCAAGTGTGAAGGTGCTCATCTCCTTAGTGTACTACCAGCTCCAAGAGGAGACATTCAGCCCACAGTCCTCAAATCATACACATATATCTGAGTTTACTGAGAGAGAGAAAGAAGAGAAGAAGAGAAGAGAAGAGAAGAGAAGAGAAGAGAAGAGAAGAGAAGAGAAGAGAAGAGAAGAGAAGAGAAGAGAAGAGAAGAGAAGAGAAGAGAAGAGAAAAGACTTCCTGAGATAAAGTGCTTGGTTCTAACCTAGACTGAGTCAGCATTACTGCTTGTTGAAATAAGGACTCTTTGGTTTTGCACTTAGACTTTGTAGATCTGTTGACCTGTGAGGTCTCCAGTTGCTGGATGCTACTAGAATAACAAAGGCATCACATAAAGAAACATTCACAGCAGCCTCAAGGGGGTAATCAAAGTTTTCTAGTCCACAGCAGTTAGATGACATTCAACCTTGCAAGTAACAAATTTTACTTATTTCAGATGTCGAAAAAAGCCTAGCTTTAAGTTCCTAACAATCCATCCTTTCAAATTGTTTTCAGGTAATATTCATCCATTAATATTCCATTAATGGTCCATTAAGGATTAGTCTACTCTGGAATGAGGGCTGTAATTTATGATTACAGGAATGTAATCCCTTTCTGACAATGGCTCTTATTTCAATGTTTCAAAAGAACAAGTATACAGTAGATGTATGAATATGGCCTGTTACAAGCAATTGGCACTTCCTATTTTGCATCTCCTATTTCAGTAAAAATCCACCTTTGCTGTTTTGAAGGCAAATGCAGATCCCAGGTAGGTCATTCAGTCTGAAAATTACAAATATCTTTGCTCTTCAGGAAGTTTCAGTGCAGTTCTTTACTGCAGTATTTTCAGGCTAACCTTCTTGCCCGTTGTCCACCTTTGCATCCAAGGCTTTCCTTGTAAGAGGTGTACACACATTTCAGCAGAGGAACAATGCAGCACTGTTCCTTCAGAATTGCCACAGCAGTATTGAAACAGAAACCTGAGTCTGGCTCAGCCTCTTTGTGTCTCTTTATAGTGAAGTTAATGAACCCTTCATTCTTCAGCTACCTGTTAAAGGTGCTGCTTGCAGCCATTTATGAGTATTTAAAATGAAAACATGAAATGCATCACTAAAGATCAAAGCAGGACTTCTTTAAATGTGTAGCACAACTCCCTCTAGCATCACTTAGAGAACTTTGTTCAACACTCATGGTGTGCTTTGACAACACATCCACCGCTACACCTTGCCTGACAGTGAGCAGTGCAAAGTTCAACCTCTTACATAACTTTACAAACCTGCTCTGCTTTGTAGCTTGCCTTCTGATTTTCTGGAATGCTGCTTTCTGCCCCACCCAGGTCACTTGCCCAGTATATACTCTTGCTGGGGAAGGCAAGATCAAGTCCACTCCACTGAGCAAAAGCTAAAATATGCTGAGACTGAGTAAACAACTAGGGGAAGAATTAAAAAAATTAACCGGTTACTGTCTGAAGTGCAGAACTGATGTATTTATAAACAAGGAACTACTAATACATCATTTATTATTGATTCCGCTTCCTTTGAGTAATATTAACATAGTAATATTAACACCTAAATCATTCTTCCAAATTTATACTATATATCTTAACTACTAGAACTTTTTAATAATGTAGACCAAAACATAAAGGCATACCTGTCAATATGACATCGTAAGTTCTATGAATTTTAAAAAAAGAAATGAGTACAGATTCATGCAATACTCACGTATTTCTTTGGAGACCATATTATATCTACCAACCCCACACAACAGTCTCCCTAAACCAACACACAGGTTCCTCTTCTGCTTTGAAACAAGGCTACTGGTTTCTGATACATCTCCGACAATAAAAGAATGAATGCTATGTCTTCTTTTTAAAACAATTTTATTAAAGAATATTCAGTCAGCTGTATGAGACATTTATCAAACCTCATTACTGAGTTAAAGTGCCATCATTCAAGCCAAACACACACTGACAAGCTTATTCTCTTCAGTCTAATTTGCATGAGGTCTTACAGAGTTCATGCCATGCAAAGCCTTATCAAGACCATTATACATCTTGCAACTACCCTTTCAATGAAACCCAAGGTTTCAAGAAACAGCAAGCTCAACACACATGAAAATAAAAATACAACTTGCATAAACAAGTGTACTTACACACTGAATAGCAGCAACATCACTAAAAATAGCTGACTTTGTGCTTCACAGCAAAACTGCGCATGGCTCAACAGTTTTGTTCACTGAACCATGGCGCTGACAAGCCTTTGAAAGGCACTCAGAGGCCTCAAAAATTACAGTGCAAGATATCAGGAAACCTCTTTATTCCATTTTTCATTGTGATGGCTCAAAAAAAGATGACTATTATTAAGACATAATTTCAAATCATTTTTTACAGAAGTGTTTCACCATCAGTACCCTGCATTGTCCAGCCAGAGTACAAGTAATGACAAATATGCATATATATTGCAAAACACAGTTCTGCTTAGTTATTTGTAAAACATGAGTTTCCAAGCAGATATAACCAGAAATTATATTCACACCCACAAACTTTATTTCAGATTTTTTCTGAATGCCTGTGTCTATTGAAGATTGTCTTTTATTTCAAAACAGAGTTCCAACATAAATCACTCCCTTATTTCATACTTACTGAGCAAAATACTCTCTATTCCCACAGCATTTAAAGTGAAAATTTCACTGTTGGCAAAATGCATTGCATAGCTATCTGCATTCTTTTTTGCAGACACTCCCTGGCACTTACTTCAGTAAGCCAACCATCACTTCACTGATATCCCACAATTTTCTCGCAACCAAGTCATCCATGGCTTTGGGCAGGAGTTCTTCCTCTTTGCAGTCTCCAAAATACTTTCCTGTCACGCCTTCGACATCAGGAGAAGAGGCCAAATAAATAGATGTCTGGGCTCCTTCCAGAGGTGTTTTGAAGAAAGCCCACGACACCAAGTTGAATAGAGGTTTGGCCAGCAAAGGAATATTCACATGCCTGCCTAGATTCGTTCTGACAATCCCAGGATGAAGTGAGTTGACGGTGACTCCTGTCCCTTCCAACCGACGGGCCAGCTCCCTGGCAAATAATATGTTTGCCAGTTTACTTCGGCTGTAACAAAAGCTTTTATTGTAGCTTATTTCACTGTTCAAGTCTTCAAAGTTGATCTCTCCATATTTGTAAAGCTTTGAGGATACTACAACAACCCTGCTCGGGGCAGAATTTTTGAGGAGGCCCAGAAGAAGGTTGGTGAGCAAGAAGTGGCCCAAGTGGTTTACACCAAATTGCATCTCAAAACCATCCTCTGTCTTCATGTATGGACACTGGAATACCCCTGCATTATTTATCAGAACATCCAGCCTTGACTCTTCCTTTAAATAGGAAAGAAAAAAAATCATTCAGTTTTAGAACTCTCATGCAAAACATTATTATGCTTCAATTTCTCGTTGGGCATTGTTAAAAAAGAAATAATTTCATTTCTAGTTTTCTGAATTGTAACTTTCTGGCATTATCTTACAACACTGCTGAAAAATAACCACCTTTAAGTTGAACTACAACTGAACTGAGTACTTAACCCCAGCAGGATGCAAGTACCTGAGAGTAGGTCTGCATCAACTTCTAATACAGGCAGAGAACACAAACATCTGGTTCTCCAGGAGCAGCTTTTTCTACAGCAATTCAGTGATAAATTACCTTTGTGATGCATTTTTTTCCTCTCTAAAAACCAACCTGTCTATTGCACTGCAAAAGGACACACATTAATTCATGGCAAATCTCTCCTATAGCAGAGCAATCTATGGTGCAAAAGACATGCGAACATGGAACACAAAGTGTTAGCACAAGGAATTAACCTCAGGGTTGAAGAGGAACCATTACACTGTAGATCCATCATCTCACTGGGATGAAGTCATGAAAACCTTTGCAAAACAATATTCTCATAATTTTAAACTTATCTTACTTTAAAACCACTACACATCATTGTGCTGCTTGGTGAGAACTATGGAACAGGACCCAGAGAAAAGCAACATTCATGTCTCATACAATCTGAGTCCAATAGCTCCACTCGGGAACTAAGGAACGGAGGCTTGAAATACCTATGAGGTGCTCAGCACATGATATTTGATGGATCGGTATTCTGGTTCAGGTCAGTAAAAATCAGACTCAAGGATGTATGCCACACCCTCTAGAATCAGGAGATGTAAGTAATTAACAGAGAGGTGGCACTGATTTAAATATATGCATCATGCACTTCATGCTCCAGCATCCACTCAAAACCGTAACTTTTAAAAAAAAATACAAATTAAAGTAAGCTGCTTAAATAAGCTCTGAATTCAACACTCTGACAAAAGACTGAAAGCACAATTTATGCTTGCATGAATCAGAGGCAAATGTATTCATTTTCTCTAGAAAGAGCACTGGGAGTTTTCTTTGCTGTTAATTCTTTAAAGCCAATGCAGGGACTGGAAGACAAACTGAGACAATCTTGGCCCATTTTGATGATAAAAATAGAGAACCTCATAAATGAATTCTGCACTATTTCTCTTTTATTTCACTGCCATTAGCAGCAAAGATACAAAGAGAGTAAAACCCAAATCTGCACTTGGCATTCAGTTAAAGGTGCTGGCATCCAATCACTCAAAACTTCAAGTACTTCAATCTCAGACTGATTTCTGTGGAACTAGTGGCTACTCAGTGTTTCATGTAATTGGGTTCCTAAGGTGAGATCCAAAGAGTACCAAACTCACTTCTCTTCACCCAAAAGACACAATGGTCAGTCACTATCACTAAATCAGGACAGGAGTGAAGAAGTGCTGACCGTAGATCTGCTCACTGAAGTGTTCCTTCTTTCTTCTTTGGAGAAAAACATCGGACTGGAGGATTTATTTTGCAAGACTTAAAACTCAAGAAGCAAGACCTCCACGTGTGCTATTTTCTCAAACTCCTATATTTAATAACCTAGAGTGATGTGATCAATGCCAAGCAGGCAGCTACAATCAAGTGCATCAGAGAGCATAAAACATTGCTTTGATGGGCAGTGCTATTCCTTGCAGCCTCTAAGCTCACTTTCACTTTCTCCCTTTTCCCATGGAGCCCTTCAACATCTCAGTCTTTTGTTTCACTGAGACCAAGGAGTGAGAGAGGTAATCACTTTCAGCTGTGCAAAGTAAAGCTCCCACAAATAAGGCTAAGCAGTGGGAGTGCACTGTCTCCCCATTCTGCCAATGTTTACATCTTCTTCATGTCAAACAACAAACCACAAGAACCCCCAAACAAATCCCAAAATAACAGCCCCAAAAAGGACTCACAGACAGGGAAGGTAAAGAACATGAACTTAGGTGGAACAGCTCTTGAAAGTATCTCTTGAACTCACATCCCTTGTCAGTCAGGTGCATTCGAGTTATAATGCAGGTATTAGCAATAATCTGCAGAGAGCACACTCTCTTTTCCTTTATCCATTTCTCACTTAAGAGCCACTCTGATACTTTGTACTATAAAAGATACAATTCTTAAAACTTAAACACTATGTCTCTCTTCTTTTTGGTGTGGGCTTATTGTACAAGTTTTATATCCTTTCATGTATGCATGTTTTCCCATAACACGGAATCAGTATTAGACCTCGAAACTGGACTAATATATATGAATATATTTGACTACAAAGTGTCCCACTAGAGAACTTAAAACTTGACCCTTAACTTTTAGAAAAGGAGTTTGAAAATTAATGCAGTAAAGTTTTTTTTTTCCCTCTTACAACAGGATCTGAGCCTCTTTTAAGTACTTAACAAGCATATCTCTGAGCAGCAGCAGAATTTAAGCCTGGCTTCCCATAACTTGTCTCATGGCTTGACTAGCTAGATGTGGTGAGATCAAAGCCCCAAAACATGCTTTTTGTGGGAATGAAATAATGCCTCCAACAGTGCTTCCCTCTGCCCTACATATCTAGTGGTATTTCTGTCAGGCAAAACAACTGGATGTCTCTCTTCTCTTAAAATTTAGGTTTTCAGGGAATCTGCAAAAACTTTATATATTCAAAAATATGTATCGACTAGACTCTGCTCGTGGTGGGTGAGAGAATTAAAATCCTTGGGAAAGTGCAACCTGAGGAGGCAGCAGAAGGATGTCTGGAGTATGTGAGCAGTGCACCTGACAACTTTTATTTTTCTGGTAACAAAGCTGAACTGTAACACTAGTTTAAATCAACAAAGGTTAACCTAGTTAATTCAGACAGAAAGGATGATAAATTATTTATCTCATATAGAAACAAACATTTCCTCTCCAGTACAGCAAAGATTTAGACTATTTTAAAGCAAAACAGACCAAATTATCACGAAGTTCATGCTTCCAGGCGCTAATTCACGGCCAATTTGATTACACCCTCCTCCCAAACCCTGCGGTGATCTCAGCGACTCCTCCAGCCCCCCGAGCGCGCTGCGGGCAGGAGAACAGCCTCCTCCACCCCACACGAACCCCCGGGCGCCCACACGGAGCCCAGCGGCCGCCGCCAGCACGGCCCAGCCCGCGCCTGCCGCGCCCTCTCCGCGCCCGGGGCAGCGCAGCGCGGTGACCG